>CM077267.1:22965175-23040175 GCA_039654775.1 Spinibarbus caldwelli
GTTTATCAAGTGGAATCAGTCAGATTAAATAATAAATTAACAATTTTGTTAGTCTATCAGGGAGCTGGTATAATAGAATAGAATAGAATAGAATAGAATTTTAATTCTGAAAAATTATTTTTATTTTATTTTATTTTATTTTACTTTATTTATTTTTTGTTAAATATAATAACCCTGCCTCAGACAAACTGCAAAATGAATTGTTGTGGACTGTAGGTCAGTAATATGTATGTTCCATTAAATGTGAATACATATTCTGTAAAGTTTATTCAATATTTCAGTCTGTAGTCTTCATCACAATTATTCAATGCCTTGACTTATCATAAATGATCACAATAATGTGATGTCTTTAGTTAACTGAGATTAATTTGATTAATTGACCAGCATATCATTAGTTAAGTTAATTAAATTCATTTTTGATACCATATTTTTAACCATTTAACAACCTTAAGTAATTTAGTCTTTAAAAACATGTTGATAGATAAACAATCAGTCAATAATAAAATGAATTGATACCAACATTTACACAATTTTAACATAACTTAAAATTTAATAATTATGCAATAATTCAATAGCATGTTTAGTGTATTTTTTCTTTATAACTTTTTCCTATTTATTTTATTTGTTATTATTTTATTTTATTTATTTATTTTTTTTTTTTTCTAATGAAAAAAAATCCCAAACAGCTGTTAATGTAATGATGGTCAAAAAGACCACTGTTGTGCAAGCAGTAGTCAAAAACCAGCTCCATGATAGGTTTTTAGGTTATTATTACTTCTTACTTACGAAAATTGTTAATTTAATATCTAATCTGACTGATTCCAGTCAGGTCAGTGTTTAACAGTGTTACACACAATCATGTACACATTACTTCAGCTTGTATTTTGTAATATTTGTTTTCTCATCCCAGTTTTTTTGACGTGGAACTACTTCCAGTGCCTCTTTGAGGTGTGTTTACGTGTATGTATTTTTCTAAGGCGATCCATCTTCTTTGTTGATATTTAACCCTTTAATGAGACACATCTCATTAGTGCCTGCTTGCAAGGAAGGGTTCCTCTTAAATAGCATAAAACGGTTCGCGCACTCAACACAGGAGCGCTGAAGGAATTCCTGTAGTTTCACACAGTCAGTTCTCTGTGATAAGCGCTAAGGTGTTTCCACTACCTTTGATATTAATTGCACCGATGTTGGCTGGGCATCAAAGGGGGTCTGGAACCACGAACAATTATCTATTAAACCTTTTGGTCAGCAGTAGCGATCTCACAGAAGGGGGACTGAGGGAATAGCTCTCATTAGCTTGAGTGACAGAACCTGCGCTGGCCTGCCTCTTTTATCCCGTCAGTAGAAAGTCAAACGTGAATTTTGGAAGTGGCTCTTAATTGCTTTTTCTCTCCACAACAGTACGCACGCTCTCCAACTGGGCGTATTTATATTCCCTGATGGGAGGGCGAGGAGGAGTATAAGGTGCTATGCGCTCAAATGAGAATTTTCTTATCTACTGTAGCCTTAAGTATGCTAATGGTCCTGTGCATGTGTATGTGACTCGTGTTTGACTAAAGAAGTGCTTCTCAAGTGGGTTTGCTTCAGGACCCAGATTTTTTTATTTGAAAATCAAGTGGCAATCCATAAATTATGCAAAATTATTAACATGACATACACTGCATAGGGAAATTGACAGTTTTGATTTCTAACAACAACAGAAGACATAAGTATTTTCTATGAAAGCCCATTTTGTGCGATTGCAACATTATTTCTTAGTATGACATTTTTTCCTCTCAATTGCGACTTACTTTCTCAAAATGTGATTTTATGTGTTGCACTATGACTTTATATCTGGCGGTTATGACTCTCACAGTGTGATGTCTCATAGTGTGACTTCATAAATCTTAATGTGATTTTATATCTCACAATGTGATTTCTTGCCATGTGACTCTAGATCTCATAACTGCAACTTTATATCCTACAGTGTGAATTTATGAGACAGTCACACTATGAGAACTCCTATTAAAATCAGTTGTGCAATATAAAGTCCCACTGCACATAATTGTGACGTCATATCCAACACTGACTTTATATCTCGTAATTGTGACTTTATATCCTACACTGTGACTTTATATCTCGTAACTGATTTTATATTCTACACTGTGACTTTATATCTCGTAACTGTGATTTTATATCCTGCACTGTGACTTTATATCTCGTAACTGTGATTTTATATTCTACAATGTGACTTTATATCTCGTAATCGTGACTATATCTTACAGTGTGACTTTATATCTCAGCTGTAACTTTATATCCTACAATGTGACTTTATTTTGTAATTGTGACTTTATATCCTGCACTGTGACTTTATATCTCATAATTATGACTTTATAGCCTACGGTGTGAATTTATATCTGGTAATTGTGACTTTATATCCTACACCGTGACTTTATATCTCGTAATTTAGATTTTTATATACTATACTGTGACTTTATATCCTACAATGTGACTTTACATCTCATAATTGCAATTTCATATCCCATAATGTGAAATATATCTCATAACTGTGACTTTATATCCTACCATGTGACTGTATACCTTATAAGTCACATTACAAGAAATCACACTGTGAGATATAAAGTCACACTGTAGGATATAAAGTCACAATTGCAACTTTTTCTCTCTATGTTTTATGTCACATGACTTCATATCTGGAATTTGTGACCTTATAGCTCACTGTGTTACTATTTATCACAGCTGCAACTTTGTATTTTACAATGTGGTTTTATTTCTCGCCATATGACTCTGTCTTACCGTTTTATCTCTCAGTGTGACTTTTTTAAATGTTATCCAACAATTACTTTTTATTTTTCACTCTAAGCTGAAAACAGGCTTCCATTATTTTCTCCTTTCCTTTTAAAAGTTGATAAATCTATGCATTGTGCAATCCTATCAATGCACAATTTTTTATTTGTCAGTAGTTGCCTTTCATTATTTAGCTTTAGCGTTATTTTTTCCCCCTGCTGTTTTTGACCCTATCAGAACAGCCTTGCGACTCACTTTGTAGATGTGACCCACCATTTCAGAACCACTGATCCTAAATATGAATGAAGTAAAATAAAAGTTGCCTTCCTTCTTGATAGGATACTTATAGGTGCATCTCAATAAATTAGAATGTCGTGGAAAAGTTCATTTATTTCAGTAATTCAACTCAAATTGTGAAACTCGTGTATTAAATAAATTCAATGCACACAGACTGAAGTAGTTTAAGTCTTTGGTTCTTTTAATTGTGATGATTTTGGCTCACATTTAACAAAATCCCACCAATTCACTATCTCAACAAATTAGAATACTTCATAAGACCAAAAAAAAAACATTTTTAGTGAATTGTTGGCCTTCTGGAAAGTATGTTCATTTACTGTATATGTACTCAATACTTGGTAGGGGCCACTTTTGCTTTAATTACTGCCTCAATTCGGCGTGGCATGGAGGTGATCAGTTTGTGGCACTGCTGAGGTGGTATGGAAGTCCAGGTTTCTTTGACAGTGGCCTTCAGCTCATCTGCATTTTTTGGTCTCTTGTCGCTCATTTTCCTCTTGACAATACCCCATAGATTCTCTATGGGGTTCAGGTCTGGTGAGTTTGCTGGCCAGTCAAGCACACCAACACCATGGTCATTTAACCAACTTTTGGTACTTTTGGCAGTGTGGGCAGGTGCCAAATCCTGCTGGAAAATGAAATCAGCATCTTTTAAAAGCTGGTCAGCAGAAGGAAGCATAAAGTGCTCCAAAATTTCTTGGTAATTGGTGCAGTGACTTTGGTTTTCAAAAAAAACACCAGCAGATGACATTGAACCCCAAATCATCACAGACTGTGGAAACTTAACCCTGGACTTCAAGCAACTTGGGCTATGAGCTTCTCCACCCTTCCTCCAGACTCTAGGACCTTGGTTTCCAAATGAAATACAAAACTTGCTCTCATCTGAAAAGAGGACTTTGGACCACTGGGTAACAGTCCAGTTCTTCTTCTCCTTAGCCCAGGTAAGACACCTCTGACGTTGTCTGTGGTTCAGGAGTGGCTTAACAAGAGGAATACGACAACTGTAGCCAAATTCCTTGACACGTCTGTGTGTGGTGGTTCTTGATGCCTTGACCCCAGCCTCAGTCCATTCCTTGTGAAGTTCACCCAAATTCTTGAATCGATTTTGTTGACAATCCTCATAAGGCTGCGATTCTCTCGGTTGGTTGTGCATCTTTTTCTTCCACACTTTTTCCTTCCTCTCAACTTTCTGTTAACATGCTTGGATACAGCACTCTGTGAACAGCCAGCTTCTTTGGCAATGAATGTTTGTGGCTTACCCTCCTTGTGAAGGGTGTCAATGATTGTCTTCTGGACAACTGTCAGATCAGCAGTCTTCCCCATGATTGTGTAGCCTAGTGAACCAAACTGAGAGACCATTTTTTTGAGATAGTGAATTGGTGGGTTTTTGTTAAATGTGAGCCAAAATCATCACAATTAAAAGAACCAAAGACTTAAACTACTTCAGTCTGTGTGCATTGAATTTATTTAATACACGAGTTTCACAATTTGAGTTGAGTTACTGAAATAAATGAACTTTTCCACAACATTCTAATTTATTGAGATGCACCTGTATATGGAATTGTCCATGGATACACAACGGCAAGTAAAAAGCTCAAGAATTTAGGGCCCCCGATAAAGAATCCACATCCCTTAAAGCCATGATTTCCATACCAAAAGCCTTAAGTCAGGACAGGGTGCTATAGTTAAATGGGACAGGATACTGAGGGGAGAAAGGGGTCACCATGCCCTCCCTTATGTAATCTCTCAAGAATGTAGAAATCTCTCATTCCTCTGGGCCTCCCCTCCGCTCATGGTATAGGCAATGTTGTTTTGAACAGGCATCTCTGATGCTAAGATGAAAATACAGACTGAAGATATAATACGCAATGAGCGGGAGATCTGAGCGCTGCTGCTTTGAGCACCTTTTTGCACCTTTTAGAAATGGGATGAATTTATAATGTCCCCGCTGATATAGCCCAACAGATGAGGAAGGTGCTATTGTCTAGTTTTCAATGCTGAGGGGAACTTGAAAGCTGGAGCTATCACATGCAATTAATAGATCAAGAGATAATGTTATACTCTGTGAGTTATCAAGCACAGGCTTTATCTAGGCTTGAGGAGTAACAGAATACCTGTAACTGTAACAAGGCTGTCATTTTAAAGGGATGGGTGCCAAATTCTGTCATCATTTGCTCATCCTTATGTTGCTCCAAACCTGATTTTTATTATTTTTTTTTTTTAATATCTTCTTTTGTGTTCAGAAGACAGAATATATTTATGGAATCAGTGTGTCAGTGTGAGCAATTAGTAATTAGTACTGAAATACAATTTTAAAATAACCTTTCCATCTGCTTTTAGCTATGCTGTATAGCTATAGATGCAAGAACAGATTTATAACATTTATTTCTCAATTTATCATGCTGTCTTTCAAGTGCATTCATTTATATAGATAAAATTATTTTAATTAAGCTTATAGTGAAAATATTTCAGAGCAAAAACACATGAAAACATGAAAAATAGCAGTGGATAATGAAACCAGACATGAAGTAAACAGACTTTTTTTATTATTATTTAGGTGAACTGCATGTATATTAGAGTATATTAAAACAGTTTTGCTGAAATTTGCTGAAAATTATCCAAGATATAGATGAATTTGTTTCTTTATTGGAAGAGTTTTGGAGAAATGTAGCATTCCATCACTTGCTCATGGATTCTCTGCAGTGAATGGGTGCCGTCAGAATGAGAGTCCAAATAGTTGATAAAAACATCACAATAATCCACAAGTAATCCACACCTGTCCAGTCCATCAGTTAACATCTTGTGAAGTGAAAAGCTGCATGTTTGTAAGAAACAAATCCATCATTAAGATGTTTTTTACTTCAAACCATTGCTTCCAACTAAAATACGAGTCCTCTATCCCTTTTCACTTTCTTCAGTGAAAAAGTTGTTGTTAAATGGGAACAGATTATAAACTTTATCAAGCAGTCTTTCAAGTATTTAGATAAAATGACTTTAACTGAGCTTATAATGAGTTAAAATGTAAAAAATAGCACTGCATAATGAAACCAAATACAAAGTAAACAGACATTAGAATCTATTAAACGAACTCATTGTTTTTATTTATTTTTATTTTATTTTTTTTATTTTTTTTTTTTGTCTCTCTTCTTCTGCCCATTCAGGGGATAATATCAATTATTTATTTATAAAGATGCTATTCAGATCTCGTGCATATTTCATAAGTGCTCATGTTGCATGAATAGTGGAGACAAATGGGACTCTGCGTTGGTATTTTGCCTGAATTTTGCAACTTGTAACTGTGGATTTGAACCTCGGAGGAAATGCTTGTGTTCACTCAGGGATTAAACTGAATTGGACCACATTAGCACTTCTTTTATTCAGCTAGTCTTAACCGTTTTTTTTTTTTGTTTTTGTTTTTTTTAGCTTTTCGCTTGCCATACCCTAATTCTTTGCTAATTCTTTGTTTACGGATTACATCCTATATAGAAAACTGCATAGTCTTTGTGTTCAGATCCAGTAGAAAAATCTTTTATGGAATGACTTTAATCAGTTAGTTTATTCCTATCCGTTCCTTGAAAATGCAGAACACATCCAATGTGTATTCTTGGAACAGCACAAACACTTCCCTTGGTGTGTATTTCAAACCATCATTCCAAGCAATTCAGGTTAATGTGCATACTTGGCGAACCACAAGTTCTAAATCAGTTACTTTGAGAATTAACTGTGTTTGTTTGCACTCTCGTCGTTTGTAGCAGATGGGCATGAGAGCTGTAAGCCATCAGCTAGAATTAGTCGTCAGTGATCTGTGATGCTAACCTTGAACACTTCCTGTTCTGCTAGACTTCCTGTAGTGATAGGAACGGACACATCAAGAAAAAAGGAAGGCGAGCTGACAAAATGAGAGAAATTGTTAGTGCTAAGTGCAAATGAAATTAGTCCTGCAAATGTAAAGCTCAAGTGTCCAGATACAGCCACACATTTCCTTTTCAAGAGTGCAGTCTTTGAAGATAAAAAGCTGAATTAGAGTGCAGTAATGAGTCACAGCACACTAGGTTTTGATTCAGGAAGGTTTTTTTTTTTTTTTATCTGGTGCTGTGGAGTTGATAGCATGTTTGAGAGCATATTTTTGTGAGTGTGAACTTGTTACAAAGAACACTTGAAACACATCAAAAAGGCCACTTATAGACTTTAAAGCAGGAGTCATCAAACTTGATCCTGGAGGGCCGGTGTCCTGCATAGTTTAGCTTCAACTTGCCTCAACACACCTGCCTGGAAGTTTCAAGTATACCTAGTAAGACTTTGATTAGCTGGTTCAGGTGTGTTTGATTAGGGTTGGAGCTAAACTCTGCAGGACACCGGCCCTCCAGGACCGAGTTTGGTGACCCCTGCTTTAAAGACTTAAATCTGGCAATACATGAATATCATGGGCCACACACATGCAATACTTATTATTAATATTATTACAACCATTTTACTTTATGCATTATTTGAGCTGAGACAATTTCCAAGTTATTAGAAAGACAATCAGCTGCAGTGTACTTACAAGAACATACTATAAATAAGTAAACAAACAAACAAATCAATATGATTTTTATAAACTTTATGTGTGAATATAGAATGTCCATACATTTGGATTTGGATAGGTTTAACACACAAAAAATAAATAAATAAACAAACAAATAAATAAATAAATAAATAAATAAAATTTTAAAAAACTGCCAATTTGTCAATAAATAAATAAAATAAGCAGTTACAGATTAAGATTTGCACTTAAATGTATAAAATATATAAATGCATTTTTAATGACACATTTATGCTGATTCTAGGTCATTTCAATAAATGCATTTTTAAAACGTAATTATTTAGATGGTCAAACAGATGCAAACAGTTAATAATAAACTATTCCATTATATACATATATAATTTTGCCTAGAATCAGCATAAATCTGTGTCATTAAAAAAAAACATTTATTCAGTATAAACAGGGTTAAATTACGGCTAGCTGTGGAAACAGAAATTAGATTTACCTGTACTAATGATAAATATGTAAACTTTGTTATTAAAACTGGTTTATTAGTACTATTATAGAAATCTTACCTGTTTCATTTACATATAACTGACAAATATGCATCATATAAAGTTTAGTAATTTGTGTTAAAACTGCGCACTACAAATGGTAGATATTTTATATCAATTTCAAAAACATACATCTTAAATTTAGGTCTAAATATTTTGAGTACATACTAATGTCAATACTTGTGAATACAGCTTCCGGTTTCAGTCTCAAAGATTCTACAACGTCAGGGTTTCACATTTCAGTAACTGAGTTGGAAATAAGAAATCACAGCAAATATGAGACATAAATGAGAGTTAAAAGAATAAAAGAAGAGCCGAGTTCACACCCTGACCAACTGTATGTCCATTGCACACAACTGTACCATAAACTCTCTTTCGCCACGATGTACGGAAAGCCACTTTGAAAGAAAACTGTGCAAAATCCTGCTTACACCTGTTTGGCCCTGTCCGCTTTCACTGCTACATTATCAACAGAAGCTGTTTACAGCCTTTCATGTTTGGTCAAGCAGGCATCAGGTGGGGTGAGCTGCACTCCATTGCCGTCAGCTTTAAGCACAGCTGGGCTGGAGGCATGAATGCGGGGAGGTGGGCAGAATTTAGAAAATATCACAGCATGGTGGCAGTAATCAGCCAACAGTGACTGCTGGGAGTCTGGCAGCTCCATTTGCTGCTCAGTTGCCGACATGCAAGTGAGAAATCTTGAGTTATTTTCTCTATCTTTGTCAGAATTACTTATGAGAGCTTTATACCAAAATATGTCTGCGTAGTTGTTGTGGCTTAGCATATAGAAGGTATAAAATATTCTGAAGAGCAATTGTTCAGTGATTTATTTGGTCATACTTTATTTTAAGGTCCAATTCTCGCTATTAACAAACCATTTACTATGACTTTTGCCTCAATAAACTCCCAATTTGCTGCTTATTAATAGTTAGTAAGGTATTTGTAAAGTATTGGGTAAGATTAGGGATGTAGAATACTGTCATGCTGAATATGTGCTTTATAAGTACTAATAAAAAAGCAAATATGTTAATAATAAGCATGCAACTAGTTAACAGTCAGAATTGGTCCCTATACTAAAGTGTTACTATTTATTTATGTATGTATGTATGTATGTTTGTTTACTATGGCTCATAATAATATCCTAAGTATCTAATATTTGTATAATGAGCATCTTTAATATCCTAAATATGTAAGTAATAATGATTTTTCTAAACTGTAAAATTTTCTATGTAGTCTTTATATATAATGTATTATAAATGTCTTATTAATGCTTTATAAACCATTTATAAAGACTTATAATAAATTCTCTGTTCTAATTGCAATCACATTTGTAATACATTACAATAGTTACCCATTACCTTTAAAGAATATGAGGCATACAAACACGACCACAACACCATGTTTCCAACAGTAAGTAATTTGCCTGTCCTTACCACAGTGTTATTTCAGTATTATTTGTAATATTGTAGTATTTAATAATACTAGAACTAGATTTTATTTTTATATTTTCATTTTCGTTTAAGTTTTAGTAATTTCATATGATTTTGTCTTTTTTTTTATATATTTCTATATAGCTTTAATTAATTAATTAATCTATTTATTTATTTTCATATTTAAATGTAGTGATTTTAGTATTCAAATGTATTCAGATATTCAAAAATATTTATTTCACTTAGTTGAATAATAGTTAATGTTTAATAGGTTTTTAAGCTTTTCATCTAATATTTATCGTTTGTTTTATTTCAGCTTTATTTCAATTACATTTTATTTATTTTTTTCATAGTTTTCCTGCCTCATTGGAAGCAAAAAGTCTACACAGAAATCATAGTCAATCAGAACTTGCTTAAAGGGACAGTTCACCCAAAAATTATAATAATTTTGTAAATAATGTTCAGTTTTCACTTCATAAGACCTCAATATATCTTCAGGAGCAACAGGTATTAATTTAGCACTTTTTTGACTCTCAAAGTACCGGTAACCATTGACTTGCATTTTATGAATCACAAAGTAACCCGGTTTTAGCTAAAAAATCTTCTTTACTCTTCTACTGGAGAAAAAAAAAAATCACCTACATTTTGGATGGCTATATGTAGTTGGATTTTGGACCAATAAAATGTCATTATGGGTGTAAAACTATAGAAATAGAAACCAATAGGCTGGTTGGGACAAAAGCTCAGATTTACATGGAAAATACAGCTTTTATCTTGTCTCATGAGGATTCAGTGATATTGTGTGCAGCTGTTTCATTGTTTCACTCACTGCAATAAGTGATGTAGGACAGAAATCCTCTCCTCGCTGTTCCAATGACAAGACTTACACCTTATCTTATTTATGGGCTTTGGCCGCACTGAATGAAGCCCAGAATGCAGCGAGGCGCCTGAGATTGTCGAGGCGTAGCCGTGTATGAGGGTCAGAGCGTGTTTAGTACATAATGATACGGCTATATAAATAGCTCTCTCTAATAGTATGTCTCAGACATCAGATGCGTACTGTCTTGTTTGTCTCAATTCTTTATATCTGTCTTCCTCTCTGTCTCTCTCGGCACTGTGCAATGTTACCTGATACAGAAGTAGGCAACAGGAATTAAAGAACAAATTTCTAGCATTTAAAGCTTATCTTTGGCTAGGAGTTTCCACCAGCTAGTTGATGGTAGTTATTTGAGGGTTTACAGTATGTATCCTAAAATTACAGGGCTTGCGAAGGACATTTTGACTTCCACTACCAGTTCTGGTGTTGACAGCTTTCACAAAAGGATAGCAATTGGGAAATGGTTTGTGGAACAGAGTTGCAGGTGGAACCAAACATTACATTTCCATTGACTTTTTTTCCGAATGGCTAATGCGAATCTGATTCGGTTCATCCAGCTCCTTATAGTTTCAAAACAGCCTTATGAATAAGATCAGCTGATGTATGTAACTGAACAAATTAAACTGCAAAAATAATGACTGTTACCAGACACGTTTCCAACACAGGCTCATTGGAAATGCGTGCTTGTGGTTATGTTTCTGCAGCACCGATATTATGTACCTTATTGCATGTTTCGCAGCGGTTTCAAAGTCAAATGTCCAGTGAGTGGCGCTAAAACGTGCGTTCAATATGTGACCGTGGTCACACTTTTATTCACGTTGCTTCAGGCACGTTTTGTGGTGTTTTTATTATGCTGCTGAGGTATGTATTGTGACATTCAGAATTAAAATGTCCGGGGAGTGTCGCTAAAAGTTTATTTTCATGGAAAATAACACCATACCAACCCTAAACCTACCCAATAGTGTTAACGAATGCAAAAGTGATATAAAAAATGCATTGGCTGATGCAATCGTGCTATCCATAGTTTCACAGGATTCATACTGGAGCACTTCACCTCACAAGTGCAACGCCGTGCTACTGAGCAAAACTACATCATTAGAAAACCCATACGTATATCACGCTAACATTCAAAAGTATCAGTTTTCAAATCTCACAGCATATTAAAATTGTTTTGAAGTCATAACATAATAATGTGCAAGAAATTGTGTGAAAATTAGGCTTTCTTAATCAAAACTCTGGCCCTGTAAATCATACTATGGGCCAGATTTACTAACAGCTTGTGCCAGCGCAAACCATCTTTTGGCGTTAAAATAGTACTGTCAGGATTTCCTAAAGGTGTGGATATAGTTCTTTTTGCACCTGACCTTTATCAATATGCATTTGAAGGAGTTTCCCTTTCAGACGCAAAATTAATGGGAGGAGAGTATTAAAATTAATAATGCAACGCAAATTATTAACGTTTGTGCTCGTCAAATTACTGGTATTTGCACCATTATTTAACGCCCAAAAAAAGCATGTCTTAAAGTAAGTGGTAATTTGTGCTTCTCTTGGTAGATTGTGCTGGTCGTTATGGAAATGATCTGGCTGCATCTGTGTTCTTTAATGTGCGCATTGTCAGTAAATCACATGCAGAATTTTCCCCTCCCATCAGTGCTTTTATGGAATTGCGCTCTAACGCTAATTTGCCCTGTTTAGTAAATCTGGCCTTTTGTGTGAAAAGAAATAAAAGTTGTCTGAGTTCTACTGCCTCTAGTGTTCAAACTACAGCGATTCTTACGTATAGGTACATTTTTTGAGTTTTGCGGAAATGTAGGTAGAGGCACGTATTCCAATCAGTCTGGGAAGTGCGTTTCACAAACTCTCCCCATCTGCCATTGTTTAGTCAAATGAATGCCATCAATTGAGGGTTTAGCTGGCCAGCGTCATATCTATATCTTTCTTTCTCCAATAACGTTCATTCAGAAGTAGCTGTGTCAAATGAGAAACTGTCATGGGATGGGAATGGGAATTTGAGAATGAAAAGCACAGATTTACAATTCAAAGCCATTTTAGTTTATTTCAGCTCGAAATATGCCACAATAGATGGACGAAACGTTGCAGTTTGATATTAATCGAATCAAACACTTGACAGCCCAGGTGCTCAGCGGCCACTGTGGGGAAAGCACGGAGAACGTGGTTTAATCTGAAATGAAAAGGATGCAGCTTTTGTTTTGTGGGTTTTGAGGAGCGCTGGGGAAATGAGCAGTGCTCTCTTTTCCAATTATGAAAGATAAAGTTCAATTAAAATGTAAATGCGGAGACTAACCGCCACACATGCTGTGTTTGTCTGCGCACGCTAGATGGAAAGACTTGCAGATGTTGCTAGTGGAAATTCACAGAAGAAAAAAGCTCTTTGGTCTTTGTTGTGAGAAGCTCAGGTGCAGATGAGCTATTCTCTGAGTCTCACAGCATACGCACTCCAATTTTCCCACTCACTCTTTCTCTGTGTTGTACAGCTGTACTTAGGAGACCTGGGAGCCAATGAAGTAATAGTAAATTCTTCAGAAAATATGCTTTGCACTTTGTATACTGCACTGGGATCTCGCTTTGTGGGCGAAGTAATTCTCCTATTCCACTGTTTCACCTCTACCAGGCATGTGTGCGAGAGATCTGTGCACCATTCAGAATTGAACTGAGAACGCCTTTTACATTTTAATTGAATTCCAGAATTTGAAATGATTTTAAATGGAGTTAGCAAACAGGTGCAGAATTGGAAAAACTGCTGCAGGTGTTGTATAGATCTCAGATAATATTATGAGAATAAATATTGGCTTTCTTGGTAAAAGTGTTCTTATACCATGGCCCATAAATGAAAGTTAATTATTTTATATTTGCCAAAATAATAATAATAATAATAATAATAATTATTATTATTATTATTATTATTATTATTATTATTATTATTATTATCATCATCATTGCTGTTTTGTTGTTGTTAATAATAATAATAATAGTTATTATTATTATTATTATTATTATTATTATTATTATCATCATTGCTGTTTTGTTGTTGTTAATAATAATAATAATAATAATAATAACTATTATTATTATTATTATTATTATTATTATTATTATTATTATTATTATTATTATTAAAGCTGTAAGAGTGTACAGAATAAATATTTAATATAAAATCAATAAATTGTCAGTGCAGGAAAATTATATGTAATTATTTTTCCCCAATACCTGGTAAAATTACATATTATATAATGCCACATTATATATAGCATTTAATGCCACTTTATAATTATGCTAACTTTTTTGTAAGTTTTGCATTGCTCTGTGGATAAATTCCACCCCCTTTTTAATGGCAGTTTTATTTGCTTTGACAACAATTCAACTACTAAGCCTTATCACTTGATAAAATGCAAAATTATTTAAAATAAATAATGAAAACTAGTCATATTCTGTGTTGGACTCGTGAAACTCCTAAATTTAAAACTTACATTTAAATTAAATTCAGGATTCCTCTTCCTGTCAATCCAGTTCAACATTCTGTGGTCAAGGCCAATTAAATCCACATTCCAGCTCATAAATTGAAAAAGAAAGCTCTGATTTTTCCGCAGTCCTGCTGTGTGACAGATAAAGAGCGAGAAAAGCACAGATTGAGCAACTGCGACTGAGCACCACACATGATGTTGAGTTCCAGACCGGAGCTTCAGCAGTGCAGGACAGGCCAGTGATGGATGCGCGGGATGAGTCATAGACGCTGGGCTGTCTCTACCATCACTCATCTCCCTCCACAGGCCTCAGCTGCAGTGCATTAGTCAAATTCCCCCCTCCTCAAAGCAGCCAAGACATGCACGGGACTTCCCAGCCTCTTTGTGCCCCCTCCTCTGTTGTGGTCAAGTGACCCTCATTACCCAGAGGCACCAGAGAGTCCACAGGTGGTCCTCAGGTGTGTGCAAATCCACTGCAGCACACAAACAGGAAGCGGACTATCAACAGACTTGAGGACTCTGACATGTTGTTTGGTCATATTGCATTTTCTGTGAGATTATCTATGAGAATGCGCAAAAATGTTTTATTATAACTGAAGTTTTAATGTAATTATAAAGTGGCATTATACAAATGCAAGTACAAATGCAAATATAGTGGTAAGAAATAATAATAATAATAATAATAATAATAATAATAATAATAATAATAAAAGTTATTTAAATGCAATTATTTAAATAAAATTATTACAAATGCAAATACAGTGGTAAGAAACAACAACACCAATAATAATAATAATAATAATAATAATAATAATAATAATATTATTATTATTATTATTATTATTATTATTATTATTCAAGTGAATTTATTCAAATAAAGTTATTTAAATGCAGTTATTTAAATAAAATTATTACAAATGCAAATACAGTGGTAAGAAACAACAACACCAATAATAATAATAATAATAATATTATTATTATTATTATTATTATTATTATTATTATTATTCAAGTGAATTTATTCAAATAAAGTTATTTAAATGCAATTATTTGAATAAAATTATTACAAATGCATATACAGTGGTAAGAAACAACAACACCAATAATAATAATAATAATAATAATAATAATAATATTATTATTATTATTATTATTATTATTATTATTATTATTATTATTATTAATTGAAGTCAATTTATTTCAAGTGATTTAAATGCAGTTATTTAAATAAATAAATAAATTATTATTATTAATAATAATAATAATAATAATAATAACACTTTAAGCCAATTTAAAGTTATTTAAATGCAATTGTTTAAATAAAATTATTATTATTATTATTATTATTATTATTATTATTATTATTATTATTATTATTATTATTATTATTGCTGTTGTTGTTGTTACTGTTATTATACAAAAACAAATATTCTATATAAAATATATAAATTATCAGTTTTATATAATATATTATTATAATGTTAATATTATTATAATTTGAATATAATCTTAACAGATATTTGCTACATAATTTTATTTAAATTTTTATGTAAAATATAATAGTATAAAAAAAACTCAAAACGCACTGATCAACCCTTTCCCCACAAACACCTCTAATGAAACATTCTTCATGGCGTGTATCTCGTATGTAATCATCTCAACAGCACGCATCATTCCTGTAAGTTCCATATCCTGATTGGCTCTCTTCTTCTTGATTGACAGGTGGAGCTCTCTGACAGCACCTCCCACACCATTACCGACGCCTACGCAGGGAAAGAGTACATCATCCAACTGGCAGCCAAGGACATGGAGATCGGCACTTGGAGTGACTGGAGCGTGGCCGTCCACGCCACCCCCTGGATGGAGGAACCCAAGCCCATCACCTCCACCACTGAGAGCGACATCATCCCAGGTACGCATGAGCTGCCAACCGAACGCACACTCCTCTCCTATTCACCGTAATGGCAGCTCCGTCTGCCCCCAGTGACCTCCGTTCTCTCATAAAACAATAATAGTGGCTGATAATGAGGAGACAGTGTCTAGAGCTCTGCATCTCAGTCACGCTGCCCTCTGCTGTCAGAGACGTTCAACAATAAATGAATAGTCAATGCGTTGTGAGGTTAATGAGGAATTGACATCAGATTCTGTTAAGTTTTAAAGGAGATGCCATATTTAATCTGACACCAGAAATATCTATGTGTAGTCCGTTCAGTCAGTGTGAACTTCAATCAACCCTGTTTACCTTCTCAGCACATGTTCCTGGTCAAATTGTGCGCAGTTCTTCAGTCCATTTATCCAAAAGAAAACACAATGAGATTCTCTTGGTAACTTATCCTTCGGCCTCCAGTCACAAAGCCTTCTGAGAACTGAGAGATGTCCTTCACAATCTACTGCAAATTCAGCTCTGACTCCATTCTACTGCCATTTTTCTCCATCCGATCAGTTCCTGGAATAAAAAATAAAAACAATCACTGATAGTTCTGTTTTCCTGAAATGCATCATATGATGCAAGTAAATCACTTTCAAATGCTACTTCATCTTGAAGACCATGTTTTTTTGTTTGTTTTTTTTCCATCTCTTCAATCACAGAATCCTTTAAAGTCATGTCTCCTCAGTTTATCAATCAATGCGCAGGGACTCAACTGTACAACATATTTTATGAACTGTACCGCTACCCCGTCATTCACATTAGGGGTGTCGCAATATAATTTTGTTAAATGAGTTCTGCGCTCTTGCGAATTCTTTCATCAAAAACAGTGCAGATACAATGTAAAAAGATATTTATTTTGCAGTGTAGAAAACATTAGTAATTATAATGGGAGTTTTTGGGAACTTGCGCTTGACTGAAGTCATGGACCCCTTCATTGATGAGGACTACCTGGTCTCATGATGAAAACATACCTGTGGGAACTTTTTCACAAGACACGAAATATGTACATATCACACCAATAAGTACATATCACTGCAGTTCCAACAGAAATTAACGCTAGAGGCAATAAAACAGCAAGCACTTGTAATTGTTTTCATACACAGTTATGATTACAGCTCTATATGTTTCGCTTTCCGAACTTAACGACTTAAGATGCAGAATCCTTGGGTACGAATCCCGTCAAAAACATGACTCACAATGAAAGAGCTGAAAGATGAGAGATCGAAAAACAAGCTAAAACAGCATGCTTGTGATTGCGTTTTTACATCACATTCACTTTTGTTCATACTATTGGGTAGGTTTAGGTGTAGTGCAGATGGTACTGTCATGCAGAATATGTGCTTTATAAGTACTAATAAACAGCCAATATGTTAATAATAGCCATGCTAATAAGCAACTAGTTAATAGTGAGAATTGGTCCCTATACTAAAATGTTACCACACTTTTTTATATTTATTCGAATGTATTCTTTAAATGTATACATTAATAATCATTAGTATAATACTGAATTAACTGATTAAATGTAAATATCATAAAAGACAACACAGATACATATAATGAGGTAATTATAAAACATTTTCCTTACGAAGGTAAAACATGCTCATGGAAATCAGTTCAAGGGGAGCAAATATTGACCCTTGATGGAAAAAGTAAGATGATAACGCTGTGTAGCTACTATTGCCGCACTAAATCATGTCATTAGAGAGGACAGATGAAAGCAAAACACTCTTAAAAAAAAAAATTAAAAATAATAATAATAATAATAATAATAATAATAAAATTAATTATATTTTTTATTCTCTAGTATTAGTCAACCCAGTGTACAGTAAGAGCAGATACAGTAATTAATTTCTGTATGCTTTAGTACAGTAATAGTTACAAACTCTCTTTATGTTCATATTTTGAGTGATTCATTGGTCAATATATATATATATATATAAATAAATACAAAACGAGAAAACACTAAATGAAGTTAAAGCTCTGATGGCCTATATGGAATATAAATTCCACTGTGTCCCAGTTTGGGATTGAAGAGTATTTATACTGTGGTCCTTTTGGGGCGGACAAAGTGAATCTTGACTTGAAAACCCTAGTGATAGCCTATGTACATTTTGTTTTATAAATAGCACTGACAACTTGATGACTGTTATTAGAAGTAATATCTAGTGACGGCTGCCCTGCTCGATTTGATCCAGCAGACAGTATTGAGTTTCTACCCCCTCCATGCACTCAGCGTATTTAATCCACACTATACTTGGAACGGAGGAAAGAATCAAAAAGTCAGCAGAATTGCACACTAGTTTTGTGAGCCGTGTGTCAAAACATTCTCTCTAAAAGCTTTTCTTTCTTTTCTCCTGGGTAAAACAGGAGAACGTCCTTGTAATAATTCCTCCTTTGCCTGTTATATTAGCATTTTATATGCTTAATTTGAGATGAGAGTCATTGCGCAAGACGGCTCTTTCTACTTTATCTGCAGTGTTTTTTCAGGGAGTCATTTCACACATTGTCGCACTGCACAAAAAATACAATAAACAAGTGATATTAAAACAGTAACTAATATCTACTTACAGTTGTGAAGTCAATTGCATTTAAAATTGCACAACATTGAATAGTTCAGACAGCAGTGGAGCAGTTGTTTAGTTAACTTAAAATATTGTTCTAATTCTATTGTATTGCGAGTTACAGATATGTTTATTAAAGTTTATTTTATTACAGTGAACATCTTATGTAACCAGACTTTTGACTCTTGGCTTAATATCTGGTTCAATAATTGGGCCAAGACCCAGTTAGACAGGAAGAGACTGCCTAATCTTAATTATAACTTAAAGGTTTATAATTATTAGTGGATAAATGTTATTTTTGTGGATGCACCACCATTGTTGCACCACATGACATTAAATAACCTGAAATTACCTTGCCTCACTATGAAAATATATGAATGTATATACTGTATCTTAATTATTACTTAAAGGTTTATAATTATTAGTGGATGTACAACCATGGTGTCACGTTACGCTGCTGCAGGGAGAACGCAGGAGTCGAGGAAATGTTTAACAGTCTTTAATCAAAGAAACACTTGGAATAATCACAACAGGCGCTTGAGCAAACACACATAGAAACAAGTTGACCCGACAAAGAGAGAACTCAAAGACTAGGACTTAAATACAAGGGATAATTGGAGAAACACAGGTGCATGGGATCAACTAATCAAACTAAACAAGGCCAGGAACTAGACCAAATAAGGCAAAACAGGAACAGAAACAGGGGCAAAGCACGACACAGACAGTCCACAATCCTGACACATGGTTGCACCACATGACATTTAATAACCTGAAATTACATTACCTCACTATGAAAATATATGAATGTATATACTGTATCTTAATTATTACTTAAAGGTTTATAATTATCAGTGGATAAATGTTATTTTTTGTGGATGCACCACCATGGTTGCACCACATGATATTTAATAATCTGAAATTAAATTGCCTCACTATGAAAATATATGAATTTATATACTGTATCTTAATTATTACTTAAAGGTTTATAATTATTAGTGGATAAATGTTATTTTTTTTGTGGACGCACCACCATGGTTGCTCCACATGACATTTAGTCATAAAAAGGTCAAATTATGCAATATTTTAAGTGACTTAATCACCTTGACACAGTCATGAGGGTCTGTGGAGAGATGCTGGTGTTGGTCGCACCACATTACTTTTTTTTTTTTTTATAGCCCAAAAAATAAATAAATGAACAACACACATTTAAAAACATGTTCAATGTTTTCAAGTCATTGAATGTATTGCTTTTTAATGTATTTTGGAAGAAATTAACAGATTAATAAAATGTCATTTTGTGTCATTCATCCATATTTAGTACCTAAAACATGGATGTACAAACATGTTCCTGTTAAAATACTTAGAAATAATGACCATTTTCTTCTCCCTTGGCAGAAACCACCCCTGGACCGCCTTCAGCCGCACCACGAGTGGGTGAACCCACAGCGGCCTGCTCCACCCTTCTCTGGTCAACCCACCTGCTCCTGGCCTGCGTCCTGCTGTCCATCATGTGGTACGTGACCTCATTGCAAAGCTATTTCCTTGCATCTCATTCACTGTTCTTATGTGAGAAAGGATCATGAGCTTTCAATGAAACAATGTGAACAATGCATGACGTATAAACAATGAGCAATGTACGGGCATAATCTCTGAAATAGCATTCATAAATCATAAGAGGCTTACCACATTATTCATGCAGCTGGACTACACTTTTACTAATTACGTACAATACAAGCTCACAATACACTGGAGACACCAACAACTAACTAATCGTCGTAACTTATGCACATAGTTTATTAAAGAGTTATTGTAACTCAAAGCTGTGTCATGTTTGTTCCCCTCATTATCAGAGTTGGAGTCTTGATTTTGTGGTTTTGGTCTTCAGACTTCTATAGACCACATGAAATATGCCTTGGTCTGGGTCTCATTACTCAATGTCTTGGTTTGGGTTTTAAAACTTGAAGTAGTTCACTGAAAGTTCACCAAAATGCATAAATGTTCAATTAGTCTTAAATTGTGGTCACATTAGTAAATTTTTGGCAAAATTTTGCAAGCAGAAAGGTTCATTGTCAATAGTGTAGTGAGGCATGCAGCACAGCTCACACAAAAATCACTTTCAAACCAAGCAAGTTTCTGTTGGTCAAAATGGCAAATCCACATGAACAACTTGAACCCGTTGTGAAATCTGCATGGGGAAATCTTTCGCCTTCATTCGAAATTCCCAATCATTTGGATTCCAACTGAAATGACTGCAGTTTACAAAGGTAAATGTGACCACACCTCTAGTTGGGTTCTGGGTCTCAGACAAGACACAATTATCTATTTCCAAGGTACTAATGGTGATAATTAACTCAACCACTACTGTACTGCCGTACCCTTACAAAGAAATCAGAAGAATGGCTACGCAGCATTTACAAAACGTCTTTATATTAGTAAATGAGTGCTGCAATATATTTGATACATTGAAACGTTTTTACTCATATCTTAAAGAGATAGTTCACCCAAAAATGAAAATTATGTCATGAATTATTCACCCTCATGACCCTCAAGACCTTTGTTCATCTTTGCAACACAAATTAAGATATTTTTTGATGAAATCTGAGAGTTTTCTGACCCTCCATAGACAGCAAGGAAACAAAAAAAAAAAAATATATAGTCCACTGACACGGAAGAGAGGAATTGTTGAATAAAGCTGTTATTTTTGTTTTCTTTGCACAGTATTCCCGTAGCTTCATAAAATTACAGTTGAACCAGTGATGTCACAAGGACTGTTTTAACGATGTCCTTACTACTTTTCTGGGCCTTGAACGTGGTAGTTCCCTTGCTGTCTATGCAGGGTCAGAAAGCTCTCAGATTTCATTAAAAATATCTTAATTTGTGTTCCCGAAGATGAACGAAGGTCTTACGGGTTTGGAACGACTAAAATACTTAAAAGTTTTTCCTTTGCATTTTTTGAAAAGTTTTGTGTACAGACAACAACATTGTCAAAACGATCCCCGTTCACACGGATTAGCGAAAACAACTAAAAACACTGTATTATGCATGCCAGGCCAGTAGTTGGCAACACTACGCCTGCACATTCTTCAAGTACTTGCGCATGCCTATAGACTGAACACGTACAGTAATATGAATGCGAATATCATCGTTTCACAAATTCATGGTTTTGTAATTTACATGGAGACAATAATGCTATCCCTTACAAAAACTTTGAAAGCCATTTTCAAAAGTTTTTTTCAGGCCCCCAAAATGCTGTTGTCATGTAAATGATCGGCCAAAATGCATTAAAAAAAAATACAATTTTTAGTTGAAAACCGTGTCATGTAAATGCCCCCTTAGTCTGGATGAAGGCCTTGAGAGGTCTAGTCTTAGTGTAGATCTGGATCTTAGTAGTTCTGATATTGATCTGGATCTTAGTGGTCTGGTATTTGTCTAGGTTTTGATCTTAGGGTTCTGGCTTTTGTCTGGATCACAGTGGGCTGGTATTAGTTTAGGGGGTCTGGTCTGGGTCTTAAAGCTCCATCTTGTAGACCGTTCTTTTCAAGGGCTCAAATCACTCCCATATGCACTGTTATCTGTGCACAAGTCCACACGGACACAAAAACTAGGACGTGTGCGCAGACATCATCAGACAGAACTGATGACAAAAATTATGTCACGCAAACAGTCCGTGAACCCAAGCGGAACACGAACAAGAGAAGTATATTTTCGGCTTTAGTGGTTCTGCTATTTATCTGGATCTTAGGAGGTCTGGTCTGGGTAATTGGGGGAGTGCTAGTGATGTAGGTATTAAAGTGGTCTAGTATTGTTCTGGGTCTTAAGGAGTCTGGTATTGATCGCAGTCTCACGGGTCTAGTATTGATCTTGGTCTCAGAGGGTCTGGTTTTGATTTAGGTCTTAGTGGATCTGGGTTTGAGTCTTGAAGGTGGTGGTCTTAACTCCACTCAGACTTATGCACGTTTCAAGTGCTCACAGAACGTGATTTTGCATCACTCTTGACAGTCATGAGTACTACACCTAATGGACTAGATATTGGTAGACTACTGGAAGAGTTTCTGCCAAGGCTTTCTGGTAATTATGTGAAATGGACACTCTTAGACACCATTGCAGTGTGGCTTCCATCCTGAAAAATTTTAGAGATTGTTGACAGCAGGTTACAATACAGGACATCCAACTAGAGACCATCGGCTCATTAGACCGGCACAATCCACCCAGAACCCCTGAGAAACTGAGGGACGGACCCGGTTACTGGTGCTTACAGCCACATAAACCTCATCGATCCCCTGCACGAGTCAGAAAGCAGGAGGAGATAGTTGAGTAACAAGCCTGAGATTCATTAGTGCTCAGGCCATATGTTTACAGCACGCCTGTTATCTCCAACTCAGCAACACAGCATAACGAGCCTATCTCTAATTAAAGCAAGCTCATGCATGGAGCTGGAAGGCAGGAGGAAGTCTATGATAGCGCCTCAGGGGTAGGATGTGTTCGCCCTCCCGAGACGGCCAAGTACACACAGAAATACCTTCGCCTTATACCTCCACACCCAGCCGTTCTGAGCGGGATTTAATTGGTCAGTCCGTAACAGGCCAAGACAAAATTAAAGGCAGCATCACGGGTGGCTGCTCACCAATTACATCTTCCCACTGGCATGAAGTGGGAGCCATTTGGATATTGCTCTCATTGGCCCCTGTTTGTTCTCATTTGCAATACTGTGTTGGTAATTTAAGCTGTAGTAGGCTGACCACTGTATAAAAGTGCTCTGTTGGGGAATGTTTAAGGAATTTGTTTAAGGAGTCGACTATGGTATTTATTTGAAGTTACACTATCATGATGAACAAATTTAGCAGCCATTCCAGGTTTTAGAAGTTATATATGGGTGAATCACGTAAAATCTGTCAAGTGCATGTCCAGGTCATATTTCACACAAACTCATAAAGAAATATGAAATTATTTTGTGTAAGGAAAATGAAGCCTACTTTAAGGCCATTCTAGTTTTGTATTATAACAATTATTTTCATGACAATTAAGCACATATTTCTCCACTCCATTTTCATTACAGTTATGCTACAAATATAATTGTCATTATGCTAACATGAAAAAATGGTATATTATTTAAATTGTAAATTATTTATACACCATGTTTGTTGTTGTATTGACCATAATTTATAAAATTGCTTTAAGAATATTATGAAAATCTCTAAGGGGATTAATAGAAATTATTAAATTATTATTTTACATTATTAAACGTAATGTAAAATGCAATATTGTGAGTATAATGAGTTTGGGGGAAGATGTGCATAATTGTCATGAAATTACCTCAGAATGCAAAGAATCAGTGGTGCTAAAAATAAACTTTCTTCACACAAAAATTTACTATAATAATGCAAAGTAGAGAGTACAAAGTATAGTTTGTCAAAATATTATATTTTATATGTTATACACAATGCTGGGTAGATTACTTACAAATTGTAGTCCATTACTGATTACAGATCACATGATGAAAATTGTAGTTAATAATGTAATCTAGGCTATTTCATTTTACTTTATCTAGGTTACTTATTTTATTTTAGTTAATGTATTCTGACTACTTTTTAAATTAATTTTAGATTAATTTTTGCCTAACTTGTTTTCAACTTACTATTCATAATCAACAAAACATTTCATAATTATTTGTTCCTTACATAGTGTTTTTTTTTCCTCCAAATTTAGAAGTTTGGATCGCAGTTATTTATATGACATTTACATGACCACTCCATATTGTGAATATAGTCAAAGCTAAATGGTATGACCCACAGTAGGATTTTTAGAAAGGAAACTTTAAGAGAGAAAAAAGAATAATTAGAGAGCATCAATGAATTATAAATAATTTACTGCCATTGTGTGAATAATATGTAATCACGTAATCCATCAAAAGTAACTGTAATCTGATTATGATTATATCTTAATTTTTGGTATCTGATCATGTAATCTAGATTACATGTAATCAGTTACTACCAAGCACTGGTTATACAGGAGATCTCCTTTAAACTGTCAGCTTTTCAATAAGAAGTTTTTTTTAGAAACTTTCTATAATATTATGTATTTATTTAAACGACGCTTACAGCTAGTTAGCGCAGTTTTACTCTAGTAATAATACATGATATTTTGGAGGATGCTATGGTTGTCATTGAACATTTTTGCAAGATGTTTGCCCTTGAAGTGAGCTATGAATGAGATCAAAAAGCTAACATTAATTTTATTTTCTTCTTTTTTCCAGATGTGTAAGCTTCATTCCTGTGGAAAAAAAAATGAGGAGTCTTCTATTTCTATTTTGCACATGTTAATAGATATCGTGCATTGATAATTTAATTCAAGTTCTTTTTCTCACGAAAGAAAAAAGACCTAGAAAGATTAACAAACGCTGACATTTACAAAAGGAAGACAAAAGAACAATAAAACATTTCAATATCTCTGACGATGACAGACCAGACGCAGACACAGGAACAGCACCCCAGGGGAGCAAAAGATTTGGGGACATGAGACTCACCTGCCTGGCAGCACAAGAAGAAAACAAACAAAACAAAATGCATCCACCTCATTTTCATTTGTCATAAGATTTTTCACCCCATTTGAATCCGTCAAACTGTTCCAAGGACAGAAACAGCTTGTTTTGTGTAACATCGATTTCCACGACATACAGCTAACTCATCAAGCCAAAGACTTGGACTGTTTTTCTTTTTTCCCATGATCCCTAGCTTCCCCAAGCCTGTGTCTGTAAGGGATTGAAACTGGTAGTACAAAATCTTCACGAGCTTCAAAGACTGAGGAGTAACACATTTATTTTGAAGGCCATCATTTGATATCTGTTGTATTCTTTTTGTTTACCTCTTTTTCTTTTATAATTTTTTTTGGCCCCTGAACACAGAGAAGTTGAAACTGTAAATAACAAATTGGTTTGGACTGTTCTGGACCACCTTTTGTAACAGGAAGAACAACATGTCGTGTCAGACCATCTGAAGATTAAGCACCGTTCGGAAACATCTTTTCATTCTTTGCCTATTTGCCTTTCACCATCTGTTTTTGCAGACTTTTCTAGTCAATATCACAGTTTAATACTACCTTCTTCAAGAAATATTGTTTCACTTTGTTTTTTGTTTTTTTTTGTTTATCATTGAATAAAATATAATTTTAGAACCTTGGAACATTTTAGTTTGTTTGTTTTCTTTTTTTCTTCCTCTTTTTTTTCAAACCTTCATAATTGCTTAATTCTCCTTGATCATATTTTGTAAACTATGATATGTATCTTTAACATGAGAAAAGTTTATTATTTAATAATGTATGTATTAGCTTTAGATTCTTGTAACCTGTATCTGGGTTCTTTTTATAGATGTATATAAAATGAGAAGTTGTTCATTAAATGTGACCATTTCACAATGAGTTGAACCTGTCAGTGTTTTTGTTCATGTCTATTATTGAATGTGTTGCATTTCTCAACTGGTTTTATATTAATAATATGTGTTTTGAACAGAACTGACCTTTTTTTGAACCAATTTTGGGTCACAACCTGCCAGTTGGGAAGCACTGATCTAATATAAGCCACCCTTCTGACTATTACAGAGTGTGGATAAAGTCTCTTGATAAATGTTTTCCTTTGACTGTGAACTAACACTGCAAGATGAGGTTGAAGAAGATTACAGATGATGGCATCTGAAACGTTCAATTAAAGCATCCTGTGTCTCTGCAAAACATCCATAAAACACTCTGCAGTAATTTATATAAATGACTCGTGGTACTTTTTTCTTCATATCTTTTTTGTAGGATGTAATTTGTGTTTATGCACTCTTGCATATACCATTCTATTAAAGTAGTAGTTTAGCACAAAATTTTTTTTTTTTAATAATTTATTCACCCGGGCGTTTCAAACCCATGACCTTTTTCTAATATGACAAAAGCACCAAATCTATTCCAATAGATTTTTTTATTTTTTGTGAGGAACCAAATAGCTCCTGTCGGCTCTGAAATGAACTACAAGCTACATTCAGACTGTCAATGTTTGGGATCGACAGCCATATTTACTTACAAGCGTGAGTATTGAAATGTCCTGTTCACAAGAAGTATTGTCTGCATGAAGCCGAGCCTGTATTCTATTCATGACTATCGCCTGTAACCATAGTGACATTGACTAAAGTAATATCAGAGATGGTCGACCTGCATAAAACTGTAATGTCTCGTCACATTTGACTCAACAAAGTGTCCAATTGAGAGGTGAGTTCATTGGTCAAAATTTACCCGAAAACAGCTTTTATATTACAGTAGATATCCGACCACAAAACTGACGGAAGCAGCTAAAGACAGTGACTGGATGGCATGCAGCTCGATTCTACAAAGCCTGTTTCCACCAAGGAAAAGAATTTAAATAAATAAAAAGCAATAATAATTGAGAATTTTTATTTTCAAAGTCACTAAAATTCTCAGTTTATATCTCACAATTTTGAGTTAACATCTCACAATTCAGCTTTTTTCCCCCCTCAGAATTGCCAGTATACAGTATGTCATGCAATTCAGACTTTTCTTTTTTAGAAATTGCGAGATTATAATAGTTCTGACTTTATTTCTCACATTTTTGAATTAACATCTCACCATATGCCCTTTTATTTTTTTAGAATTGCAAGACAACACATTTGTGACTTTCTCACAATTTTGAGTTTATATCGCTCAGCTCTGCCTTTTTTTTTTTTTCCAAAACTTAAAGTTATATTACACTACAACCTTTTTTCTTTTTTTTTTTTTTCTTGGAATTGCTAGTTTATATTTCTCAATTCAGATTTTTTTCTCAGATTTGCAAATTTATATCTCACAATTCAAACTTTTTTCTTAGAATTGTGAGATTACAACATAGTTTTGACTTTCTCACAATTATGAATATATATCTTGCAATTTTGAGTTCATTTTGTCATCTCGTAATTCAGCTTTCTTTTTTCTAAAGTCAGAACTGAAAGTTTATCTCTCACAATTCAAACTTTTTCTTATAATTTGCAAGTTTATACTGTAATAGTTCTGACTTTATTTCTTGCAATTTTGAGTTAACTCACCATACAGCATTTTTCCACAGTTGTCTTTCTCACAATTTTGAGTTTATATCTTTCAGTTCTGCCTTTTTTTCCAAAATTGCATTTTTTTTATCTTACACTACAACCTTGTTTATCAGTATTGCAAGTTTATATCTCACAATTCAAACTTTTTCTTAGAATTGTGAGATTATAACGTAGTTCTGACTTTCCCAAAATTGCGAGTTTATATCTTGCAATTCTGAGTTCACGTGCCTCTCTTCAACCATTTCACAAAATTGCAAATTTATATTTCACAATTCAGATTTTTTCTTTTTCCCCAGATTCTGGAGTTTACATCACACAATTCTGACTTTTTTTCTCAGAATTGCACGTTTATATCTCACAATTTGGATTTGAGCAGACTCTCCCGCACTGTATGATGTAACAGACAGCTAATTGTCCAGTCCGGTTCAGTTCACACAGCAGGGCATTGCCAAAAATATGGTTACGAGCCCTGAAAGCGTATGAGTGTGAGTTTGATTATGCGGTCATTACTCCCATAAAATGTGTGAATTTAACCATATTTTGGACTCGCATACAGGACTGATGACCATATACTACTATGTGAACAAAGCCAACACAGAACCAAACAGCACTGGTTCCAACATGTCTCACCATTGTAATGGCACCATATTTGAGAGCTTTGGGGGAAGATATTTAAACTTTTAACTTTGTTTTCCAAACAAGAAATGAGATCAAGCAGGTTTGGAACAGTAAATGATAACATAAGTTACATTTTGGGTGAACTATTCCGTTAAGAGAAAAGAACATTTCCTTATTGTATTTTCTTTCATATTTCCTTTAAGTTTGTCCACGAATGACTGAGATGAGAGTAGTATGTCTGGGAGAACCTTAACTCTCCTTCAAGCATCAATCTCTCTGTCTGTACACCCGGAGGCACACTGTTGACTTACCCTTCACTTAAAGTCTTCTAAAGTCTAGACTCAAGAACCCTTATTAGCTGGTGAGGGAGAGGAGAAACTTACAGGAAAATCAATGGCTCGCAGGCTCGCGGTCTCCAACGGCCGTCTAGCCAGGCATTATGATGACTGATCGGCCATGCAAGGCCTGTAGCGTTCAGGGGAAGCAGGAGAGGCTTGGTTAGTTATGGGGCTAGATTTGAGTTCTCTGATGGACAGTTGCCAGCCTGGGATATTAGGGAGCTTTTTTGGCTTTTTTAAGCGTGCCGGTTGGTTCGCACAGAAGTGAATAGAAGTGATTTATATTTTTAGAGAGAGGTTACACAGAGGCTGTGCACAAAACTTTGCAATTTTCATCATCGCAGACCTGTCTGCTTCAGTTTTAATGTAAAATCCGAGTCAGTTTTTAGGTTTTCATAAATTTTGCAACTACTGAAGCAAATAAATTCCAATGAGGCATGTATTTACAACCAATCTGGCTTCAGAAGTGGACATTCGATGAAAACTGCCTTGCTCTCAGTTGTTGAAGCCCTAAGACTTGCCAGAACAGCTTCCAAGTCTTCATTACTTATCTTACTGGATCTGTCCGCTGCTTTTGATACGGTCAACCACCTCCTGTTAACCCTACTGAGAAAGGGCATATCAGGAACCGCACTCCAGTGGTTTGAGTCTTACCTCTCAGATAGGTCCTTCAAGGGAAATCTTGGAGAGGTGAGGTATCCAAGTCGCAACATCTAGCTACTGGGGTACCTCAGGGCTCAGTTCTTGGACCACTTCTCTTCTCTGTCTACATGACATCACTAGGTTCTGTCATTCAGAAACATGGCTTTTCGTATCACTGCTATGCTGATAACACTCAACTCTACCTCTCATTCCATCTTGATGATCCGACGACAGCTGCTCACATCTCAGCATGTCTAACAGACATTTCTTGCTGGATGAAGGACCGTCACCTTCAACTCAACCTAGCTAAGACAGAACTGCTTGTAGTTTCAGCATACCCATCACTTCATCACAATTTCACCTGCCAGTTAGGCTCATCAACCATAACTCCTTCAAAAACAGCCAGAAACCCTGGAGTTTTGAATGATGATAAGCTGAATTTCTCAGACCACACTGCGAAAACTGCCCGGTTCTGCAGATTTGCTTTATACAATATCAGGCCCTTTCTTTCGGAACATGCAACACAACTCCTTGTTCAAGCTCTTGTTCTGTCCAGACTTGACTATTGCAATGCTCTCTTGGCAGGTCTTCCAGCCAATTCCATCAAACCTCTACAATTAATCCAAAATGCCGCTGCAAGATTAATCTTTAATAAACCGAAAAGAACGCACGTCACACCTGGCTACACTGGCTACCAATAGCTGCTCGCATAAAATTCAAGGCATTAATGTTTGCCTACAAAACCACCTCTGGTTCTGCACCCCTTTACTTACATTCAGTACTTCAGACCTATGTGCCCTCTAGAAGCTTGCATTATGCAAGTGAACGCCGCATTATTGTGCCATCCCAAAGAGGCACAAAATCACTTTCACTGACTTTTTCATTCACTGTTCCCACCTGGTGGAATGACCTGCCCAACTCAAGAAACGGCTAAAAACACATCTCTTCCATCTTTATTTGACCCTCTAACTCTATCACTCTCTATTCTAATTCTATTTTATCTATCTGTCTTCTTTCTATTAAAAAAAAAAAACACACACACACACACACACACACACCCACCCTTGATCCTCTATCAATTGCATATTTATTCTCAAACTGCTACATTTTCTTTAAAAACTAACTCTAGCTTCCTTTTTTCTATTCTATCTACTTTTTTTTTTCTTAAAAAAAAAAAAAAAAAAACTTGCTATGTGTATTGCGTTAGGCTAACCGAGACTTGTCATATCGCTTGCATGTTGTTGCTCTTTTGTTGGTTTTGATTGCTTCTATTGTCCTCTTTTGAAGTTACTTTAGATAAAAGCGTCTGCTAAATAACTAAATGTAAATGTAAATTTACAAGTTATTCAACACATATTGTAATCCATTAATTATTATTTATTCATGTTAACTCAAAACACACAACTGATGTTATATAGTACATGGCATTATACTCTGTTAACATGAAACTGAATTCTTAAATGGTTTGTGAATCTGGATATCTAATGGGAGAAAAGTATAGTGCCGGATTTTATTTTATTTATCTGGAATTGACTGGATTGTGAAAATGGATGTTGGAAGCTGAAGGCCAAAAGATCACTCTTGAGAACAAGATGTTTCAATGGCAAATTCTGATCAGACTAAATTTTTGATGAATGGTATTAAAAACAAAACATCTTCTTATTTTAAAGAGCTTTCACTTGCTTTTCACTTTCCATGTAAATGCATTATATATGTATTGTAAGATGTTATATGGTGTTAAAATTATTTGAGGAAAAACAACTGATCAATCCTCTGATGCATTAAATATTAAATTACAAAGAAAAATACGCTGCATTTTTCTTTTTACTTCAAAACAAGAATGTAATAATTAAAAATATATCTTTTTAACAGAAAAAGAAGTATACTTCAAGTTCATTTTATTCAGTATTGTTACGTAGAATTTTACTATTATGTATAAATGTAACATTCTTGGGATTAAATTGGCACACTTTTAAGGTTATAAAAGTATACATTTAAGTGTACTTTGTAGTGCAAAACTAGCATACATGTAAGTTTTTCTTCTTTGTAAGGTATACTTACAGGCAGTGTCGGGGGTAACATATTACAAGTAACAAAAGTTACATAGTCAGATTACTTTTCTCAAGTAACTACTTACTTTTAAATCTACAACAAAATATCAGGTTTTTGTTTTTTGTTTTTTGTTTTTTTGTTGTTTTTTGTTTTTTGTTTTTTTTTTAATAAGTACTTGTGAGTTACTTTGTTTTCCCTTTTATTAACTGAGAGCTCTCCTGTCCCCATGTTAAGAGAAATCAGGAGTAAGTGCAGAGGCAGAGGCAATTCCTTCAGCCTGAGGTTTATTAATTTCACTTTTCATGTGAAAGGGCTTTTACAGTTGCCAAAAATGTAACTTGGGTTTTTTTTGTTATTAAAAAACAAACAAGCAAGCCCAGCCCAGCCCAGCCCAGATACATATCACTGCAGTACATAAGTACATATCAATGCAGTTTCCAACAGAAATGAACACTAGAAGATCTAGTAAACAACTGAGCACCTGTAATCATAACACAGTTATGATTACAGCTCCATATGTTTCTCTTTCCAGACCTAACAATTTTGCTCAGTAGCTCAGCCGCACGGAATTGGACTTCGGATGCAGAATCCTTGGGTACGAATCCTGCCAAAAACATGACTCACGATGAAAGCTTAAAGATGAGAGATCGAAAAACAAGCTAAAACGGCATGCTTGTGATTGCATTTTTATGTCACATTTGCTTTTGTTCATACTATCAGGTAGGTTTAGACTTATAGCATTAGACTTATAGCGCCACTCAACGAACATTTCAAGTCAGAACTGTGGTGACACCTACAAAACCAACATCACGTAAAACGCACCATATGTACGTTCATCTGTTCCAGGGGGAAAAAAAAAAAACTAACACTCTTTTAGCACCACCCAGTGGACATTTCACTTCGAATATGACACGAAACGTACATGACGGTACGTATTTCGTGTCTTGTGAAAAATTTTCACAGGTAGGTTTTTGTCATGAGATCAGTTTGAACGTGCATCAAAGGCTGACATGGAAGAGAAGAAATTGTTGATTAAAGTCATTATTTTTGTTCTTTTTGAGCACAAAAAGTATTCTCATAGCTTCATAAAATTACAGTTGAACCACTGATGTCACATGGACTATTTTAACAATGTCCTTACTACCTTTCTGTGCCTTGATTGTGGTAGTGTACTTGCTGTCTATGGAGGGTCAGAAAGCTCTCAGATTTCATCAAAAATATCTTAATTTGTGTTCTGAACATGAATGAAGGTCTTACGGGTTTGGAACGGCATGAGAGTGAGTAATTAATAACAGAATTTTCATTTTTGGTTGAGCTCTGTCAACACTATTATATTAATGTACACAAAACATAAGTTGCCTTTAAATGCAGTATCATGATCACAATGCTCAATCTCCTCTTTAAATTACCACATTTTTCAATCTGTTCTTCCTTTGTCATATGCTGAAAGTACTCAAGCTACCCCAGTCTGCTATTTTGACATCCTTTGTCAGACCTAAAATTTAAGCCTCTGACAACGCATTGGAGAAAATCAATAGACCATTGCATGCCTGTCTGCACCTCGGCCCGTCTAATGACAACCTCGACCTTTCAGAAGCACTAACTATATGAATGACACCTAATAACTGCAGGGCAAATTCAGTTTTGCCCCTCCCTCCGTTTCCAGTAGGTTTGGGAATCCTGACGCAGATACAATCTCAATCTCCAGGGATAATCTCCCGGCTGATCTTTAATATTTCTTGCTCAGCACTGTGTGGCGTATCTACTCTTGGAATAGATATGATATTTACTTAAAGTAAATGTTAAATAAATCTCCATTTTAATATGTTTTGCATGAGTTCAGTAAGTTTGTAGGCAGCAAAAGTTGACATTTAGATTTACGAATTAAGAAGTGAAGTTTGAACCCACTAAAACTTAAGTCACTGCCTTTTTAATAAAACTTTATTCACTTTGAACTGTTTTGTTTCTAAAACTCTGGAAATGGAAATGACAAAAATATTGTGACAAGACAAATGGATTTTTACAATTTAGAAGGAATGTGTGACTGAAGTTTTAGATTATATTAGATTATATTTAGATTATATAAATTGGAACTACTTATCTGTTAAGCATTAAATAATGTTTGTCAATGACTTACTTTTCTCTAAAGCCTATTTGCTGAAAATGCAAAAAAATATGCAATTCATAGCTGAGTCTAACAGTTTGAACGTGTTGCATGCAATATATATATATATATATATATATATATATATATATATATATATATATATATATATATATATATATATATATATATATATGCATGCAACACGTTCAAGCATATACCAAACAAGGTATCTAAAAAGCAACATAATGTTTGTCTAGTGCAGCTACTATTCACTTAGCAAATGTGGCATATCTTAGATTTAGATGTCACAATTATGTGCAATTAAGTAATTTTCATTGGAAAAAGCAAGGCAATTTCTTGTCAAAAACAGGAAGCCTTTTAGCACTTAAGCAACAAAATGAAGAGCAATGGATGCAGAATAGATGTGTAATTGCTGCTTTACTTGTATTTTTCCATTTAGCCACAGGGAATGATGGGACATGTACTTTTATCACACAAAACTGTTGTCTGGTAAACATTCAAATTTCCATATATGCATTATGCAGAAGCTACATTTTTTTCTCTGTGTATCACATCCATGAACTAAAGTAATGCTAAATTAGCATACAATGAGTTAAGTACAAACCCAACCTTACAGTTCATTTAATAGCTCAACTCAATCACTGAGTCACCTGTGAAGAAAACTTCATATATATATACATACACAGTGGGTACGGAAAGTATTCAGACCCCCTTAAATTTTTCACTCTTTGTTATATTGCAGCCATTTGCTAAAATCATTTAAGTTCATTTTTTTCCTCATTAATGTACACACAGCACCCCATATTAACAGAAAAACACAGAATTGTTGACATTTTTGCAGATTTATTAAAAAAGAAAAACTGAAATATCACATGGTCCTAAGTATTCAGACCCTTTGCTGTGACACTCATATATTTAACTCAGGTGCTGTCCATTTCTTCTGATCATCCTTGAGATGGTTCTACACCTTCATTTGAGTCCAGCTGTGTTTGATTATACTGATTGGACTTGATTAGGAAAGCCACACACCTGTCTATATAAGACCTTACAGCTCACAGTGCATGTCAGAGCAAATGAGAATCATGAGGTCAAAGGAACTGCCTGAAGAGCTCAGAGACAGAATTGTGGCAAGGCACAGATCTGGCCAAGGTTACAAAAAAATTTCTGCTGCACTTAAGGTTCCTAAGAGCACAGTGGCCTCCATAATCCTTAAATGGAAGACGTTTGGGACGACCAGAACCCTTCCTAGAGCTGGCCGTCTGGCCAAACTGAGCTATCGGGGCAGAAGAGCCTTGGTGAGAGAGGTAAAGAAGAACCCAAAGATCACTGTGGCTGAGCTCCAGAGATGCAGTCGGGAGATGGGAGAAACTTGTAGAAAGTCAATAATCACTGCAGCCCTCCACCAGTCGGGGCTTTATGGCAGAGTGGCCCGACGGAAGCCTCTCCTCAGTGCAAGACACATGAAAGCCCGCATGAAGGACTCCAAGGTTTACCTTCCAACAAGACAATGACCCTAAGCACACAGCTAAAATAACGAAGGAGTAGCTTCACAACAACTCCGTGACTGTTCTTGAATGGCCCAGCCAGAGCCCTGACTTAAACCCAACTGAGCATCTCTGGAGAGACCTAAAAATGGCTGTCCACCAACGTTTACCATCCAACCTGACAGAACTGGAGAGGATCTGGAAGGAGGAATGGCAGAGGATCCCCAAATCCAGGTGTGAAAAACTTGTTGCATCTTTCCCAAAAAGACTCATGGCTGTATTAGATCAAAAGGGTGCTTCTACTAAATACTGAGCAAAGGGTCTGAATACTTAGGACCATGTGATATTTCAGTTTTTCTTTTTTAATAAATCTGCAGAAATGTCAACAATTCTGTGTTTTTCTGTCAATATGGGGTGCTGTGTGTACATTGAGGAAAAAAAATGAACTTAAAAAAAAAAGAGCTGATTGCCGTGCATTATTCTCCACATATAGCGCGATCTGAACCCTAAACACATTTTGTCTAAAAAGCCGGTATTGTCAACTTTCAAGGCATCGTGAGTTCACCTTTTACTGCAGAAGCCGACAAGCGCCCTTGTTGTTTTTGAACATAAGCCGATCAGTCCATTTTAGCAAATCAGTGCATTGTATTCAGGTCAGGTGACAAGGCTGCCAGTCATTTTGAAAAGATGTGCTAGCTGAGAGGAGTTTCGTCAAAGCTGACTAAAAGTGATCAAGGGTGGATAATTTCAACGAGCTTGATGAACCTGTGATATCTTCTTCATGGCGTAAAAGGAAAATAAAAGCTGAAACGTTCTCACAGAACCTTGCAAAAGCAGCACATTACAATGGTGAGGGAAAAGCTCCATGTATTGCGTGTAATCACGTCCATACAGTCTATGATCACAACAACAAATATTTTTCAGGCATTTACATTGTCATCTGAGAAGATTACAAAGATTATACGAGTGTTTTTTTGTTTTGTTTTTTAACTCTAAAACATGAAATGTGGAGTTATCTGCTTTTGCCAAAAAACGGCTGTTAGAGTTATCGGCTTTTGCTATAAACAAACTTTTAATATGTAAAAAAAAAAAACACTTTCAATGAACTTTAATTCTGTAAATTACCTGTATTTGTTTAAGTTATTATTACTTAATCAAAACAACCCAACTGCAGTTTGATTGATATTACTTGGGATGCGCAATAAAAAAAACGTGATTTCTGAAAAAAAAATCAAAATGGAGTTATCGGGTTTTTGCAAATGAACTCTTCATGTACGTGTGTGTGTATATATATATATATATATATATATATATATATATATATATATATATATATATATATATATATCTATCTATATATATCCTGTAAAAACCTGTTGATTAGTTAGCCGATTAGTCTCGATTACGCTCGTAGTAACCCTCGTTCCCTGATGGAGGGAATGGAGACATTATGTCGACCGTCATTATGGGGATTCACTTGGGAGCCCCAATCATCTCTGACTTTAAGAGAAAATGCCAATGAATATTGGCTAGTGGATTTTGCATACCTGAGCCACTGCCCGTGCATACGGGTATAAATAGGCAACAGGTGCAGCCACTCATCAGGTTTTATGCTGAGGAGCTGAGAACGTGTCCCTGGCAACCAGCGATGGTTCGAGGTTGTGGCAAGTGGACATAACGTCTCCGTTCCCTCCATCAAGGGAACGAGAGTTACGCACATAACAGAGTCGTTCCCTATCTGTCGGTCACTACGAGTTATGTCGACCGATATTATGGGGTCCATGGAAAGCGCAACAACCTGAACCCTGTCACAACCCTATGCATTGCAAATGTTGACAAGCATACGCGTGTCAGCAAATGCTACGCAACGGTCGTAATCTTCCCACTGCCCCAGCGCAAATTCGCTGACCTTGGTACCTGCAGGGACCACAGGTGAGTACATCGCTGCTGGAGATAGCCAAGCCGCTGTTCCTTTCACCACAGAAATTTCTTAAGAGAAGGGATTTTGAAAAGGTGCTCGCATCCTCGGGTGAGGTGGAATGGCGCAGCAAGCACGACACCTGCTAGCCTTTCCCGCCACTTACCTGTTACCCAACACACAGGAAGAATCTGACTCAACGCGGAGCCTGTTTCGCGAAGGTGTTCGGTGTCGCCCAGCCCGTAGCTCTACAGATGTCTGCCAGAGACGTGCTGTGCGCCAACGCATAGGAGGAGGCAACACTCCATGTGGAGAGAGCCCCCATCCCGCAGGGGCATGGGTCGCCTTGGAATTGGTATGTCCACGCGATGTCATCCACTATCCAGTGGGCCAACCTCTGCTTGGAGAAAGCCTTCCCTTTCTGCTGACCTCCGTAACAGACAGAGAGCTTCTCAGAGCTTCTGAAGCTCCAGGGTGCGGTCCACGTATATGTGCAACGCTCTTACGGGACACAGCAATGCCAAGGCTGGATCTGCCTCCTCCAAGGGCAGTGCTTGCAGGTTCACCACCTGATCATGAAAAGGCGTGGTGGGAACCTTGGGCATGTATCCAGGCCGGGGTCTCAGGACAACGTGAGAGTAGGCCGGCCCGAACACAAGGTACTCGCCAAAAATGCTAGAAAAAATGCTAGAAGGTCCCCGACCCTCTTGATGGATGAGAGCGCGGTCAGGAGCGCTGTCTTCTAGCAGACAGGAATTTAAGCTCGACTGAATCCAGCGGCTCAGAAGGACCCCTCTGTAGTCCAGCCCCAACAACAGAGAGATCCCAAGAGGGCACTGTGGGTGGCCTAGGAGGGTGTAACCCCCTGGCACCCCTGAGAGACCTCACGATGAGATCGTGCTTTCCCAGGGACTGGACGTCCACTGCATCGTGATGTGCTGCGATAGCAGCCCCATACACTCCCAAGGTGGTGGGTGACAGCCTACGCTCCAACCTTGCTTGCAGGAAAGAAAGCACTACTCCAATTTTGCATCGTCAGGGGTCTTCTCTGTGAGAAGAACACCAGTTCGCGAACAGATTTCATACAGGGCGTAGGCTTGCCTTGTAGAGGGAGCTCTAGCCTGAGTGATCGTGTTAACCACCACTGGTGAAAGATCAGTTAAGTCTGCCGCATCTCATCCAGGAGCCACACGTGGAGGCTCCAAGAATTGGACACGGATGCCACATGGTGCCGGGCCCCTGAGAAAGGAGGTCCTTCCTCAGAGGGATGCGCCAGGAGGGGTTATCACGAGGAGCGTGATTTCCGAAAGCCAGGTCCAGGTGGGCCAATAAGGTGCAACTGGCAAGACCTGTTCCTCGTTCTTGCTGACCTTGCACTGTGTTCATGCGAGAAGGCTCACTGGGGAAATGCATGCCTGCGTAAAGCCCAAGGCCAGCTGTGCGCCAGTGTGTCCAAGCCAATAATGTCATACAACTGGCCTCGGGAGGACTCGAGGAAGACAACAGGCTTACCTGAGCTCCCTCAAATCGACTCCAGAACAGCAGGATCGTCTCGGGATGGAGTCACCATTCCCCAGGGAATGTGAGCTATTGTGAGAACAACTCGACCAGACGATTGAGCTCCCCCAGGATGCAGACAGCGCGCAGCGACTTGCACCGTGTCTGACTCCAGAGGAGGAGGAGATGGCGGGTGAGTTGCGACATACGACGTGAGGCTAGTAGCACTGCCAGCAACTCGAGGCAGCTGATGTTCCAAAGCAGTCGAGGCCCTGTACAGAACCCCGAGGCTGCCTGCTCGTTGCATGTAGCGCACCAGCCCGCACTGGAGGGATCCATCGTGACAAAAACATGCCGAGACACTTGTTCTAAGGGCACTCCGACCCATAGAAAGACAAAGTCCGTCCAGGGGCTGCATGAGCGGCAACACGTTGGCGTGACGGTCACGCAAACTGTACCGTGACGCCATGCCCATCTCAGGACTTGGGAGTGTAACCATTGCTGAAGTGGTCTCATATGAAGCATTCCAAGCGGGGAGAATGCGGCTGCGGATGCCATATGCCCCAGGAGCCTCTGAAAAGGGTTTCAGTGGTACCACCGTCCTGCCTCTGAAGGAACTCAGGCAGTTCAGCACGGACTGGGCACGCTCGTTAGTGAGACGCGCCATTATACTCACCGAGTCTAACTCCATACTGAGAAAAGAGATTCTCTGCACGAGGGAGAGCTTGCTCTTTTCTCAGCCGACCTGAAGCCCCAGCTGGCTGGGGTGCCGGAGCACCAGGTCCCTGTGATCACACAACTGTTCTCACGCACGGGCCATGCTCAGGATAGTTGAGGATCCTAATGCCCACTTCCCGTAACGGGGCAAGGGCACCCTCCGCGACCTTCGTAAAGGCACGGAGGGACAGGGAAAGCCAGAAGGGGAGGACCGTGTACTGCCATGCCCGACCCTCGAACGCAAACCGCAAACCGGTCTGCGTCGAGGAAAAATCGAGACATGAAAGCAAGCGTCCTTCAGGTCGACCGCTGCAAACCAATCCTGGAGCTGGATGCATCTGATGAGGCGCTTCCGCGTCAACATCTTGAACAGAAGCTTATGCAGGGCACAATTCAAGACTCGCAGATCCAGGATTGGCCGAAGGCGACCACCTCTCTTGGGTACGATGAAGTAAAGGCAGTAAAACCCCTGCTTCATCTCGGCTGGAGGGACTGGCTCGATTGCATCCTTTGCCAGGAGGACAGCAATCTCCTCGCGCAAGACAGATGCTTCTAAGACTGCCAGTGAAGTCTCAAGAACGCCGCTGAACTTGGGAGGTCGCCTGGCGAACTGAATCATATAGCCGAGTCAAACTGTGTGAATGAGCCAGTAGGATGGGTTGGGCAGCGCAAACCACGCCCCGAAACACTGTGCAAGTGGCACCAAAAGCACAATCGACATACCCACGGTGGTGCAGCGGAGGGGAGTAGAGCTTGATGGTACATAAGGCATTGCGTTCTGACTCATCCGCATAACTCCCCAAGTCCCCGGGGGGACTGGCCAGTGGAAAGACATTGCGTCTCCCAAACGCAGTCTCTTGGCCACTGGCAAAAGGGGGCATCGCTAGCAAGAGTGAAGAGGCAGCGCATCGCACACTGTCAGCCCGTGAGCCTGAGAACCTGGAGGAAAAGGAAACTGCTCTTGCTTTGACAATGTGGTTACTGCTGGCCCTTGAGCCAACGGCGGAACAGAAAACAAAACAGAAGATTCTCCACCCGGCCCTCCTCCGGGGGAAGGAGCGGCACTGTCTTCGCCGTCTTCTGAGAAAGAGCAGCTTCTCACATCTCCGGGTTGCCCTTGTCAGGGACACTTCGTCGCCCTCTTGGACAGTTTAGGGGCCAGCTGGGACACGGGGGGCGCTGCGCTCCTGCGAGAGGCTCGACATGATGGCCTAGGTATCAATTCAGCGCGGGGCGGAGCATCTCTGGAGGACGCAGGAGGGCACCCACGGCGATGAGCAGACTGAGGCCTGGCAGCGGTGGCTGATGGTGCATCCCGCCGGGGCAAGATGTGCTAGATCGCCTCGGTCGATCGCCTTGGTCTGGGCACAGCTCGAACTGCCGGTCACAGCCCTCGACAGTGTCGCCGAACAGTCCAGCCTGGGAGACGAGAGTGTTGAGAAAGCGCACTTTGTCGACATCGCTCATCTCAGCAAGGCTGAGCCATAGATGGCGCTCTTGGGCCACAAGTGTGGACATCGCCTTCAGTGCCTTGGCTTGGTGAATTCGCAGGATAGCCATGGCATGCAGGGCAGAGGCGGCTTGGCTTGCAGCACTGCAAGCTTTGGTTGCGAGAACGGCTGTCAGCTTACAGGCTTTGGACGGGAGACGAGGACAATTCCTCCAAGTGGCGGCGTTTTGCGGGCACAGGTGCACCGCAACCGCACTCTCCACCTGGGGAATGTCAACGTACCCCCTAACCGCCCTGCCATCGAGGGTAGTGAGAATGGCGGAGACAAACGAGTGGCTTCCGGCCAAAAAAGGGGCCGTCCACGACTTCATCCACTCCTCATGCACCTCCGGGAAGAAAGGAACCAGGGCAAGGCATGGTCACGAGCCACGGCCCGTACCGAGGAACCAATCATCCTGCCGCGAGGGCTCGGGACTGGGAGGTGTGCACACCTCCAGCCCGATGTTCGCGGTGGCCCGGGAAAGCATGGCCGTCAACTCTGGGTCCAATTCAGCAGTGGCGGCAACACCCAAGGGGGGCAGCCCCGCCAAATCTTCATCCTCAGAGGATGATCGCCCATCCCCTGATGCTTCGATCGACATCTGATCCTCTATCGGAATGAAACGCTGGGCACGCCGTGAGACGGCACATCAGAATCACCGGGGAGCCACACAGAACAGCTGCTGCGGGAGGATTGAGAGGTCCGCGGGAACTGGCCCGGCGGAGAGGATCTCACTGTAACCCTCAGATCGCCCAGAGTGCTAGCCGATGGTTGTCTGCTCGTGACAGAAGCCAGCGCGGGTAGTGACAGGGGGAGCCCCTCCCATCCCCGTGAGGAGAGAGAGGTGCAATCGCAGTGCTGCCATGGTCACACGCTCACAATGAACGCATGAACCATCCACGAACGCAGCTTCAGCGCGCTGGATGCCCAGACACTGAAGACAATGATCGTAGCTGTCGATGGAGGATAGGAAACGACCGCAACCAAGAGGACACGGACGGAGCGTCTTTAAAAAGACTGGGGCTCCCAAGTGAATCCCCATAATGTTGGTCGACATAACTCGTAGTGACCAACAGATAGGGAATGGTAAGTTACCTTAATATACCAAAACACTATATGATAATTAAACCAATAAACCGATGGGAGGGGAAAATTCTGCATGTGATTTACTGACAATGTGCATATTAAAGAACACAAGCAGATCATTTCCATAACGACCAGCGCAATCTACCAAGAGCAGCACAAATTAGCGCCTGCTTTAAAACATGTTTTTTTTTTTTGGGCGTTAAATAATGGTGCAAATACCAGTAATTTGACAAGCACAAGCGTTAGTAAATCATGTTGTGTGATTCATTTTAATACTCTTCTCCCATAAATTTTGCGCCTGAAAGGGAAACTCCTACAAATGAATGTTCAATATGGTCAGGCACAAAAATAACTGTGTCCATGCCTTTTCAGCATTAATTCTTTACTGCGCATCTTTAGTAAATCCTGACAGTACTATTTTAATGCCAAATACCAAAATGTTTTACAGTGAAAAATAGTAAATTGACATTTCCACAATTTACATTTGATGTTTTGTTTTGTTTTGTTTTGTTTTTTTTGCATTATTTGTGTCATGCGTGTTGCCATAATGGTGTTTTGTATTTGTGTGTTTGACACTGTGCACCTATATATTAGTATTGACCTCAGCTAATTGTGGAAAAGTTGTAATGAAATTTGATTCATGTGGTCTTTCTCTTTACCTGCCATGTTTTTTGTTTTTTGTTTTGTTTTGTTTTGTTTTGTTTTGTTTTGTTTTATTCTATCTATCTATCTATCTATCTATCTATCTAGCTATCTATTGATTGATTGTGGTTGTTAGGGTATTACAAAAGGGTAAAAATTACAAACCAATAAATAAAAAAAACAACAACAACAACAACAGATTTTAGTACTTCAGTAAGTTGGTGTATTAACATTATATCCGTTAAATAAGTATTGCTTGTTTGTTTGTTTGTTTGATTTTTTTGTAAATTTCTATCCATAAAACCCTAAATTGTTGCTACCATCATTTTTTATAGTAAAGCTCTGCCAACCTCAGCTGCCAGTTTTTACTGTAAATTTCTTTTTTTATTATTTTCTTTTCTTTTTTTCACCTCTTTTACTTTTCTTCTTTTTTTTTTTCTTTCTTTTTTTTTTTGGTTTTGTTTTGGGTTTTTTGTTTTGTTTTGTTTTGTTTTGGCTGTGTTTAACTGATTTGGCAAAAAGGAAACCAGCAACTAAATGACTATTTTAAGGCAAACTTTCTGGCTTCGATTCTTTGATTGACACATTCCAAACTCAAACTCAAACTCATAAAGTTCATCCATACTTCCACTTGTAAATATGTCATGTTCCTGTGTGCTCATCTTCTAAACACAATCACTCCGACATGACTCAAAACCAGTATGTTTTGTACTGGTCGAGCTCTTTCAACCGTCCATTCAGAGCACATCTGATACACATCAAGTGTGAATCTCGCTGTATAATCAGCAGCAGAGAGAGGAGAACCCCACGACCGCCCTGACAGATGATCCTGGCCCCCGCAGACGTCCCGGGACAGCTGAGAAGGGCCCTGTTCATCTTCCTCTGACTCCCGCACCTCCCAGCGGCAGAAGCGGAGCTTGATGAATTGGTTCTTTCCCAATGCGGATGAAGGCAGCCCCTCTTTTATGGCCAGTGTTGAGCGCCAAGTCTGGGCCGGGGAAGGAGGGGGCCTGGGTTAAGGTGGGAAGGCGCTAATTAATTTCAGTCTTGGCCAGGTGACCGGCTGGATTTCAGAGGCAGATGAGAGCGGTGGCAAAGCGCTCTGGGGTCACGAGGTTAGCGGGGGGAAACGGGCCAGACGACCAACAAGAAAAGGCCAGTATCCTCCCTTTCGTCTTCCTGAGACTAATTTACGGTCCACTCCATCAGCATGAGCCGCGTTTGGCATTCCCAGTCCTGCCAGAGCGGCCCGGCTCATGGCTGTGATGTCTGTATCTGGTACCAGAGACGGCGCTCAAGGGGCCACGGTGAAGCCTGACACCTCGCAGGCAGAGAGGTGTCCCGTGACAGCCTTCAAAGACTCCCCCCGGCCAGGCGCGCCACGACTGGCACTTTTATGACTTGGCAAAAAAAGAGCCGCTGTCAGGGGAGGATATAGCACTCTTCTGTAAAGTTTAAGGTGTGCCTGATTCACGGTCACTGTCAGCGCCAAGACACAAATACTAGCAGCCACACTCAAACCCCAAACCGCACATGTTGGCATATACAAGCCTGTCTAACAGAAAACACACGTTACCATGTTCAGATTCCTGCTGAAGTGACAGGCGTACAAACGCTATTCTGTTAAGGACATCGACCTCAAGCAAATCTGAGGAACTGTCTGGGATTTTAAAGGAACAGTTTGTCCAGTGCTCAAAATTATTTCAGTATTTATTCACCCTCATCTTTTTTTCCAAACTCATGCTGTTTGGAACATAAAATTAGACGTTTTGAAGCAGTTACACGTAATTTTACATTTCAGTGGAGGCTGATAGTATTTATCAAACCAATAAAAGATTCTGGTAGCTTTTATTTATATACAGTACTGTGCAAAAGTTTTAGGCCATTTTCACCAGCTAAAAAATGGTTTTAAGTCAGTTGTTTCTATCTTTTGCTGTAGTGTGTCAGTAGGAAATATCAGTTTAAATTTCCAAACATTCATTTTGCCATTAATTGTAATAATCCAGTGAGATTTTGTTTGCACAAGGAGTCTGATCTGATCATCATCAGTCTGTCTGGAATGACATGAAGAAACAGAACAAACTGAGACAGACTAAATCCAGAAGAACTGTGGCAACGTCTCCAAGATGCATCAAGAAACTTACCTGCAAAGCTCCTTGAAATACTATGGCAAGTGCACCGAGGGCAAAAGCTGTTTTAAACGCAAAGGATGCTCACACCAAATGTTGATTTAATTTAGTTAATAGAAGTTAAGTGATAAAGAACATCTATTTATGACCTTATTTTTGACAGCATTTTACAGCATTTTTACACAAGTGACTAAAACTTTTAACAGTGCATGTAATTCTTGAAGCATCTTGGAGACTTATTACAGTTATTACAATTAATGGCAAAATGAATGTTTGGAAATGTAAACTGATATTTCCTACTGACATACAACAGCTGAAAATACTAGTAGCCTAAAACTTTTGCCTTTTATTTTTATTTTATTTTATTTTTTTTTACTATATTTAGTAAAAAAATAAATAAATAAATAAATAATATATATATATATATATATATATATATAGTTATTAGTATTTGTGTGTTTTTATTTTTTATTTTTTAATTCATTCATTATTCCATGTTTTATATTTTTATGATTAATTATTTTTTTATATATTATATTTATAATATATATTTTATATATTAGATATTATATTTTCATGATTTTTTTTTTTTTTTATGAATACATTTTTCAGGAGGCTCAGTATCCCTCGTCTCATTTGATGGACCAGTACTGTTTTAAACAATCGTCACATAATTTTATTCCCCCATACAATGACAGTTCACGTATGTCAAGTGCCAAAGACGCATGCAGAAAGTATAGTGAAAACACCACGTCAAAACCAAATATAACGTGCAACCGTATGGAAAAAAAAATTAGCATACGGGTCTGGCATAACATGGAGGTGAGTAAATAATGACAGAATTTGATTTTTAGGTGAACTTTTCCTGAGAAAGTTCAGAAAGAATGACCGCAAAGGGAGTGAACCGTTCACCGCGTCTGTCAGCAACATCAGACAATGCCTCAAAATGGATAATATGCTGTGCAATTATATGACAGACGAGGCAGCGTGCTTGATTAACTTTGATTGCTGGCCCATTATCCAGCAAATAACAGCTGATGTGGCCATTAGAGAAGTTAGTGAGACACAGATTTTCACCTTTTAATTTTAGACATTTAAATCACATCTCTTAGACACCCCTTAATTACAGCTCAACACATCAGAACTTAAAATGCATATATATATATATATATATATATATATATATTTAAAGAGCACGTGGTTACATGTGCAGTGATGTTCAAAAATGTTTGCAAGGTACATTTAAATTTAAATAAATAAACAAATAAATAAAAGTTGGAACATTCACACAGAACTTCTTAATATTTGTTATACTACTTTGCTTTAATGGCATCAGCACTTGAGTATGCATGAATGCCATGTGACGATCCATATTATCCAGCATTATCAGAGACTGTTTTAAAGAGCATTTTTTGACCTGAACCCTTCTGTGTCACTAAAGTCACTATAATTTCACGGTTGGTCTGATTTAACAAAATAAATCTCTAATAAACTACTGATCTTTATGCATTGTTAGAATGTTTTGTCTATGAAGTTGGTCTTCAGGCATGGCTTATTGCTCTTTATTAGTTGTGTGTTTTACTCTACTTGTCGGCACCCGTATAAAAGTGTGCCACTCATCTGAAGCAGCCACCATTAAATTTTACTGTCACAGTTACACTGTCTCCTCTATCCAAACATGTCTAAGTTAGTACCTAATAAAAACTGCTTCATCACATTGTCTAGGTGGAGACTGACACCTGCTGGACACACACTGAAAATGCCTTAGCGCGAAATTACACTGATATCTTTACCTATTAAACTTATGGTATCAAGAGCAGATGCATCTGCCCACAGCAGATGGTTCAAAATCTGAGGGTAGCAAGCATAGATAACTAGATAGGTATAAATCTGCAATCCTGTTACCTTTTCAGTTATATTTTACATTAACTTTTTAAATTGATGTTTATATAATTTGTATTATTAACACAAAAATAAATATAAATTACATTTTAGTAATAGCCGCCTAATAAAAATGGCAAACAAACAACATACAAAATAAAATTAAACCAAAACAAACACCATAAAACGGGCATATGTTGTACCTTATGTGAGTATCTTATTTGACACTGATAAGGTTACAAAAGAGCTAAGACAGTATGTTTTTAGTTACAGAGGTTCATATCAAGAAATGTAGTGACAGGATAGTAGCACACGCTAAGATAATGTAACCTGAGCCAGGGAAAATCTCAACCTAAATCAAAATTTAATTTGGAATTGGGCTGACTTATGATCAAAAACAACTTTTATAGCACAGCCAACCAACAAACAAATGTTGTTTTTCAGAGCAAATGTCTTAATTAGACTAATTCAGCCCTTACGAAGATCTGAGATGACCAAACACCTGAGAAGAGATGATGCCAACCCCTCAGAGGACCTCAGATGATGCCAACATACAAAACTACCAAGTTTTTGCTATAAGTTTGATCGCAGCATTGCTGTTAATAGTGTTTATTGTCTGTTTGATTACATTCATCAACTAACTGCATGACTTTTACTGTACATTTCTGCCATATGGACATCAACTTGACAACTAGTCACCACTGATAAACTACAACTAAATATAATGTAGAAACTTTAATTTTCTGTAAAGCTGCTTTGCAATGATTTGTAACGTGAAAAGCGCTATACAAATAAAGTTGTTGTACAAAAACAACAAAATGCAAATGCACTAAATAAAATAATTTAATAAATGCATATTTACAATTTAAGCACTTAACTAAAATAAATAACTAGAGAAGGCTGACTATATTCAGCTTGCTTCCATTTATTGAGAAAAGCCTACTCTTCACCTGAATTAAAAAAAAAAAAAAAAAAAAAAAAAAAAAAAAAAAAAACCTCTTCTGGTCTTCAGTGATGCGAGGACAACGTTTGAGCTTACACGCAATATCTGAGCGAGAGCAGAGCCAATTCATAAAAGAACAATGTATATTTAAAAGCACACGTCCAGTTTTGTGTGAGTGAAGGAAATCCGCTCGCGAGTGGAGTGATTCGTGCTCGCGCGCATGGATCGCTTAACATTATGCGCTCTAGACATTTGTCATTGAGGCTATAGAAGCTGCCTAAAATTAAGTATAAAGAGAAGAAACACATCCTGCCAACACATGCTAGGATCCATCACTGCCAGATGCAGTTAGAAATTTACTAAAACAAGCCTATCGCAATGCACCTGGGGTGGTCAGCCAAATTTCAGGTGGGGCCGGTGCCACCCCTGGCCACGTAACCGCCCCTGCTTGAGGTCTACTTTCTTAGTCTCATAACTTATACAATATGGTATAAAAATAATCTTCATTTGATTAAGGCATATTTTAATAAATGTAAAGGTTAATATAATCTTATTTTTTAATCACCCACACTTTTAATATTAAATGAACAGTTCCTCCAAAATGAACATTTGCTGTTAATTTACTCGTTACTTTTTTTTTCTTCAGTAGAAAAATAAAGAAGACTTTTAGTTAAAATCGTGGTCCTTGTCGATTCATAAAATGCAGCTGCGTCACTTTGAAAGTCATAAAAGGCATATCAGGGAACACAAAATTAATACCCGTGGCTCCTGACGATGTATTGAGATCTTATGAAGCAAAATGACCGGTCTGTGCAAGAAACTGAACATTATTTACAACATTATTACCTGTAATCCAGAGCCTCGGGTAAACTGGAGTGATATCCGGTTCGTGAACGAATCATTCTTTTAAACCTGTTCTCTTTAGTGAACTGGATGAATCAGTTCACCAAATCAGACTTAACCGTATGAAATACGGATGTGCCCAACGAGGCTTTTACAACAAACTGCATTGATGCTTCAAAGCTTTTGATACAGTGTTTTACTCTGCCATCTGGTGGTCAATAAAAATTCTTACACCAACTGTATCATTTAGATGTTTTGTTCATTTGGATGTCATTGTAAGGTTTAATTGTCTATTTAATATGCATATGTGTCATTAGCAAGGCGGCATGTGTGTGTACAGCGATAAAGTTTCTAGAATTTATTATATTTAGCACAATACAATGACAATAAAGACATCATGTTCTTCATTTTTAGTTGCATCAAACTTGTGTCTTTTCACATTCTAAATAGAACGTTTAATACCACAATAAATTAGGCCTACGCCATTTTTCATTGCACCATTTTTGTGTCTTCCTTACAAAAGAACACAAACATTCTCATTGTTAAAAAACACAAATGCACAAATACAAATGCAATTATTGCATTTAATATATCTTGCAATAATATATTTTTCTCGCAAATGTGAGCTGTTGACATCTGAGGACGGCGTTTACAAGCAGCAAAAAATGTTTGTGGTTAAGGAAGGACTTTTATCCTTTTTGGGAATTGTCATTGTTTTTAATAGTAGCACTATAATTAATAACAATACACCGTGTAAAAACACTACATACATATGGGGATGCTGACTGATATAACTATAACATTGCACTAAATGGGTCGCGGGTTTGGGACAGCGCAATCCACGCGCTTTGTATTTGAGCCTAGCGTGTCGTGTCAGTGAGGTAACGAAGCTTCGTTTTCACAGGTCACGTGACAGCTTCATTTCAAGCGAAGCTCCGGAACACGGTTTCGAACCACTAGTGTGTCAAAAACTCGAGACGTGTGTCGACACTAGGTGTAGATCTACACATCCTTAGTCTGAAACAGTTCGCAGCTCAAACAGCACAGATGACTACAAATTACTCAATCAAAACTCACTTTTGGACGTTCATGACAGTCACTCCGACTCGAAATTGTGAAGTGAATTTGTGAAGTGAATTTGTGAAGTGAATTTCACGCGTGAATGAAATTCGCTTCATTCGCGCGTGAAATTCACTTCACAACAGACGCAAATTCGCGTGAGAAGGGCTTCTGCCAGGCGGCTCCAGTCTCGATGCGAAATGGCTGACATGGATTTTGTTGAGAGAGTAGCTGTACTTTATGTGCTATGGAAGGTTGCAAAACGGCGTAGATTCGTTCGGCGCCGTGTCTGGGTCCATCAGATCCTTCAGAGGCACATTAACTCTATATATATATATATATATATATATATATATATATATATATAGCTCAAATTGAGTAAAGAGCGTTTTTTTGCTTACCAGATTGTCCGACCTCCTCACGCACTTTCTTCCAAGCAAGATTCTTTTTATTCCTGTTTCTATAAAAGTACGACAATGTATCGTACAGCTCCGGGTATCCACATACAGCGACGAGGATTTTGTCCTCCATTGTTGTTTCGGATTTTTGCCTCCACTCGCTACATCGTAATCACGTCACTACTAGAGCAAGCTCCTGATTGGTTAATGCGGTGCGAATATTCGCCAAAGTTCAGATTTTTCAACTCGCAGGTTTCGTGCGAATCACACGTTACACGCGTCAAACACCCGAAACGCTCCATTCGCGCTGCCTCATTCGCGCGAATCGCGCGCAGAATGTCTATCGCGTCTTTGCATTGACTTAACATGTAAATCACTCACGCTTAACGCTTCATTCGCGTCTGGTGTGAACGCACCTTAACAGTGCGTTCACACCAGATGCGACTTGCGTGAATAAATCGCACTATTCGCGCATAGTTAGACGCTTGAACATTTTGAGTTTACTCGCTTTATTCGCATGTGAAATTCGCTTCATTCGCACATGAAATTCACTTCACAACAGACGCGAATTCACATCATGGGAGGGGCTTATATAGCTCAAATTGAGTAAAGAGCATTTTTTACAACGATTGTCCGACCTCCTTACTCACTTTCTTCCAAGCAAGATCCTTTTTATTCCTGTTTCTATAAAAGTACGAAGATGTATCGTACAGCTCCGGGTATCCACATAGAGCGACAGTGATTTTGTCCTCCATTGTTGTTTCGGATTTCTGCCTCCGCTCGCTACGTCGTAATCACGTCACTACTAGAGCAAGCTCCTGATTGGTTAACGCGGCGCGAATTTTCGCCAAAGTTCAGATTTTTCAACTCGCGAGAATCACGCGTTACGCAAATCGCGCCGCAGGATGTCTATTAGCATCTTTGCATTGACTTAACATGTAAATCTCTCGCGCTTAACGCTTCATTCGCGTCTGGTGTGAACGCACCTTGACAGTCGCTACACTGAAGAAACAGTTCTGCCTTGGACCAAAGACCAATGAGCCACTGATATGCGCATGCGTGAACCAAGCACTTGAATGATGGGGCGAAATTAAATGGTTTCTCATTGTTAATGTAAGGTGAGTTGATTAAGAATAGTTATCCACTTATGCTTTAGACATTTAAAACATCCACGTTTCACATCATTATTCGGTGGTTCAATACTGCTTACGTTCCCTCAGTACGTGATTACGTAAACAAACTGGTGAATCAGTTATTTGAACCAGTTCATTGAAACGAACTGTCCAAAAGAATCAATTCGCGGAAAAGAATTGGAGGCTCTGAATTAACGTTACATGTAATAATTGTAAATAATAATCTTTAATGTTCTACTGAAGAAAAAAGTGACCTACATTTTGGAGAGCCTGAGGGTGAGAGGATGCGTAAATTAACAGCAATTTTTTGGGTTCACTGTCCCTTTAAAACAAGTTTCAGAAGCAAAATGGGGATAAAGCACAGAACAAAGCATATATAGCTTTGTTTGAAAATATAGTTTGTGCTTCGATCTTTACTGTTTAATTTTTTATTTTGTTCATTTTGTATTGTCCTTATATGCAGATCATATTACATACAGGTGCATCTCAATGAATAAGAATGTCATGGAAAAATTCATTTATTTCACTAACTCAACTCAAATTGTGAAACTTGTGAATTAAACAAATTCAATGCACACAGACTGAAGTAGTTTAAGTCTTTGGTTCTTTTAATTGTGATGATTTTGGCTCACATTTAACAAAACCCACCAATTCACTATCTCAACAAATTAGAATATGGTGACATGCCAATCAGCTAATCAACTCAAAACACCTGCAAAGGTTTCCTGAACCTTTAAAATGGTTACACAATAGCCTACACAATCATGGGGAAGTCTGCTGATTTGACAGTTGTCCAGAAGACAATCATTGACACCCTCCACAAAGAGGGTAAGTCACAGAAGGTCATTACTGAATGGTTGGCTGTTCACAGAGTGCTGTATCAGAGCATATTAAGTGAAAAGTTGACTGGAAGGAAGAAATGGGGTAGGAAAAGGTGCACGAGCAGCAGGGATGACCACAAGCTTGAGAATACTGTCAAACAAAGCTGATTCAAACACTTGGGAGAGCTTCACAAGGAGTGGACTGAAGCTGGAGTCAGTGATCAAGAGTCACCACACTCAGACGTCTTCAGGAAAAGGGCTACCAAGCCACTTCTGAAACAGAAACAATGTCAGAAGCATCTTACCTGGGCTAAGGAGAAAAAAACTGGACTGTTGCTCAGTGGTCCAAAGTTCTCTTTTCAGATAAAAGTAAATTTTGCATTTCATTTGGAAATCAAGGTCCCAGAGTCTGGAGGAAGACTGGAGAGGCACAGAATCCAAGCTGCTTGAAGCCCAGTGTGAAGTTTCCACAGTCAGTGATGAATTGGGCTGCCATTTCATCTGCTGTTGTTGGTCCATTGTGTTTTCTGAAGTCCACAGTCAACGCAGCCATCTACCAGGACATTTTAGAGCACTTCATGCTTCCTTCTGCTGACAAGCTTTATGGAGATGCTGATTTCATTTTCCAGCAGGACTTGGCACCTGCCCACACTGCCAAAAACACCAAAAGTTGGTTAAATGACCATGGTGTTGGTGTGCTTGACTGGCCAGCAAACTCACCAGACCTGAACCTCATAGAGAATCTACGGGGTATTGTCAAGAGGAAGATGAGAGACACCAGACCCAACAATGCAGATGAGCTGAAGGCCACTGTCAAAGAAACCTGGGCATCCATACCACCTCAGCAGTGCCACAAACTGATCACCTCCATGCCACGCCGAATTGAGGCAGTAATTAAAGCAAAAGGAGCCCCTATCAAGTATTGAGTACATATACAGTAAATGAACATACTTTCCAGAAGGCCAACAATTCACTAAAAATGTTTTTTTTTTTTTTTTTTTTTTTTGGATTTATGAAGTATTCTAATTTGTTGAGATAGTGAATTGGTGGGTTTTTGCTAAATGTGAGCCAAAATCATCACAATTAAAAGAACCAAAGACTTAAACTACTTCAGTCTGTGTTCACTGAATTTATTTAATACACGAGTTTCACAATTTCAGTTGAATTACTGAAATAAATGAACTTTTCCACGACATTCTAATTCATTGAGATGCACCTGTATATCACTGGAGATTAGCCTACCATACACTGACCTGGGAATAATTTTTCCTGATAATTATGCATGTGTATGTTTTCTATCAGCTGTTTGAATTCAGAACAAGCGATGGAAGTTCGCGAATGAATCACTCTTTTGATCCAAGGTCTAAAATGATTCAGTCTGATTCATTCCGACATTTCACTGAATTCTTTACAGTGTTTTCTCACAACGTAACGGGGTGCTTTATAAGACAGAAACCAGCGCTGATAGAAAGATAGAAAAGAGTGTTGTGTGAGTTGAATACTTTACCTACAATCCACTGTAGCAAACAAAACTTGAGATTTGCTAAAATGTTAGTATAGTGTTTTATAAGATATTTCCAGAAGATGTCGCCAAACAGCTGTTTAGACCTCTCACTTCAAGCACTGACAAAGAAAATCCCTCTCAGATTCAGAAAACAGAAACTGTGAACTAAACACCACAAGTCTACTATGTAAATATAACTGCATTTGACAGGAACAATCATAGCTGGACATTTCAATGATTAATCAACTAACAATTGTCAGTCATTGTTTAGGGTGTTTAGATTAGGCCTAAATGAACTGCTGTATATTGTGTTGTTCTGTTCTATGAAAATTAGACTGAAATGTTCATTTGTAATGTATGATTAGTCAACAGCTTTTGTGAAGTCTGAGTTTGCAGTTTAAAGGCCACAACATCATTTGAAGATTAATATATATTGGGTAACATATTTGTGGGGATGTTGATGTGGCGAGACATCTGCTGCATCTGGTTCTCTTGCTCAGATTACAGACTGCAAATATAACTTCTGAAATGCAGTACTGGACAAGTTGAAGACAAAATAACATCATCTGAATTTTGATATGCTGCTATGAAGCATCCACTCCATATAAAATCACCTCTGCTCCAGCAACTGCTTCTATCGTCAAGATGAAACATGTTCCAGAGTGTTTAAAACGGGAAAATATTCTTTCACTTCTCCTCCACTCTGCGGTTTTACAGATTAAAGCTTTAGATGATTATTATCCACCAACAGTTTCTGCCACTGTACTTTTGAAATGAGAAAACAAAAATATTTGCTCGAGGAGGAGGAACCTTCTTGGAAGATGTGAACACTTTAATAATAAGTGATGTAACAGTTTATTTAGAAGAATGACACGTTATAGGCTACTCGTATAATTTTGGTTGTTCTTCTTATTGACTATACTTTTGAAAATAATAAGGACATGCCCTAGTAATTTCAACAATCAGTGTTTTGTGCGTTCATCGTGATCAAAGCTTGTTCACTGATTTTTTTTAGAATCTTTGTTTTCTATAGCTGATTAAAGGATAGCCATTAGACTGTATAATGCAGCCAGCAAACAAACAAGAGACCTAGATATCTCACTACACAAACGAACAGTTTTGTATCCATCCAGCATTTTTATTTGTACACTATAGACACAGAAAAAGAACACAATGTATAAAATTACCTATTGAAAGATATAGCTGCTGGTTACATTGCACCATATAAAGGGTGATTGAGGTATGCAGGTGTGTTATAGCAGGATTGGAACTAAAACCTCTTAGCACTCCTATTTATTTCTTTAACTCTGGTATGCAATTTCAAACCTGCCATTATCACTTCTTTGGAAACTTGTTTTTGCAGGCCTATTTAGTATGTTTTTATTTTCGTCAAGATACAGTAATTCTTACTGATGTGTAATGTTGTGGTACTTCACTTTGAAATTATTATGAAATAATGTTTTATGAGATACTATTAGTTATTTCATTTGAGGTTATGATGTTTTGTATAGTGCTATTGTATAGTTTAGAAGAAGTGTTTGTTTGTTTATTATTTATTTATTTATTTATTATGTATGTGTGTGCACTGTCCATGACAGATTTCCTCTGGGGAAAATAAAGTATATTCAAGATACAAGTCAAGTTTCTTGGTAATATTTTTAAACAGCTGTATTAAGGATATATTAGTAAATTTTCTAAGGAATAAGAACTGATAAAAAAGTCTACCTTGAATGCAGTCTAGATCGCTTTGGATATAAGCGTCGGCCAAATACACTACCATTCAAAAGTTTAGATCAGTAAGACTTGTAATGTTTTTTTGTTTTTTTTTTAAAAAAAGTCTCTTATGCTCATCAAGGCTGCATTTATTTGATCAAAAATACAGGGGAAAAAAATCAGTAATCTTGCAAAATGTTATTACAATATAAAATAATAGTTTCTATTTTAATATACTTTAAAGTATAATTTATTTCTGTGATGCAAAGCTGAATTTCCATCAGCCATTACTCCAGTCTAAAGTGTCACGTGATCCTTCAGAAATCATTCTATTATGCTGATTTATTATCAGTGCTGGAAACTGTAGTACTGCTTAATATTTTTTTGGAACCTGTGATACTTTTTTTCAGGATTCTTTGATGAATAAAAAGTTAAAAAGAAGAGCATTTATTTATTATAGAAATCTTTTCTAATAATATACACTACTGTTCAAAAGTTTGGGGTCAGTAAATTTTTATTCTTTCTTTTTTTGAAAGAAATTAAACCTTTTATTCAGCAAGGATGTGTTAAATTGATAAGAAGCGATAGCAAAGATTTATATTATTAGAAAAGATTTATATTTTGAATAAACACTGTTCTTTTTAACTTTTATTCATCAAAGAATCCTGAAAAAAGTATCGCGGTTTCCAAAAATTTATTTGGCAGCACAACTGTTGCCAACATTGATAATTCTAATAATAAATCAGCATATTAGAATGATTTCTGAAGAATCATGTGACACTTTAGACTAAAGTAATGGCTGATGGAAATTCAGCTTTGCATCACAGAAATAAATTATACTTTAAAGTATATTAAAATAGAAACCATTATATTGTAAAAACAAGATTACTGTTTTTTTCTGTATTTTTAATCAAATAAATGCAGCCTAATAATCTGAACGATATGCTTCAAAAACAGCAAAAACACCAAAATAAAACAAGGCCACGAAACATTTCACTGAAGAACAAGTGTAGCTTACAATGGCAAATGTGTATAAACAACAAGCAGTTTATCACAACTGCCAAACAATACACTAAAGTAATGATCCATATTCTTTCAAGTTTGTGAATGGAAGAGCATTTTGAATAGCCAAACCGACTGAATAAGTTCATACATAGGAGTCTGACAGGAAACATGTTTTCTGACGTATGACACGTTTACCTCTTGGCAAAATTATATCAGGAACTTAATAAAGGATATAAAAATATGACAATAATGTCATAATAACATTTAATAACAATCTACTTTTATTCAAAGTTAACTTAAGGTAACTTACTCCTAAATGTTTTTTTTTTTTTTTTTTTTTTTTTTTAACAACTGTTTATTGAATTTTCTTCTGGGAACAATAGTATAAAACAAAAAGCAGCTGTGCAAATTTAGAACCCACCCCAACCCATCCCACCCCCGGTAGACTTAAATAAATAAATAAATAAATAAATAAATATATATATATATATACATACATACATAAATTAAAATAAAATTAATAATAATAATAAAATAAATTAATATTAATAGATAAATAAATAAATATAAAATAATTTTTACAAAGATTTTAGAAAAGATGACACAACATTAAAAGCTGAATGCCATAAATTTACAATTTTCACAACTTACTCCTAAATGTTATTGCTCATATAAAATAAGATCCTAAAACTTTGTGAGTGGAATGTGATGATAACATCATAGTATCATTACTGCAATGTTGTGAAAGTGCGTTATGTAAAACAACTCCTGACTAAACGTTTTCACGGCTAAAATTGGATACACACTGCATGACTTAATTTTTTCTTGCTTTTATGATTGTTTCTTGTCAGATTGTGAGAAATGATGCAAGTGAGATCTTGAGTACAAGCCAAGGCAAACTGTGTGATATCAACTTTCATGTGAGACAATATACAAACGTCTATCTAAAATGCAGTATTAAGATTACACCGCACAAACCCAAACAAATCCTTTTGACAAAAAATGTAAAAACAAACTAAAACTAATACTGAGTGTTGGTTCTGATTGGGGAAAAGAACCCTGTTCTTTTAATAAAGCAAAAAAAAAACTTGCATTGTGCTAATATTTATATTAGAAAATGTGATGTAAATGCAGATATCAATATAACTGGTCAACCACTTTAAAGATAATTTCTCAACATTGTACATGAATCATAGTGTCAGACTTTTGTCCCTGTGTCCTGTGTTTTTCCTCCCTCATGTTTCCTCATGCCCTTATTTGGTCTTCCTGTTCCTGTCCTCGTTTAGTGTCATTATTTGTTCATTGATTTCCAGGTGTGTCTCTTCATCCCCTCGTCTTGTATTGTGTATTTAAAGAGTGTTCTGTTCTGTTCTGTAGTCCCTCGTCCGCTGTTGAATGTCTTCCTTGCCTGTGCTCTGTGTTACTCTGTTGGATATTAAAGACTCTCATTTTGTGAATTCCTCGTCTCCGTGCTTCCTTGAAACGTGACAGAACAGCGGACCTAAACAGAAAGAGTGAGCGGGGCCTGTTTTCCCCATTTTCGTGTTTTCAAAGTTTTTAGTTTTCCTGGTTTTCTCCCCGCAGCATGGAAGCCACGGCTCGCTTCCTCGCCTTAGCCTGTAGAGAGCTCCCCTTTTACGAGTACACCGGGGAATTCTGCGGGCTCGCCGCAGCGACGGAGCTGGACGACGCTGCCATCAACCATCTGTTCTGGCTCGGGGCCAATTATCATTGCCCCGTGGACCTCCCAGACACCACAGGACTGAGTTGGAGAGAAGGGATCTTCCGGTGTCTGGGTAGTGTCCGGGCCCGAGCCAGAACCAGCCCGCCGTCCAGTCTGTCCACCGTTCCTCAGTCAAGCCCGCCGCCATCCGCGGCTCACTCAAGCCCGCCGGCTGTTAACGTGGCAAGCCTGCCGGCAGTTCATGTGGCACGCCCACCGGCCACGGGGAACTCAAGCCCACCGTCCGTGGCTCCCTCAAGCCCGCCGCTGTCCTCTGCTCATTCAAGCACGCCGTCCACCTCCCATGTGTGCCTAGGAATACTGGTGGAGTATGAGGGGATGTCATCGGCTCCAGCCCCAGAGCTTGCTCCCGTGTCAGCTCCTCCAGAGCGCCCTCCAGTGCCGGCCCCTCGCAAGCGCTGTGCTGTGCCTGCTCCTCCAGAGCGCCCTCCAGTGCCTGCTCCGTGTAAGCGCTTCCCAGTCCTGAATTAAGCCCAGGAAGGGCTCCTGTTCCCGAGTTAAACCGAGGATGGGCTACTATTCCCAAGTTAAGCCCACCGAAGGCTCCTGATCCCGAGTTAAGCCCACGGAGGGCTCCTGATCCCCAGTTCCACCCAGAGAGGGCTCCTGATCTCCCGTTCTGCCCAGAGAGGGCTCCTGATACCCAGTTCAGCCCAGTGAGGGCTCCTGATTCCCCATTAAGCCCAGGGAGGGCTCCTGATTCCCAGTTTAGCCCAGGGAGGGCTCCTGGTCCCCCGTTAAGCCCAGGGAGGGCTTCTGATCCCCCGTTCAGCCCAGGAAGGGCTCCTGATTCCCAATTAGGCCCAGGGAGGGTTCCTGATTCTTTGTTTAGCCCAGGACGGGCTCCTGGTCCCCAGTTCAGACTGGGAAGGGCTTCTGATCCCGAGTTAAGCCCAGGACGGGCTCCTGATCTCCCGTTAAGCCAAGGGAGGGCTTCTGATTCCTCGTTTAGCCCAGGGAGGGCTCCTGACCTCCAGTTAAGCCCCATATGCGTGCTCAAGTATTTTTTGGGGGAGGTAATATGGCTCCAGCCGTAGAGGGCGGGGGCTGGGGCCGCGGCCTCGGAGGCAGATCCACCATGGCCTCCCAAGTCTCCTGATCTACCATGGCCTCCCAAGTCTCCTGATCTGCCATGGCCTCCCAAGTCTCCTGCACCACCATGGCCTCCCGAGCTCCCTGCACCGCCATGGCCTCCCGAGCCTCCTGCACCGCCATGGCCTCCCGAGTCTCCTGGACCTCCATGGCCTCCCGAGTCCCCTGACCCACCATGGCTTCCCGAGCTCCCTGCTCCATCGTGGGTCCCGGAACGAGCGTCGCCCCAGAGGCCGTCTGTCCTGTCTCCGTGTCCGTGTCCCTGTCCCTGTCCCTGGAGGCCTCCAGGGCGCCCACCCCCCCTCCCCATTGGATGTTATATGGCGCGATGACGCACCTTCCGGAGGGGGGCGTGATGTCAGACTTGCGTCACTGTGTCCTGGGTTTATCCTCCCTCATGTTTCCTCATGCCCTTATTTGGTCTTCCTGTTCCTGTCCTCGTTTAGTGTCATTATTAGTTCATTGATTTCCAGGTGTGTCTCTTCATCCCCTCGTCTTGTATTGTGTATTTAAAGAGTGTTCTGTTCTGTAGTCCCTCGTCCGCTGTTGAATGTCTTCCTTACCTGTGCTCTGTGTTACCCTGTTGGATATTAAAGACTCTCGTTTTGTGAATTTCTCGTCTACTCGTCTCCGTGCTTCCTTGAAACGTGACATAGCAAAACTCATCATATAGTATTGCTTCCATGGTGGCACATTGCACGCACACACACACACACACACAAAGTAAAATAAGTAATTGCTCGTTTGAGCAATTTAATACAGGATCACAAACCTGCCAGATGTGGAAATAAGTTTATTTTTTTTTTAGTTCTGAGAAACGATTAATTGTGATTAATCACATCCAAAATAAAGGAAAAAGTTAATGAAAGTTAATAAATAAAAGTTTTTTGTTTATATATATATATGTGTGTGTACTGTATATATTTATTATGTATACATAAAAACACACATACGGTATATAGTTTGAATATATATATACATGCATACAGTGCCTTGCGAAAGTATTCAAACCCCTTCATTTTTTTTTTTCACTTTTTGTTATGTTGTAGCCTTATGTTAAACTGCTTTAAATTATTTTTTTTCCCCCACCTCAATCTACGCTCCATACACCTTAATGATGAAGCAGAAAACAGGTTTTTAACATCTTTGCAAATTTATTAAAGATGAAAAACTTAAATGATTCCATTGCATAAGTATTCATACCCTTATCTGAATCAGTTGAAATTTAACTCAGGAGCATTCATTTTGCTTGTAAATGTTACTACACTTTGAGTGAAGTTAACCTGTGGCAAATTCAATTGAATGGGTATGATTTGGAAAGGCACACGTCTTAATAAAAGGTCTAACAGCTGAAAATGCGTATTAGAGCAAAAACCAAGCCCTGAGGTAAAAAAAAAAAAAAAAAAAAAAAAAAAACTGCCTGTAGACCTCAGAGACAGGATTGCATCAAACCACACATCTGGGGAAGAGTTCATAAAAAAAAAAAAATAAATAAAAAAATCTGCTGCATTGAAGGTTCACAGAAGCATGTAGCCTCCATTATCCATAATGGAAGACTTTGGAACAACCAGGACTCTTCCTAGAGCTGGCCTTCTGGCCAAACTGAGCAATTGATGGAGAATGGCCTTGGTTAGAGTGGTGACCAACAACCTGATGGTCACTCTAGTTGAGCTCCATGATCATATGTGGAGAGAGGAGAAACCTACAGAAGGACAAACATTACTGCAACACTCCACCAATCTGGGCTTTATGGCGGTGTGGAAAAACTCAATGAAGACACATGAAAACACTTGGAATTTGCAAAAAAGCACCTAAATGACCCTCAGACTGTGAGAAACAAGATTCTCTGGTTTGATGATCCTCAATTCCAAACATCATGTTTGAAGGAAACCAGCTCTGCTCATCACCTGCAGAGTTCCATCCTAAAAGTAAAGTGTGCTGGTAGCAGCCTCATGCTGTGAGGCTGTTTTTCAGCGGCAGGGACTGAGGGACTCATCAGAGTAGAAGAAAAGCTCAATGCACCAAAATATAGAGATAGCCTTGATGGAAACCTAGTCCAGAGCATTCAGAACCTCAGACTGGGCAGAAGGTTCACCTTCCAACAGGACAATGACCCTAAACACACAGCAAGAGTGGCTTATAGACAACTCTGTGAATGTCCTTGAGTGGCCCAGCCACAGCCTGGGATTGAACACAATCAAATATTTCTGGAGAAACCTGAAAATGTGCATCTGCCCCCATCCAACCTGACAGAGCTCGAGAGGTGAAGAGGCGAGGAGAAGAATAGCAGATAACTGCCAAATGCTGATGTTCAAAGCTTGTCGCATCATACCCAAAAATATTTGAGGCTGTAAAGGTGCTTCAGCTAAGTTAAGGGTTTGAATACTTATCCAATGTACTTATTTCAGTTTATTTATTTATTTTTTTATAAATTTACAAAGTTGCGACAGTTCTGTTTTTGCTTTGCCATTATGGTGTATGGAGTGCAGATTGATGTGGAAAAAAAGTAATTTAAAGCAGTTTAACATAAGGCTGCAACATAACAAAACGTGAAAAAAATGAAGGGGTTTGAATACTTTTGCAAGACACTGTGTGTGTATGTATGTATATATATATATATATATATATATATATATATATATATATAAACATAACCTATTTTTCTTAAATATATACATGCATGCATATATATTTATTTATACATAATAAATATACACAGTACACATACATACAGTATATTATGTACACAAAAACCTTTATTTTGGATGCGATTAATCGCGATTAATCATTGCCCAGCACAAATTTTATTTTATTTTATTGTGTTTAATTTTATTTTACTTTTGTTTTGTTTTGTTTTGTTTTATTATTTTATTTTGTTTTATTTTGATTTGTGGTGGCTATACCAAAGTTTTGTAGTAGGCCTAGTCTTTGGAGGAGGGTAAGAAAAAAAAAAAGCATATTTTTTCAGGAATCATCAGGGTATTCCATACATTACAGAAAGTGCTGTGCAGAACACATACTGCATACTTGAAAAGCTGTGCGTAAAGAATGGCAGTGTGCCTTTGGAAACACCGCCCAGGATTGTTCTGTGACAGGAAACGCTGGCGCGAGCGCGCGTGTACTGACAGAGCTCTTCTCCAATGGGAGCCGCGCAGGGGAAGGCGCAGAGAAATCCTCTGACTTTACTACGAAGGTGAAGCGCAGCCAAGGCAATGGAGAGGAACCGCGTCAAAATGCTCGCTTAATGTTTGAAGAAAAGTAAGGTAAGGATTGACAAGAAACACTTGAAAAGTTGCACTTTGGGGAAAAAGGTTTAATGTGTTAGAAATGGCATCATAGTGAAAGCGAGAGGAAAGTTTTGGCGACTCAAGAGAGATCATATAACTGAGCTCTGGGAGCTGCGCTTGGTAATTTGTCCGCTGTAGTGAAGATATACAGTTTCTCATGTTACAAACTACATGTTTTAAGTCTTTACATTTGGAAAACTGAAATAACGTTGCGTGTAGCAGCTCGGTACCTGTTCAATACGTGATGATGTTTTATGTACAGATTTGTGGAATAGAGGGACGTATACAGTAACTTGTGTACTACGTTAAATCTGTTCATATAGCTGTTAAAAACAGGAAAATTTACTGGAGTATTGGAAATTAAAAAAAAAATTAAATAAAAATAAAAAATAAATACTTTTAAAGAATAAACACTTTTAGAAATATATTTTAAAGGATTTTATTTCTATCTATCTATCTATCTATCTATCTATCTATCTTTTTAGCTTTTTTAACAAGTCTTTGAAGAGTTGTTTCTCTTGTTTTTATTGCATTATGATTTTAATATATTTTTAATTTCTGTTTATCTAGTCATCTTCATCAATAATGTAACCAAATATGATAGTCTTGGGAAAGAAGTAACTGTATCGCAATAGTATGCTGTGCACAGGGCAATGTTGTGTCCAAGCATTAACTGTGCCAGTGTCACATGACTAAATCCCTGCTGCATTAGAGAAGAGAGCATGGACAATTGTGACAGTTTTTTTTTTTTTTTACTCTTTTCATTTTGATTTAACGTATTAGCAGTCATTACCTGTGCCAGTTAAATGTAAAACGTGCAGTTATACAGTTAAACTAAAGTACACAAAGGCCAATGTTACATTTGTAGCACTGTTTATAATGGTAATAGAGAATGTAACAGTCATTTTTTATTGCCTTTTTCCTTACCAGACATTTTAGCATTCAAAAGCTCAAACACTCAAAATTCATCCTGTGAAAACAGTTTTGAAATCAGACATTGCTTTGCCATGGAAATGGTACTTTAAATCCTTTCAGCAGGCTCCTCCCCCTAGTGGGCGGTGTCAAGTGTCATATTACAAAATTTTCTACAATATTTATAATCAAAACTTTTTTTTAATCTTGACAAAACAAGTTATAGAAAAGGTCTGAATCTTCAAGGTTCCATGTTTGGTGTTTATTTTGTGATAGAAGTAATATTGTGACAGAAATATAAAAATATGTGACAGGAAAATGCATATATATATATATATATATATATATATATATATATATATATATATATATATATCAATGAAGTTTAGGTGTCATCTGATGGCTATTTTTGGTAAAGTGCCTAAACAAAATCGCATGGGAACCCAAAATTTTGTGATATCAACTTCAGATTTGGAACATAACTACTTAGATATATGGCTTTGATTGTTTTAAGCTTTTTTGTGTAGCTTTTTTAGATTTTATTTTAGATTCCAATATACTTATTAATGTGTATTATAATATTTATTAGAAATGTAAAAATAATACAGTACATTTTTATTTACAGTAAACTTAATCTTCTGTAACTTTTTTTAAAAATTCTTTCATGAAGTTCAGATGGTGCATTTTAATGTCTAATGGACATATTTTAAGAGTTTAAAAGTTATTTAAAAGACAAATAACTTGTTATGGAAAATACATTACAAAAGAGTTACTGACAAAAAACAAACAAACAAACAAAAAACATTTTGAGTGTTACAATTGTCCTTGTTTTCTCTTACTCTTCTTTTCTCCAATGTGCTTTCATAAGCACAGCAGCTTGTCAGTTATGGTGGACTTTGAATATAATTGTTTGTACATCTATACATAAAGCAGTGAGACAGTTAATGCCTCTAATCTTTTGGAAAGGTCTTTGTTTTTAAAATGTTTTGGAACAGTGTCTCCAGTCAGTCTCTTTGTGTATTTTAACCTTGGATCAGCACAGTTCAAACTGTTGAAACTCTCTTAGTTTCCACTCCAGGCCTTGCTTTAGCCAGGTATTAGGAACATCATCTCCTCAAGAAGCTGAACCCTATCTCTGCCCAGATGTGCATTCCTCAGGTCTCGAACGTTTATATACAGTAAATACTAGAAGTGGAATGCAAACTTGAGAAAAACACGTTCAAAAAGCCTCTAAATGCAGGAAAGTGATACGCCTGCAAAGTTAGTTTGGCGGAGGAATGCGAGGCTCCAACCCCTCTCTCCACTCTATAACTGAATCCTCTCTGGTTTCCCAACTCGCCAAGTTCTGTTCCTCATTCAGCGCACTCGTTTCCAACGCATATTTCAGCACGCATTATGAGTGGCTGTAATCAATTTCAAATTAAACTTGAGTGCTCTTTGTTCTGTCAGGGGAACAGGGCCTCAGCGAAGGGGACATGGTCGACTATCTCGCTGGCACACCGATGGTGTGTTGGCTCTTGGCTGCTCCAAGATTTCGCTTGCTTGAGGCCCTAGATGGGATTTCATACATTGTGCCTAAAAGTTTTCATATGTATTTGCTCAAGCTTAGGTTCCCTTATATACACCGGACAGTTACTGGGTGACTAATTATGCAGCGTGATGCTTCCATAAAACTGTAATGCGAGGGCAGGGTGAGTCATTGCAGAAGAGTTCAAGTTCGTTAAGGATTGTTTATGAGTTGAAAGTGTCAAGGCCTGGTGAAGCCCTGCAGTTGGGAAATGCCGTAATTATACTGAAATAGAGGCCCCTTGTCCTGTCTTTGTTGTCCACTCGGTGTAATGCAGAACATGGTGCATGTTGCGCAAGAAGTGTATTTATTCTTGTGTTTTGAATATCAAATTCACTTTTTTATTCTCTCAGTACACATTTAGTTTTCTTTAATGAAGCGATCCACATGCTTTGTCCTGGGAAACCACAGAATGGCATCGACATGAGGTTTTTGCATATGTGCTTGATGGTCACCTGAAAACATTTCCATCTGGCATTTACATTGTGCAATCTGTACTGATTGTTCTATATGTCGGATATATAAAAAATGTATCACTGTTTCCATAAAGCTATTAAGTAGCACAGCTATTTTGGTGCATATCAGCATATTAGAATGATTTCTGAAGGATCATGTGACTCTGAAGACTGGAGTAATGATACTGAAAATTCAGCTTTGAACACAGGAATAAATTACATTTTAATATATATTCAAATAGAAGATGGTTATTTTAAATTGTAATAATATTTCACAATTTTACCGGGTTTTTTTTTTTTTTTTTTTTCTGTGGGCAAGTGTCAACAGCATTTTCTTTCCATTTTCCAAAAAGGGAAAGATGTTTTGAATGTGTAAGGAGTACACTAGATGGTTTTAAAGCTAACTGACATGAACTTGAAGCCTCAAACTGCCAGTCTTTAATAATGGGGTTTATTCACACAAATCATTCATCTTTGGATTCAGTTTAGTTGAAAACAAAAATTCTTAATGTAATAGTTGGAATTTTGTTAGGACGATCAAATCTGTAAAACATTTAGTGGTTAAAATAGACCCAACATGCTCCATTTAGTTTGTTGTCCACTAGCCGCACGTTTTATAGTGTATTTCATCTTTCTCCATTTTGTATAAAGCCTAAACGGTTTTTAACGAGAGGCAGATCTTTTCCATAATAATAATATGGTATCTGGAAGCACTCTGCTAATGTAATGCCGTCTAATATGTTTAAGTTTCACATTTAACATGCTATCCACGATACTTTTTCTCAAAAGGCAATAAAACAACCAGAATCTTCTAAATAAGCACACATATTGTTTGTCTTTTCCTGAGACTCGAGTGGCACTTAAATGTCTTCCAACTATGTTTTTATGACAAGTCGTGAAAAATAAAAGCCTTACTCAAACTTCAAATAGAGTTTTGTTATAGTATGTGTTGACATTTTTTAGTTATTGATGTAAAAGCTAGACACACATTGGACTTGGTAATGCAACAAGTCAGTTAAGTTTCTACTTGAAGAAATTCTGATTTAAAATGATTAAAAGCTGAATGTTTTGACACTATCAGATCAAAATCTAAAAATCTTAAAATAAACAAAATTTGCAGTTTTCAAACTTTCACTGCACTGGTCTGGCAGAAATGTGGTCCTCTAAAAAATAAATAAATTAATAATTATTTAAATTATTATTAATGTAATATCTTAAAATAAAATAAAAAAAACATGAAATTTAAAATAAATAAATTAAACAATTTTTAATTTTGAGGAAATAATGCATTTATTTTTTACATTGCATTTACATTTAGTCATTTAGCAGATGCTTTTATCCAAAGCGACTTACAAATGAGGACAATAGAAGCAATCGAAACCAACAAAAGTGCAATAAAATGTAAATGCTGTTACAAGTCTTGGTTAGTCTAATGCAGTACACATTGCAAGTTTTTTTTTTTATATAATAAATAAAAAGAAAACAAGTAGTAGATTAGAAATAAAACAGAGTGTGCAAGTGTTAGAGAGTCAAGCTTTTTAAAAAATAAATAAATAAGAAAACAAGTAGATAAAATAGAAATAGAACAGAGAGTGCAAGTGTTAGAGGGACAAGGTTTTTTAATAAATAAATAAAAAGAAAACAAGTAGAATAAAAAAGAATAGAGAACACTAGTGTTAGAATGTCATTTTTTTAAAATAAATAAATAAAACGAAAACAAGTAGTACAATAGAAACAAAGTAGAGTGTACAAGTGTTAGAGAGTCAAGCTTTTTTTAATAAATAAGAAAATTTTTAATTTTTATAGAGAGTTTGAAAATCTGTGTGGGGGACAAACATTCTTCAAAATTTGCAAAACAATAGACTCAAAAAAGTTTTAAAATATACATATAATCCATCCTTTAAAACTAGTATGATTTTTTTTTTTTCTTTTCCTTCAAGAATTTGTCTTTTAAACTCAAGAGACACAAGGGCTCTAATTACCACATAAGTGTTGGCAGTTTGATTTTAGGCGGTAAATTCTCTTGGTTCGGGCCTGTCATGGCAACTCGCTTTGATTCCGCTAAAGCCTTTTATCTCTGAAGATCTCTCGCTGCCACTCAGATTTAATAAGGAGTTTCAAATGGTTGTAATCTGTTCGAGGAATGGCCTCACTATGTACACATTACAAGAATAAATGTTTGGTAGTCGTATGACTTCTATCAGTAAGGATAGTGAAACAAAGTTCTGTTTGCAGAGGGTTCGATTGTGCAGCAGCGCTTGTGTCTGGATGCTGTACATTTTTTCCCCCTCTCCTGCTGAAGACCGGCACTCTATGAGCCAAGCATGTTGGAACAGTGGTAACAGAATATGTGTGCCGTTTCCCAGCAGGTGTGAGTCATAGGCACAAAGAAAGTACTTTATCTTCTGTAGCGCTACCCTGTGTTTGGGAACCATATACAAATACATATACCTGCAGGCAAAATCTGAAACTCTATCTGTCATGCTGTTTGATACTCAGCAAACCTTTACTGACAGATCATCTTCAGTTGTTCGTGAGACCTTTTCTTCATCATGTGCAACAGGTCAAACAGTATCACCTCCACAGGGAGCTGTGTCAACCTTCAACTTGTCTGAGACTGTCACCCACTTGATAAACGACACTAGAGAACGTTCAACAAGCTATTCAGGGCACTTCACAATTCACTCCTGGGGTTTATACTCCCCATGACTCACTTGGCACTGATTGGGCATTGAAATCAGACACGAGACTCTGCAAATCCAGTCCCATATTCCTCATGCCAGATCCAGGACTCAAGAAACAGGCTGCTGGTCTGGGCTTAGTGTCGTTTGACATTTATTTGCTTTCGCTCGTTTGCTGAAATGACATGTTGGCCTTGTGGAGTTCATGCCGTTCGTGATGTGGTAGCTCGTCGAAGTGAGCTTTGGCCCGTTCGGCCTCCATAATTACATGCAGCGGGACTGTGGCGCCATTTTAAATGGCAAGCAACCCAGGCTGGTGTTGAGCTGTCATTGTCAATGAGGTCCTTGTGCTTGAGAGATCTTCGAAATCTTTGGTCTGCTTTCGAAGAGCAGGTAGCGGCTTTCCAAGGTTGTTGGGTCAATGAACGTTTCCAAGTTTGCTTGTAACCATGACTCATGACTGCGGTATATGGAAACCTCTTGTACGAGGTAAATGACTGGTGTTCTTCATGAGAAACCGAGAGTGCGACTTCCATGAAAGGCGCTGCTTCCAAGAGAATGTTTGTGCCATACCAAGTTGTAATCAAGTCTTCAGGCCATGTTTGGAACCGCAGAACTAGGCAATCCATCAGCTGAGGATGCTTTTGTCCTTTTTGTTTAATCCTGTGTTGAGTAAAGCGAGGGTAAGTGTTCACGCACAGTCTACCTTCAAGCAGAACTGGCTGAGGCTGCAATTCTCCTGGGAAACCAGCCAAGAGCTCAGTGAATAGCTGGCATCTGGTAGCCATCTTATTCTGGCCAGTGCCTGAGGAAATTCCAGCCTTGAGTGGCTATGATAGCTCTTGTGTGGAGCTCTGCTCCAAACTGATGTCGCGTCAAACTGATGTCTGTTCTCAAAGCCGGGTCCAAAACGCTCGTAATTTGCCTCTTTTAGCTGTATTTGTCAAACTGCACAAACATTGACTGTGAGAGGTCCACAAACACATGCAATTTTCTTTCTTTGACTTATTAGATCATCAGCTTGCTCCATGTAGAAGGATATCACGGAGACTTGGGGTGGGCAACTCCAAATATGCATCGGCTCGCATGTTTGTTTGCTTTCTGTGTCGTTACGCAGGCTAAATTTACTTCTGCACTTCCTTAGAGACACTGGAGTCTTTTTTTTTTTTTTTTTTTTTTTGGTAATATGCAGTCATAGTTGTTGTAGATTCTATCTGGTCTACCTGGTTTGGAGTTGTACGCTTGAGCTAAACCCTTAGGGATTACTTCACTAAAAGATAAAATTTCTTTCATCAGTTACTCACTATTCCAAACCCTTTTAAAGGGGTCATGAACTGCATTTTTTTTCTTTAATTGGCTAACTGTTTAGCATTATTAAAATAATAGATGTGCGCTGCTGTGATGTAGTCTGAAAACAACATGGATCAAATTGTAGGGGTGGGCGATATACCGGTAGACACGATTAAACGGTAGAAATTTGTCAGCCAGTAGAGATTTTGTACTATCGTCTCTATCACAGTTACACGCTCACGTGACGTTGCTGTGCTACGTGGTCATGAAAACTTGTTGTTTGCATGCATTTTTGTGCATTGCAGTTTAAAAACAAGTGATTTTAAGCTGTTGAAGCGCAATCAGCAGCAAAAGAGAACTAATTCCGCTATATGTGCATGCTGTCTGAAAATGCAGACTGTTTCTAAGCGGTCAGAGAGCCATGCACATGTGAAGACGGCGCTTATAGAGAGTTATTTCCACCACTTTATAGGCCTTAAATGGTTAAATACATACATTTGTATGTGTCAAAATGCCGTCTTAGCAAGTATCCTTGTAAACACAGTACTGCAAGTCTTAAGTGAAATCAATCAGCTGAGAAAGAAAACACATGTGTAACAGTATATTGGATCTGGGCAGCTCTTAAAGTGACAGCAGTCTGATATTCCTGCTGTCTGTCATTCATGTTAATCAAACAACAAAAGAGAGAAAATCTCACACTGCTCCTGATTAAATCGCTTTTGTAAATTTAATAAGAAAAAAAAAATCTATCTAATTTACACAGTGAAGGTTATGCACTGTTTGATACATTTGATTACTTTATACAATGTATGTAACATTTCTTATTTATTTGTTCTTCTGTAGTTTTTTTTTTTTTTTTTGCTTGTAATTAATTTCTTATTCTTATTTAATCGCTGACTGTTTACTTGTCTTCAGTGAGCTTGAGTTGTTTTTTTTAATTTTTTTTAGGCTAGTATTAGTTTTTTTGTGATATTGACACTAATGACAAGAATTATTAAACTTCTGTGGTATGAAAAATTTTGATATCATAAAGATCTTATTTAAAGCAAAAATAACTGTATGGTGATATATATTGTTACTATGAAATAAAATTACTTCGTTAAATGGTCTCCTTTAAAAACGAATCCACTGTAAAGTAAAACAAACAAACAAACAGCGTTTTACTGATGCAATCTGAAGCTCTTTCCTAATGTTACCCCGTGTTTACAACGGACGCAAGTGACGCACGTTATGATCAGTGATTCTGTCTACACTGGATGTGTCACAGATTGACTCGACAAATCCCCAACAGAAAACTGATGTTGCTCGAGTTCGATGTAGATACAGTGTCAAAATCGCAAGGAAGGAAATTCAAAGACTGCGTTTTTTCATAGCTAACCCTACACAGGGTCTTGTATTCCTTGCAGGCATCTGTTTGGTTTTGTTGATGGAGTAATCCTGTGTTTGCATCTCTCTAGTGTTTCCTCTCTTTCTACTACATGCATGAATCAGTGGGCAGGGCTAAAGAGGCAGTGATGTAGAAGTAGGCGTGATGTCATAATATGACAGATTCCAAAATGAGTCTTTTCATCTTTGTTTCAATAAAAGCTGTTTTAAACTAACAAGAAGTTTTGAGATGTGAAACTTACAGGATGTTTTTATTGTACAGTGACCCGTTATATATGTCAAGAGACCAAGGGAAATGTAATTTCTCTGTCCATGACCCCTTTAACTTACTTTCTTTCATCTGCGGGACACAGAAGGAGTAACTTTGAGTTATGTACTGGTCGTTCTGTTCCAGACAATTAGGATTAATTGGGATATGAGCTTTCAGGCTTCTTTCAGGACAGCACCAGTCCTCATTTATTTCAAAAGAATGGGCAGAGTATTCTTCAAAAATCCATCTTTTGTGTTTCATGGAGTAAATAAATTGCAAAAGGTGTGGAATTACATGAAGGTAAGTAAATAAGAACAGAACTTCCATTTTTGGAAGAACAGTTAATCTCTAAGTAGCTGTCGTTGAAGTTTTCATTACTTTTCTACAGACGTTAATCCAACCTGGACCATCCAACTAGGTTTTGCTTCCAGATCCAGGAGAAGTTAAAGTCATTAAGGCAGTGCACACAACATAATTTCAGTGTTGTTCCCTTGGTTACAGAAATTTCAGAGTGTCTTTGTAAGACTGAAAACTACTAGTTGTTGTCCAACTAGACTTCATATTGTATCTAGGGTTTACATCTGGACAAAGTCCATATCTTGAGATGAAAACTCTTTCCAACCAATTCTTCCTGAAATGGGCAACGTTTCAGCAGACCCCTACCTGTCACCATTCCCCTAGACTAATGCTGTATATTTGGGCTCAGTTTCTGCAAGCCCTGCCAGTCAACTATCTGTAAACCACACCTTTATCTGAAGGGCCCTGGGTGGTCAGTGTTAAAGTTACAAAGAGAGAACACAAGCCACGGTCCCCCTGTGCATCCACATCCTGGACTCTTTAGCAAACTCTGCCCATCCAAACAACAGGGAAGATTACTTGCAGCTTTATTTTCCTTGAATCCCTTGAAACTCGTCGCTTGTTGCGAAGATGTGCTTAAAGCACTCTCTTTCTTTTCCCGAAGACCTGCAGTGGCCCTGCACCGCAGGCAACTCTGGGAAAACGCATCCAATCATCTCGTTCTTAGAAGGACACAAGTAGAAAATCAACCAAAATGTAGCTAAATGGCTTTTAAGAAGGGTGTGGTTAAACTACATTAGCAAGACATTAAAGAGATGTTTGTTTTTATGTATTTCATTTATTTGTTTATGTATTTTCTTTGACTACTTTGATCTTTTTCTGTCATATTTCAAGAAGCTAAGCTTTGCCAACACAATGCATTGACAATATGTTTAGACTTCATTTAGCTATTCACAAGTGAAAACAAAAGCCACTGCATTGGAGTTACGAAGAAGGAGTGTTGTAATAATAATAATAATAATATAATAATAAGAATTGATTAATCTGCCAACTAATGTAGTATTCCATGATAGTCTAACTGTATATTGTTCACTTTTGCTGGTTGGGTAGCAATGGGTCAATGGAAAATAAGGAAAAATCTAATTTTAAAACACATGTGCCAAGTTCTTAGAAGTGTAATCTTCATGTTAGTTTCAGATGGTTTTGAAAAAAAATTTTGAAGAAAAGTTTTAATTTTTTTTTTTAATACTATGTGGTGTAACCATAACGTATGAAGTAAAAACATTTTTCTTACATTTAAGGGAGTTTTTGGGCAGTCACACCACATGACACCCCATTGTACAGCCTCAACTGACCTTGCCTTAACACAAAAAGGTCAAATTATTCTGATATTTTGAGACTTTCACATACAGCCATGAGAACAGCCATAAGACACCATTTACTGTTGTGTGTGTGTTTGTATGTATGTGTGTATATATATATATATATATATATATTCTGCATATTACTTCACTACATGCATTTGTTGGTTAACTGTGATTTGGTGGACAAAGGTTTTTAAATATTAGCACTGAAGTAATGCAAAAACACTTAAAAATAGAATGTATTTCTTGTCAAGAATATCTTATTTGTCATTATGAATCAGGTCAGCTGTAAATTTTTGGCTTCATGCTCTTAAAATATCAAAGTGTATTTTAATGCATTCAAAACATTTGAATTCAAAACATGCTTTAATTGGTTTGATGTGATTCCAACCAGAATTAGAAGTCTTCATAGTCTTAGTTTTACCTTTATAAACAGCTGTGATACCAATCATAGCTAATCATTGATTTAGCTGTGTTTTTTACTCGCAAAAGCATTATAGTTTACTTTAGTGTCATTAAGAACAACATTTTCCTTTAGGCTATTTTCAGCTTCCATCAAGCAGCTGTTGCCAAACTGAGATGCTGCCAGCTCAATTGTTAAAGTTCAAACACATTTTATTTTCCTGTTGACCAGGCTCATTAAGCACATGAGATTAACGTAAATGCCAGTTTTGTCCAATGCACCATCTACGCAGTCATCCCAACGTCACAGTGTGATTGTTCTGTCCTACCGCCTTTGTAAAGTGATAATCTAAAGAAATGTCTCTCGTGCTGATTATTTATTTAGTCCAAAACGCTCATTGTGGAGCGCATGTGGGATAGGAAACAACTGTTACAGAAGAATGCATGAAAAGCAGGGCAAATATGCATCACATTCCTCACGTGAGCGTTTCCATTTGTCAGGTTGTCAGTTTTCCATTCAGGCATGTTGGATGAGTTGGAATGTGCCAAAAAGGGAACACTGTCTATTTTCAGCCATCCTCTCTGCATTTTCCCTTGTAAAAAGACTGCATGTTACTTCATGAGTCATCTTTGCGATCTCTGCTCAGACTTGCATGGCTGTGAATGGATCCTAATAATTAGTGCTGGAAAGAAAGACAAACAGCCTCAGAAATGAGTGAACTTGTTTCCCGGCTCTACAAACAGAAGATGCTATGTGTACCAAAAAGTGCACTTGGAGTCGGCGAAGGCGTTTTAAGAAGGTATTGTTCTTTTTAAAGCGAGCAACAAGGCCACAGGATGTCTTTACTTCTACGCCTTTTATCAACAATGCTTTTTCAATTTTCCATCTACAAACATCGGCAATGGTGAAGTAGATGGAGATACAATTGTTGCAGCTCGGTTGACGCTGAAAATTATATTATTTCAGAAAAGATTTTCGAAGGAGTCTTATCTCGTGTTATCACAGCACTTCAAGAGTCGGCCTAACTATTGGCAAGCGTAGCAATCCCATGGAGCAAACGCTGGAATTCAGTGGAAAGAAACATAAAATGTTGGCGAGACTTGAACATTCCTTCGCACTTTCTTGGCGGTCTTTCCTACTTTGAGGCAACTTGCGTCCCCTAAGCTCCTCCGACCCTCCATCACCTCTCGTTTTCTCTTCTGGTCCATTGTCTTTCCTGCAAAATGATTAGTGACTAAGTACTTGAGATTTCATTTGACCTTCAGTGAAGTCCTTTAAGAAAGCACACTAAAATTAATAAGACTTACAACTGTGCTAGTGGGTGGTCTGATGGTATATTCTGTGCCACAGTAGAAATATATAAGTACCACAATATTAGTTACACGTAAGATGACAACAAAATGTAGCTATGTGAAAATCCATAGCATAACTTGTACCAAACAAGTCGAAATGGGTTTGAAATTTTTGAGTTTGTGGTTGTTGAGCTACAATGCAACTTGCTTTCATTGTTTGTTTTTAACTCAAGTGTTGCATAATGTGAAGCTGTTTTAACGCTGATGCCAAACTAACTTTTGTTTGTTAGGAACTGTCTTTTTGGTTTATATCCATTAATGGTAATAGTGATGATATTGTTCACACATCCAGGACCTGACTAGGGGCCAGAATTACTAAAAAGGGCAAATTAGCGTTAGAGAACAATTCCATAAAAGCGCCGATGGGAGGGGGAAATTCTGTGTGTGATTTACTGACAATGCGCACATTAAAGAACACAGAAGCAGCCAGATCATTTCCATAATAACCAGCACAATCTACCAAGAGCAGCGCAAATTAGAGCCTGCTTTAAGACATGTGTTTTTTGGGCTTTAAATAATGGCGCAAATACCAGTAATTTGACAAGCGCAAACGTTAGTAAATCATGTTGCGTGATTCAGTTTAATACTCTCCTCCCATAAATTTTGCGTCTGAAAGGGAAACTCCTATAAATGCATATTCAATAAGGTCAAGCGCAAAAATAACTGTGCCCACGCCTTTTCAGTGCTAATTCTTCACTGCATATCTTTAGTAAATCCTGACAGTACTATTTTAGCGGCAAAAGATGGTTTGCACTGGCGCAAGCTATTAGTAAATCTGGCTCTATATCTTAGAAACTCAGTAAACTACTATGCTTTAAAGGGGTCATATGATGCGATTTCAAGTTTTCCTTTCTCTTTGGAGTGTTACAAGCTGTTTGTGCATAGATAAGATCCCTGAAGTTGCAAAGACTAAAATCTCAAAACCAAAGAGATATTCTTTATAAAAGTTAACACTCGACCACGGCCCCCTAAAACGGCTCATTCAAACATGCCCCCACATGTCTACGTCACAGTGTGGGGAGATTTGCAAAACACCGCCCAAATGTGTACGCAAAGGAAGAGGGCGGGATTTTTATTCTCGCTGTAGTGTTGTTGCTGCCGCCGGCGCCATGTCCTGGAGACGCTGTTTCATTGTGAAAGCGAAACTACTTTGGGCTTTCAAAAGAGGACAGTCAGTGGTTAAGTTGTATTTACAACACTGTTACAGAACATTTCAACCCAAATATTTGAGTGTGTGCATCGCATTTTAATGGAGGACTGTTTCCTAAACCTGAGAGTAGCCTGCCAGCTGTACTCAAAGACTGTTTCTATAAAGTGGGGCAATTCCAACTTTGCAAGGACAGTCTGGTGCTTCTGACTCAGAGCCTGTAA
>CM077267.1:23042675-23292675 GCA_039654775.1 Spinibarbus caldwelli
TTTAACTTTTTTTTAGTTTTTCATCTAATATTCAGTTTTTTATTATTAATTTTATATTATTTCAGTTTTATTTCAATTAATAATTTTTTTTTTTTTTTTTTTTTTTTTTTTTATATTTATAGTTTTAGTTAACAATAACAACACTGAGTTTACCTATAGGATGCTGTCTTAGGAGCAGCAGTCTAGGTGTTTAGTAGAAAGCAAGGTCGTTCTCTAGGTTTTGGCACAGAGCCACATTGTCAGTGAAGACTCACAGATGGATTGGTGTAGTGATATGTGAGCCTGATCCTGATGAGTAGAGATAGAGGTACATTTGTACATGTGGCTGTTCTGATGAGTCAGTTTTTGGGAAGCTTATTCTTATATGTGTGTGGTTGTCTTCCAGAACCTGCTAGTTGCCATTAATCCTCTGTTTTTTATCCTTGCTTTACAGTCGTAAATTTTCACTTGCTTGAATATGCAAACTCAACATCTGGTTGGCATATGTGCGTTTGTGTGTGTATGTGTTTGTTTTGGCACTGAATATTCATATATGAAAACTTGTGGTTGGAAAAATTCTCTAAAACCATCAAATTTTCATAAATGGTAATTTTAGGAACATTTGGTACCGCTGTGTAATACGGTCTTGTAATGCCATATAAACAAAATGTGAAACTGAATGATGGTCTTTCACAGAAGAAGTTTTGCTGCAGGATATTCATAGTAGATGCTATCATTATTCTCCCGTAATATGTATTGTAACTGAAAGACAATGGTTATATGCATGACTAATGATGCATGTTCCTATATTAGTCACTAGTTGTAAAATATTTATATGATGCATTTGCACTAATTGTAAGAGGGTGAAATAAAAGGGTATTGTATATGTATATAACCTAAGGTTTATGCACTACAGTAATTTGTATCCATTTCTCACAATTTTCCAGTATTAACTTTTATATTTCTTTATTTAAAGACTAATAAACCTATGAGAGTGATATAGCAGTGTCACACTGGCTGTATTGTTGGGAAACGCTGAAGGGTGTTATGGGTACGGAGGGGTTGTTTTTAACGTGGATTAACAGCTCTATGTTTATCTTCACCAGATGCGCCATTGTTCTGTAGCGTTCGAGTCAGCCGTCCTGAACAACAACAGGCAACAGACTAAATAATATATAAGGATATGGCCCTGATATATAATTTAGCACTGGCTTGTGGTCAGCGTTTAGCTCTGGGTTTTTCACGCTGTGGGTTTGACATGTGGAAGGTAGAGGGCTTGTGTGGAGATGCATTTTTGTGGTTAAGGAAAAGTCGAAGCATTCAGTTGGGAGGGGGCTGATGAAGCTGGAATTATAACTCTGCCCCTTTTGGCTCCATCACAAAGAACCGCAGGTGCATCTACTTTGTGAGAGGTTCGAAAGGCAAACGTGTCTCACGGCAGGAGATTTGTGGGCGTATTGGTATGATCCTGTCTACAAAGAAATATTTGTTTCAATGCAATGTGCAAATCAATTTTATTTGTAGAATCTAACAATTTAGTATCACACACATATATATATATATATATATATATATATATATATATATATATATATATGTATATATATACATATATGTATATGTGTGTGTATATATATATATATATATATATATACACACATTATATTATGATTAATATAAACATTATTTAGCAATAATTAGCTTATTATAAATTCATTATTTATTCTTATTGTTTAATGTTGTTTTTGATTAAATGTTACATATAATAACAAAAATACGTGTGTTCAAAAATTAAATATTTAATTTATTAATTATATTATTTTATGAGGCTTACGATTAAAATAAATACTCATCTCATTTAGCTATAGTTAGCTTATATTATTTATTATTTCACACGTGACGTGTGTATGTATATAATAAAAATTGATTACATAATTAATTTTCATTTATTAATCATGTATTCGTATTGAATCGTTCGGTACGAGGCTTTCGGTTCGGTACGCATTACAAACCAAACGATTCGTTGGACTAATCCTATTACGTTTGGAAAATAAAAGCTTAAAATGTGTGAAATATCAGTGCCACTGCGCTCAACAACGCAGCCCAAACGACGTAACAGGCAACGTGCTGTCTGCCCCGCGATAACCTCCCCTTGCTGGTGGTGCGTCGAAAGACGATGATCTTGTATCGACGATAGCCAGAGATATTGTCAAAAACATCAATAATTGGCAATATTAAGAGTATTTGGCTTTTCCAATTAATGTAGGCCTGTTACATTCTTATTTTTAGTAGGCCTATTATTATTATGAAGTTACTTTTATTATTAAATTAAAAGTACAATTAATTTGCCCCGCAATAATTACCGCATAACTGACTCGCTGCGAGGATAAGATTAGGCTATTTACTCCTCAATTAAAATGTTTTTAAAAAAGGTCTTTTAAAACAGGTCTATTAGGCAATAGGCTAACTACAATGAATTATAGTCCTATAATTAGAATATTAACACTGCAGTCATCAATAAAAAACAATGAAATAAAAAGCTTTTATTTCAAGCACTGACTTTCAAAAACAACCTGTTTAACACGGAATACGTTTCTTATTTATTTATTTTTTCAGTATGTACAGGTCACAAGAGGCAAATATACAAAGGAAATAAATGAAAACAGCAGGAGGCTATACTGTTATTAGAATATGTTGAAGTAGATTCGTCTTTTTTCGTCTCTGAGAGAATATGCAGTGTCAGATGCCGAAAGCTCCATCATTCCGTTTTTACTTTCACTTTCTGCTTATAGTGAATTGACTGAGATTAAGACGTTCACCGGCATTAATCTTGCATAAAGTTTGCATGTGTGCAAACCCTGGTGCAAATGCGTGCTTGTGTGATATCCATTGGCTCGCCTTCATTTTTTAAAACAGAAATATTTCCAACATTGCGACGTAACCAATTGCCCCGTCCCCTGTATCGAAAACGTATCGAACTGTGACACCACTGTGTCGTATCGAACCGAACCGTGAATTTTGTGAACCGTTACACCCAGTACCGTTTCTAGGCATAGGCAAGCTACGCGGTCGCCTAGATCGCCACCAGCTGGACGGGGCGCCAATGAGCGCACGTGCTGCCACTACATTTTAACAGGGTTGTGATCAAGAGTGGCACGAACACCCTGAAATATGATTGCCGCCCCCACTGGATCCCCCAACATCATTGGGCTAGAGTACTGTCAATCTGACGATACCTGTATGCCATTGGGTCAGAGCGCCGTCAGTTGCTGCCTCTGATTGTTGCATGATGCAAAGTTTGCATTTGGATTTGTAGCGCTCAACAATACCATTATTGGGTTCTGTCAGTGTTTTGGCAAGGTAAGGCTTTTTTTTGCCATGCAAGTTCAAATGCCAATTTAAAAAATTGGTACATAAAAAGTGCACAAAATCAGTATTTTATTTAGTATTTGTGGCAGTTGAGAGATCGTGTTTCATGTGAAACTGGTCTAATAGTTGTGTGTTTTTGCGCCAATGCATTGTTAAAGGTTCATTACGTGTGTTGTGTAATATTCCCATATAAAACTTTTACAGCCAATTAAAATACATACTTTATTAAACCGCTTTGTCAAATTTAACACATCCTTACGTAAGTGTCGAAATGCTGAATAAATTTTTTCGCTTCCAAAAAAAAAAAAAACAGCACTTAAAGGGAGCAGCATCATACATATAGAGGGCAGAGCGTCATGTTATTTAAAGGGGAAGTTCACACGTCAGTGAGTAATAAAAGAACAAGTAGCTGCATTCTGATTACTTTTTATGTCACTGATCAGGCTTTTATAGTCCTATGTAGTTTGGGATAACAAAGGGTTTTATAGGTTTGACTGAAATAATGCAATAACTGACACAACAACAACAAAACAATTGAACAAAAAACAGATAAAGTCAAAAAGTAGCCACTGATAATATCTAAACTTGAATCCAAATCCAAATGTAATAAAAAATTATTTATGTGTGATGACAATTTCTTAGCAACTATGGATTGTTACATAGAGCTATAAAGACATCCAGTGGCTATAATGGTATCACAGATAATAAACTGTGCAAAATGTTTTATCTTAACAGTCAATTTACAAATAGGCCTGATGCGTTCAGATTTGTGGAACTCACAATGCGCTGAATTTCCACAAATTAGTGTCGTTACTATGACAACCAATTTGAATGTGACAAGAAACTGATGTCTGAAAAAGAAATTATATAGATATGTAACGTATATACAAATATAATTTGTAAATGAATCAATGTTGTTATTTAAGATTTGAGTGTTTCCATAATCAGTTTTATGTGTATATAATTTTGTTGCTAATAGGGATTTCGCCTAGGGCGTCAAAATTGCTAGAAACGGCCCTGGTTACACCCCTAATACACACACACACACACACACACACACACACACACACACACACATATATATATATATATATATATATATATATATATATATATATATATATATATATATATATGTGTGTATGTATGTGACACTGGACCACAAAACCAGTCTTAAGTCGCTGGGATATATTTGTAGCAGTAGCCAAAAATACATTGTATGGGTCAAAATTATTGATTTCTCTTGCCAAAAATCATTAGGATATTAAGTATGTTCATGTCAAGATCATGTTCCATGAAGATATTTTGTAAATTTCCTACTGTAAATATATCAAAACTTAATTTTTGATTAGTAATATGCATTGCTAAGAACTTCATTTGGACAATTTTAAAGGTGATTTTCTCAGTATTTTGATTTTTTTGCACCCTCAGATTCCAGATTTTCAAATTGTTGTATCTCGGCCAAATATTGTCCGATCCTAACAAACATAAAACTAAATACATCAATAGAAAGCTTATTTATTCATCTTTCAGATGATGTATAAATCTCAATTTTGAAAAATGGACCCTTATGACTGGTTTTGTGGTCCAGGGTCACATATACATATACATACATAAATATATACAGGTGCATCTCAATAAATTAGAATGTCGTGGAAAAGTTCATTTATTTCAGTAATTCAACTCAAATTGTGAAACTCATGTATTAAATTCAATGCACACAGACTGAAGTAGTTTAAGTCTTTGGTTCTTTTAATTGTGATGATTTTGGCTCACATTTAACAAAAACCCACCAATTCATTATCTCAACAAATTAGAATATGGTGACATGCCAATCAGCTAATCAACTCAAAACACCTGCAAAGGTTTCCTGAACCTTCAAAATGGACTCTCAGTTTGGTTCACTTGGCTACACAATCATGGGGAAGACTGCTGATCTGACAGTTGTCCAGAAGACAATCATTGACACCCTTCACAAGGAGGGTAAGCCACAAACATTCATTGCCAAAGAAGCTGGCTGTTCACAGAGTGCTGTATCCAAGCATGTTAACAGAAAGTTGAGTGGAAGGAAAAAGTGTGGAAGAAAAAGATGCACAACCAACCGAGAGAACCGCAGCCTTATGAGGATTGTCAAGCAAAATCGATTCAAGGAATGGACTGAGGCTGGGGTCAAGGCATTAAGAGTCACCACACACAGACGTGTCAAGGAATTTGGCTACAGTTGTTGTATTCCTCTTGTTAAGCCACTCCTGAACCACAGACAACGTCAGAGGCGTCTTACCTGGGCTAAGGAGAAGAAGAACTGGACTGTTGCCCAGTGGTCCAAAGTCCTCTTTTCAGATGAGAGCAAGTTTTGAATTTCATTTGGAAACCAAAGTCCTAGAATCTGGAGGAAGGGAGGAGAAGCTCATAGCCCAAGTTGCTTGAAGTCCAGTGTTAAGTTTCCACAGTCTGTGATGATTTGGGGTTCAATGTCATCTGCTGGTGTTTTTTTGAAAACCAAAGTCACTGCACCCATTTACCAAGAAATTTTGGAGCACTTCATGCTTCCTTCTGCTGACCAGCTTTTTAAAGATGCTGATTTCATTTTCCAGCAGGATTTGGCACCTGTCCACACTGCCAAAAGCACCAAAAGTTGGTTAAATGACCATGGTGTTGGTGTGCATGACTGGCCAGCAAACTCACCAGACCTGAACCCCATAGAGAATCTATGGGGTATTGTCAAGAGGAAAATGAGAAACAAGAGACCAAAAAATACAGATGAGCTGAAGGCCACTGTCAGAAACCTGGGCTTCCATACCACCTCAGCAGTGCCACAAACTGATCACCTCCATGCCACGCCGAATTGAAGCAGTAATTAAAGCAAAAGGAGCCCCTACCAAGTATTGAGTACATATACAGTAAATGAACATACTTTCCAGAAGTCCAACAATTCACAAAAAAAAGTTTTTTTTTTTTTTTAATTGGTCTTATGAAGTATTCTAATTTGTTGAGATAGTGAATTGGTGGGTTTTTGTTAAATGTGAGCCAAAATCATCACACTTAAAAGAACCAAAGACTTAAACTACTTCAGTCTGTGTGCATTGAATTTATTTAATACACGAGTTTCACAATTTGAGTTTAATTACTGAAATAAATGAACTTTTCCACGACATTCTAATTTATTGCACCTGTATGTGTATATATATATATATATATATATATATATATATATAATATATTTTTTTTATTATTATTATTATTATTATTGTTATTAGCAGTAATTTTTTTTTTTTTTTTTTTTTTTTTTTTTTTTGCTATGCAAGGTTTCAAAGTGATCCGTTTTTTAGACTGAAATTTTTAAGCCTTGATTTTAAGCATCAACAGTATATTTAGCTTGAAGGAGACAAAACTGTACATATTTATACAATTGTTTACCAAACAAACAGAAAAATAGTTACCATTACTAATTGACCAAAATTTATCCCTGAAACAACCACTTCACACTGTTCAACTACAGCATAAATAATCATACAGCCTTTAAGTGGTTTAAGGTCAAAGACTTTTATCAGACCAACAGAAAAACACATGACTCTAGCAATGCTTGATGATAACACGCAGAAGCTGCACCTCGCTGCTGAATTTGACAGTCTCTTGAGAGTGGAGAACATGGAGGCCATCCAGATAGCAAACTACGTCAAATAACCATCGCTGTCCTCAGATTTGGCACCCTAAGACACACGTGCATAGGATTTACTCCACATACTGTGAGATTAAAGTCGCAACTCACGTTCTGTGTCTTTTAAGAGATTATTAGCCTGTGTTTCAGATTAATTGTGAGCGAAAAACATTGCGGGTTGTTGCAGCCCTGCTGTAAAGTAGCCTAAAAACGGATGGGTAACAACTTCAGTCAGCGGTTTTGAGAAGTCAAACGCTTCAGGCATTTTCTGATGCTGTGAGGAAAATTACTGTTCCCAGTTACCAAGAGATGTCAGATAATAATGATGGCTAAACCATATGGGAATAAAAATCAAGCGTGTTTTCACTGCACTGTAGGTTTTAGACTTACTTTTCCCCTCTGAAATCTGATTTACTGTGGAGGATTGATAATTATATGTGTCTCTTGATTACTACTACACATAATCTTCTACAATCAGGCTGCTCAGTTATGGGTTATAACTGGCAGGAATGTTGACAAACTCCTGAGCGTTTCTTGAGTAGCGCCTCTGTACGTGGACAAACGCACATCTCGAGATGCTCAAGGAGTTTCAGTGTGCATGTTACTGATAAAGAGAAAGGGCAAAACCTAGGGCTTAACCACTTAAGGGTTACTGTTATGTCGAGTGAAACTCAGTTTAAAAATAGTTTTCTTTACAAAAATATCAAAAGGTGTCCTTTGTTTGTTTTGATTTTGTGTAAATCACCACACTGTGTTTTTAGGACGTCGCTTGTCCAAACTGACAGCAGTTGATGTGTCATTATGTGTGAATCATTGGGACAATGTGATTTCATTAACAAATTTATGTTCTGTCTGAAGCTAAATATGAGAAGGTGATGCTCTGAAGTAAAAATAAACATTGAAGTGAACATTTTTTACAGTGCTTGGTGATCAATAATGTGTACTGTGTCTCTATTTCTATTCTTACACCAAATATTTCTGCTTTAAATTTCAGCATTATTTCTTGTGTATGTGTGTTTGTTTTTTTTTTTGTTTTTTTTCACTGTATCTTTTTTCACATGTTTTTGACAGTAAGGAGCTATTTAGATGACATTTTAAACGTTTGTAAGATTATAGGTGCCAAATTCACAATGCAAGATACCTTAAATTTAAAACCAACTGTACTCATTTCAAGCATTATAGCATTGTAGAGCAAGTATCGCTAACAAGTATCGTTGAAAGTATTGCTCGTTGTTAATTGGACCTTTAGTAAAGGTCCAATTAACAACAATGAGCAATACTTTCATTTTCACTGCTAAAAGACCAATCATGTTTAAACCAGCTTTTTTCAGCTTAAACCAGCTAAGACTAGACAGCCAGCCTAGGCTTGTTTTAGCTGGTTTTTATTTTATTTTATTTATTTTATTTGCTAAATCAGCTGTTTTTATCTGGTTTTATGCTGTTTTTGTAATAAATTGTCTGGTTTTATTTGGTTTAAGCGTTTATTTATTTATTTATTTATTTATTTTTTAGCTGGATTTTTTCATTCATGTTAGCAATATGTTAAATCACGTTAAAAACATGCTGGCAAACATGCTAATCATGCTAGAAAAATGCTACTCATACTAGAAACATGCAAGCCACATGCTAAAACATGTTAACCATGCTAAGAGCATGCTAGCAACATGCTAATCATGTTAGAAACTTGCTAACAACATGATAATCATGCTAGAAATATGCTAACATCATGGTAATCATGCTAGAAAACATCCTAGCAACATGATAATTTCATGTTAGCAATGTGTCAAATCATGCAATCAACATCTATCTAATTCATTTATCTAAACCTTCACATTTCAAGCTTTTACAACTGCTTCAAACTTTCAGGCTTGGCTTTCTCAAGCCAACTTCAAAGTTTGTTCACAAACTTTGCTCATGTTAGTTTTGTTAGTTAATAAAACTTTTGATTGTAATAATGCATTAATAAATGTTGAAATGAACATTAATATTAATAAATGCTTTAGAAGAATTTTTCATTGTTAGTTCATGTTGACTAATGTAATATATAATGTTAATTAATGGAACCTAATTGTAAAGTGTTACCCAGTTAATTAATTAATTAATGTATTTTTTTTTATAATAAATTTTCCTCTCTGTATTCCTTCTTCTTTTTTTTTCTTTTTTCCCCCTGATGTCATATAGTTTTGAAATTTAAGTTTTGCGTATTAAAAATAAATAAATAAATAAATAAATAAATGTGGTCCCAGTTTATATTGTGTCCCTAATACCTGTGTACTTACATAGTAACTATATGTGTACGTAGTATGTAACCACAGTGTAAGTACACATTGGTACATAGTATCTACAGCTGTAATATTTTTGTAACTACACACATGTAACAACCCTCAAAATGGTATGTGTAAGTACAAATGTGTAACAGGACATTGGTAACAACACTTATTTCACTTCACTAAGTACTCGTGTAACAGGAATTATATAACTACATTTTGTAACAACAATATGTATAAGAGTAATTGGAACCATTTGCTCCAGGGGGTGGAGATGGGTAGGTTTAGGGATGTGTAAAGTGGGAGGAGTTGGATCTCAAGTTGGTGAAGTTGGTGCACCATTGTAATACCAGTGTACTTACATGGTAACTCCTCAGGAACTGTCCACTTAATATAAAGTGTAACATTCTGGACACCAACCAAAATTTATATGTAAAGCCCAACTTACTGGCCGCTGCTGTGCAACATCAAAGTAATTACATGGTAAATCCATAGGAATTGTCTACTTAATATAAAGTGTAACACTTTCTTTACCAAAAAGTGCTGTTAGTCCTGTTACACATTTGTACTTTCATTACCAAAAAGTGTTGTTACCAATGTCCTGTTACACATTTGTACTTACACATACCTTCAGTGGGTTGTTACATATGTGTAGTTACACAAACATTAGAGCTGTAGATACTATGTACCAATGTGTACTTACACTGTGGTTACATACTACGTACACATCTAGTTACTATGTAAGTACACAGGTATTAGGGACACTTAATATAAAGTGGGACCTCACTTTCACTTTATCACTTTAATTTGACAATACATTTCCGGCATTAATGAATTAATAAACTCTCCTGAGTCTTGTTGTGAGGTTTAGTGACTTCAGCTCTGGGATTGTGAAGATGTTTCCTACATTTACTTTGCTTTTCCTCAGGCTTTAGAAGTGTCCGTTTGTCATAAACCGATGCCTGCCAGGCAAATCCCAGCCACACACATGACAGATGTATCCTGTCAGTTACAGTATTTGTTTAAAATGTTTGATACAAGGCTCCCCAAGGCCATATTTCAGATAGCGGACCTTTTCATTTGACGTCATCACCCAGAATGTCCTCAGCAGTTAATGAATGCGAACGGACTTGCAAAACAACTTCCCAGACTTCAGCAGATCTGTTCAAATCAGCTATCATTCATGGGAACACCGGTTTGTGGAGATGTTGATTCTCTGTGCTGTGTATATGGAAATATCCAACCGTCATGCACGTATTCCCATGGTGTCTTGTTTGCCTATATCCAAATTAGAGCGGTTAATTGTTATGTTGTTTCACAACCTGGCTGGTTGCTAAGCAGGTGGACCGTTTACACAGAATGGTACTCATTAACTCTTAAAATGGCACTTCCCCTTCAGTAACTCTTGTTTTATTCTCCCTCACAGATGCCCGGTTTAGTGTCATGCTTTGGCGATCTATTAGTCACTGGAATCATCATCCTCTTCTCTGACCACGTCCAATCAGAGATATGGACCAATGAAGGTACAATCTGCTTTTTTTTTTTGAGCCTAAGTGCTTCAGGATAGCCGGCCACGTTAGCAGTCGAATGTTGTTGTTGCTAAAATGTGGATTTGTGTTTCAGCATATGGAACTTGTCAGAAGTCTCTGTAGCATGTCTTTGTTTAGACAAAGCAGGATGAAAATATACTGAACAACTACACCGGATAGCAAAGAGATTTGGCATATGCATGTTTCATTTTAATCCATACCAGGAAAAAAAAGAATTAGCATTGTATTGCTACATTGCTACTTCTTGGAAGAGTAGCTAGAAAAAAAAGCACACTTTTGAGAATACCTGAAAATATTAAAGTTAGTATGTATAAATATGTAAATTAATATGTAAATTCATGTCCCATTTACGCTTAATGTTGTCACATTTTCCTGGTTAAATAAACATTACTTACAGTAACTGGACTACAAAAAAAAACAAAAAACAACTATTTAGTATTTTTACATTAACAATGTAATTATGATTCTATTATTGGGCTGTCACGATTCCTTGATTAAAGTACTCAATTATAAAAAAAAAAATCTTGATTGCATTTTGCCTGTGTCGATTAATCGGTAAAATGCCGGAAGTGACGCATTCCACGGATGAGAATCCATGAACAGCATTATTAGAACGTTTTCTAAGGCTGAACTAAATATTAAAACTAGGGCTGTCAATGGATTAAAATATTTAATCACGATTAATCGCATGATTGTCATGAGTTAACTCGTGATTAATCGCAACTTAATCACACATTTTTATTTGTTCTAAATGTACCTTAAATTAATACTTTTCAAGTTTTTAATACTCTAATCAATATGGGCATGGACAAATATGGATGCTTTATGCAAATGTATGTTTATTATTATTGAAACCATAGTCAACATAGAGCATGAAGACTAGACATGTTTCAAAGATCATAGATGTTTTTCAAAGAACTTGTTCATGTCTATTAGACACATAAAAATAGAAATTTCAGGTTCCCATTACTTCTCTTTCTTTGCACTGAGCAATTTACTGACACAAGCCTGTTTACATTTCTGCATGACAGGGCATCTCACTTCTTCTGAACATGCAAAATGTACATTTATTATTTATTATTACATTTGTTTGCCTCTCTGTGTCCACATACTGCATTTTGATGCAGCTAAATTCTCAATAAAACTGTTTTCATTGATAAATTTTACTGTTTCTGTTGTCAGACAATGGAATGAATATGAAATAGTGACTGAAACGTGACCCATTAAAGTCCGTGGATGCGGACGGCCGAAGTATACTTTGGCCTTAAGACTACATAACCAGCTCTCCCTTCCAAGATGTTAATCTGCACAAAAATCCTGATAATCGACTGATGAAATCAAATACACATCGTCGTCTCATGAAATCAAATACACAAATACACGTCGCTAAAGGGATCTGCAAAGTCACTAAGTTGGCAACACTGTGCATCTCCATTTCTCCAACAACGGGCTTTGCCACGTTGTTGGAGATAATAAAGCATAATGCTATTGTGAATTCACAAACGCTGCAATTTGATTAAATAAATATATGCACTGCGGGTTTAATATGCGCTTTATTTACATGTGTGTAGGTTACGAGCATCTCAGAGCGGCTCTAAATGCTGCTCCACATGAGCTGTTATCATTTACATATGTAGAGCGTCTCAAACTCCATCTCTGCATATTGTTGTGAGTTTGCGTTTATTATAACGTTCATCTGGGAATGCACCATTTCATCAGATTTGTAAGGTAGATCATTTATAAACCTATGCAAACACAGGAGAATACATCAATATCTGTATAAATATGCTAAATGTTCATCGCAATTTCAAAATAAAAGTTTAAACCCTCACTCTGAGTTTGCATGTTTTGATGTCCACATGTTCTTGTTCAAGAAATGACAGTGGCGGTAGCATTTCTATCCTAAAGAAGTGGCCACTTTAAAAATGAAATGGACATTTGAATTAAATGTTGTTTAGTCAATAATAAACAAGGATTTGCACTGTAAAGTGTAAAAACAATCGTCAAGCCATTAGGCGCCCTCTGCAGTCATTTGATATAATAAATGATGTACATAAGTTATGATTATATTTTTTTATTATGTTATGTATTTTAACAGTTTTGTTCAATAAAACCATATGATTACTTGTGTTTGATATTTTATTTGAACCAATTATTATTGCTTCATTGCTATTATATATGTATTTTAAGTTATATTAAAGTCTATTGTTCGCTTAGGTCCATTTTTATTACCACAAAAATGATCCTATTAATCGATTAATCGTCAGAATAATCGACAAATTACTCGATTACCAAAATAGTCGTTAGTGATAGCCCTATTCTATTTATTAAAACCATGTATCCCATCAAGTTGTTTCAAGTCGATAATGTCAAAACGACCCCTGTTCACATGGATCCACAAAAACAACTAAAAACACTGTATTATTCAAGTCAGGCTAGTAGGTGGCGATGTCACTTTGTAAAGAAACGCTACACAACTGAACACGTCTTCCTCTCATGTAACTTTTCCCATTCATTCTTAATGACACTTCACCAAACCCACCACACAATGGGCTCAGGGGAGGCACTTTCTAATGTCATATTTTGTAAGATTTGCATTGTTTTATTTTTGTGCTATAAATTATTTTTTCATCCATTTTTTTTTTGCCTCCTAGGAGGAAACATCCCTGAATTAAAATCAAAATTATGATTCTCCCACGAATCTAAAGAAAGAAAAAATAGATTAACATGCAATTTACTAGAGCTTCTGACAAAAATATGTTAATTTGAACAAAATAATTAAAGAATCATTTTAATGAATTAGTCAATGTCTCATTCATAAAGACTTGTTTGGTTGTTGGATGAATCAGCATTTGTGAACGAATCTCTTGAATTAATGATTCAGTGACAAATAATTTTTCAGTTATTTGTTGCCACCTACTGGCGCACCGAGATAACTGATATAATACATTTAAGTGTGAAAATACTTTAACAATGTTCATTTTACTTTATTTTGGTACGGTAGACATCAGTGTTTCTACCCAAACTATAAACTTTTATCCCAGTTCTTCTTTTGTTTAAATGTTTGTAACACAGAAATAACGATAATGTGTGGTTAAAGACATTTTAAACATTAAAACATTTTAAATGTTGCATTGTGATGATCGTACTTTCAAAAGTTTAACCAAAGTCCCTAAAGTCTTTGGTATAACGTCTGTTTCATCAGGTTTTTGAAAATGTTTTGGGAAAAGTCTCTTCTGTTCACCAAGACTGCATTTATTTGACCAAAAATACAGTAAAACAATAACATAGAGCCTTCGGATAGCTGGCCACGTTAGCATTCATATTTTGTTGCTGTTGGTATTTGGATTTGTGTTCCAGCATATGGATCTCGTCAAAAGTCTTTGTAGCGTTTCTTTGTTGACAAAGCAGGATGGTATTATACAGAACAACTAGAGCAGATAGTATACAGTTTTATCATGTGAAAATTAAATTTTAATTCAGACCAGGAACATAACCATGGCTTTGTTTTGTGGAACAATAAACATCTCTGTTTAAAGTCCCCAGATCTCCATTGCAGCGCATATGGATTGCTCAATTAATGCATGCAGCTCTGGTCTGTGTGTGTTATGGCTGCGATTTCGCTGGCCTGAGAGGGAGAAATTTGAGAAATGTGGTGGGATTTCGAATAATATGCTTTTGCCAATATTTCCTGAAAGCCGACATTGAGCACGAGCGTTTCGTGAGTGCAGTTAGACCCTGGGCACTGGATCCACGCCACTCGCAGTGTGTGTGTGACTCTGTGCGTGTGTGTGTCTGCTCTTTGTTTAACTCTTGGCAGTAAATGTCTGATATAAATACTGAAATCTGACTAGGCAGAAAAGCACAGTAATGTAAACTCCTTGATTCTTGCTATAGAATCACTGCAGGCCTTATAGTGATGAACGGATGAAGCAGTTTTGAGGAAGCAACTCTTAAACTGGAGCTTGTCAAACTGCATATAATTTAAAGTCGTTGAAATACAGTCAAGCTCCAACTGAAAAATCATTGCATTATAGTCTCAGTCTGACTATTAAATATCAGCACAAAGTCTGGGCCACTGTTCAAATCATTCTGGCTAAGAACAGGACTTTTGATGTCACCAACCACAGATTTTCACTGCATTCCAGACGGGATAAATTCACCTCCTAAGGGCACTTTTTAGTGAGATACAATCATGGACGCCATATTGAAGGGTCGCTCCAAACCAAAGGGGCCCTTTCAGAATGAAGGATTTTAAAGGGTAGAATTGTTTGACACTCTTCGCTCACACGATTCTTTGCGCAGGTTTAATTTTTGACACAGTTGGCGTAAGATGATGCTGAAGTGCGTTCCAAGGAACAGTTTTTTGGTCCCCTACACCCTTCTTTCCTTTAAAACTCTCACTCTGGAGGGTTAACACTTTTAAGGAATTAAAGTGTAGAGATGAGGCTTTCAGATTGGATTGCAGCCTTTGTTTTTTATATTTTTTTACGTTCTGTAAAAGGGCAGGTTTATTTGAAATTATTGATAATAACAGGCTGAATACTACTGTCAGATGTATGTAACTTACTTACTTATTTATTTATTTATTATAGATTTCCTACAAATATATAACATAGTTTGTTATTAAATAATCCCTAGGACTCAGCAAAAAAAAAAAAAAAGAAATGTTTGGATTTTGGAATGTTTGGAAAAGTAGGAAAAAAACACACTTATGAAGTATACCCACACAGTCGCTATTAATTACAAATGAATTATTATTAATTAAAAATTGTTCATAAAATTAAATTATGAAAATCATTTAAAATTTTGATGAAAAAATACAAATACACTTAAATATACACAGCCATTAAAAAGTTTGCATTCTTTACGGTTTTTGCAAGAAAAGTCAATTTCCACAAAATTTTATGTAATGCATCATATAATTTTATTTTATTTTTATATTTATTTATATATTTTTTTATCACTATCTATATTTATATTTATTTCTATATTATATAAAATACATTTTTATATACTATATTTTTTTTTCTTTACTTTTACATGTTTAAAGGTGTTTTTGCTGCTGTCTTGCATTGCTCTACCAGCCTTTTCATTTACATTTTCTTTGAATGATGATGTTTCACTCGTGGGCGATATTTCACTTGATACTTGTGTATAAATTATGAATTAATACATGTATAAATGTGTTAATGGCATTAAAATGAATGAATGAATGAATGAATGAATGAATAAATAAATAACCTTTAAATGCCCTAATTGTTACATATTTTTATTTTATTTTATTTTTATTTTTAATTTGTTATATTTTATTTAAAAATCGTTTTTTTATTTTATTTTATTTTATTATTTATTTATTTATTTAGTTATTTTTTTATTTTCCTCCAGTGCTCCCACAAAATCCCAACCCCATTGGCTTGTTGATAACATGATGACTTGATGAAATGTCTCTTGTCACTTCTGGAACAGCACAGCTCACATGTCTCCTGCTTTCAGTTTCAGACGTCCAGTTCGGTGGACTGGGCTCCAGGGTCACGCTCACATGCGGAGGCGCTCACAGCGGGTACGTTCTCCAGTCTATATTAAGCTCCATTAGACTCCAGAGCTAAGCTTTCCTGTAAGGAGTGATAATAGTGTGCTTAACCACCCTCTGCAGGGGCGCAGGGCCAGTCCTTATAGGGTTTGGACACATCGAGGCTATTTACTGTGGGTAAGGGGCCTTGATTCCCCAGCCTCAGATTTTGGCAAGCCTTGTGTTTCAATAAATGTGTATTTCCTGCCAATAAAGACACTATCCAAGAGAATCCCAGTGCCAAAAATAAGATTTGCACAACCCACGAATGAGTAAGATGATACGCAGGTCCAGTTGATGTTGATAGCGGTTGTTTTGCAGGCCTGTCTTTGATTAAGGCAGGTTTGCGAGGAAAGCAGGTGAAGGTTGTTGACTCTTGAGTTGTGGATGGGTTCGGCAGGTCTCCGGTGGAATGGCGGTTCAATGGGAGCTCAGTACCGCTGTGGCAAACACACAAGGGCTCGCTTACGCTACTGAACGCCACACACTCGATGGAGGGCAACTACAGCTGCCATGATGAACGAGGAGCTTTACTGCAGTCCATCAAACTACGCCTGGGCCGTAAGTCAGCTTCAGTGATACAAGAGTCCCTTGTTTCATGTTTTGACAATGTGATTCATATGATAAAATATTTGAGAATAAGGCTTTAAAGAATTGCCTTAGGGTAGATGCCATATTTAATTTAGTTAGTGAAAACTAGGCCCCAATGGATAGATGTATTATACCTTGTACTTTGGCATCCATCACTAAGCCCAAAAAAAAAACAACAACAACAACAAAAAAAAAAAAACTTTAAATTTACAGAATCTATTGGAGCAATTCTGGGGGCAATGCTATGCCTATTTCGATAAACAGCACTTTAACATTCATATATTGGCCCTGTTGTTTTCGCTGACAAAGCTTTACTATAACTTTCTTTCTTTCTTTCTTTCTTTCTTTTTACTTATGCTTTTATTTATTTTTATTTAAGTTTTTAACTATGCTTTTATTATTTATTTATTTATTTATTTATTTATTTATTTATTTTATTTTTAATAATTGTTTATTCATTTATGCTTTTAAGGTTTTATTTTTTATTTATGCTTTTACTTATTTTATATGCCTATTGATTGATTGATTGATTGATTGATTGATTGATGCTTTTGTTTATGCTTGTATTTATTTATTTATGCTTGGATTTTTACTTTATTTATGGCTTTATTTTTATTTCAGTTTTTAATTATGCTTTTATTTATTATTATTTTTTAATTTTTTGTTTATTTATTTATGCTTTTAAGGTTTTATTTTTTATTTATGCTTTTATTTATTTTATATGCTTATTTATTTATTTATGCTTTTGTTTGTGCTTGTATTTATTTATTTATGCATTTATGCATTTGTTTATGCTTTTATGTATTTATTTATGTTTGGATTTATGCTTTTATTTATGCTCCCATTTAAGATTTTTTTTTTTAATTTATTTATGCTTTTATTAAAAAAAAATCATTCATGTTTTTAATTCTAATTTTACTTATGCATGCTTTTATTATTCTGTATTTTTTATTTATACTTTTTTTATGAAGTGCAAACCTAAATGGTTTTTCTCTGTCAGTTCAGCATTTTTTTGCTCTTGACTGACCTTAAGTTGTATTAAAGCAGGACCTTCATTCCTAACACCGTGTGACAAATTGAACAGACTATATGTTTATCCCTCGCAGCCTTGTTTTCATTACCATTGAATTTAATATGGCATCTACCATGACTAACTTTCATTGCTTCTGACTGAAAATATCATCTTAAGAACATTGTTGGCTTCAACCAATGAAACTGTTGTAGCAACATAAACATAATGGATCTGATAAACTTTGAATCATGCTCTTGACTCATTGGAAATTTAATCTCAGATCATACGTCCAAAAAGTGCATAGTGTGCTTGAGGCCGCTAAAATGGTGCTTCTATGGGAAAGTGTCCAATGTCAAATTAAATTTTTACTTTAAAGTATGTTTTAAATAATTTTGTTTTAAAGAAGTACACTCATTGACACTGGTATTGGTATTGACAACTGAAATGTTTGTATCTCTAATTGTACACGTCTCATAATTGCTCGATGCCTCTGAAAGCTGCTGGAAATGGTGGAAATGTTCTAGTAAAAAGGAAGCCCTTTGTGCCCTGGGAGATTTAGAAAGTGTGCAGTTGTACGGCCTTGCTGTTTAACTCAGGGCACTTCCTCTAACAGGAAGTCACTGCACCACAGCTCCACAGTTTCCTGATAGGAAGGGTGAGATTGCTGGTTCTAGTGTGTGCTTAAGTTTAGTCTATCGTATTACGCTCCCTCATGTTCTTGAAGGCAGTGCTCGAGTTAAACAGTGCAGCCTCTCTGTTTGGATGTTCACAGATAAAGTGTATTGCGTCTGAAGTTATCTCAAGAGATATTTTTGTCTTCTTCTTTTAGATCCGCCTCATTTCGTCAGAGTTTCTTGTCGTGTGCCGAATCATATGAAAATCTACTGCTCCTGGGTACAAACTAAGACAACGCACCTGCCCACATTATACAGAACCTCCTACAGGTGCGCTCTCATCTCGATTCGTGAATAATAATAATAATGAAGATAATAATAATAATAATAATAATAATAATAATAATAATAATAATAATAATAATAATAATAATAATAATAATATTATTATTATTATTATTATTAAATAAAAAAAATTATACAATATTTATTTAAACAACTGCCTATTTATTTTATTTTATTTTATTTTATTTGTAACACTTTACAATAAGGTCTCATTTGTTAACATTAGTTATTGCATTAACTAACATGAACTAACAATGAAAAATATATTTTAAAGCATTTATTAAACTTTGTGGTAACAATTTAGATTAGGGAACACATATTCACTATTAACTACAACTTTTGCCTCAATAAACTCCTAATTTGCTGCTTATTAATAGTTAGTAAGGTAGTTGTTAAGTTTAGGTATTGTGTAGGATTAGGGATGTAGAATATGGTCATGTAGAATATGTGCTTTATAAGTACTAATAAACAGTCAATAAGTTAATAATAGGCATGATAATAAGCAACTAGTTAATAGTGAACAATGTTCTCTAATCTAAAGTGTTGCATTTAATTTTAATAATTCATTAGTAAAATTTGAATTTAAGATTAATAAATGCTATTTTAGGTATTGTTCATGTTAATCAATATAGTTAACTAATGTTAAGAACTTTTACCTTATTGTAAAGTGTTGCCATTTTATTTATTTTTTGTTGATATATACTCTACCATTCAAAAGTTTGGGGTCAATAAGTTTTTTTTTTTTTTTTTTTTTTTTTTTTTACAGTGAGAAATTAAAACTTTTATTCAGCAAACACATATTAAATTGGTTAAAGTGACAGTAAAGACATTTGTAATGTTTGAACAAGACAGAACATGTTACATGTTTTATTCATCAAAGAATCCGAAAAAGAAAGAAAGAAATATAAAAATTAAATATATCCATAATATATCTATAAAAATATTGAAATATTTCAATATTGATAATAATCAGAAATGTTTCTTGAGCAGCAAATCAGCATATTAGATTGATTTCTGAAAGATCATGTGACACTGTAGTAGTGATGCTGAAAATTTAGCTTTGATCACAGCAATAAATTATTTTGAAATTTTGAAATATTTAAAATTTTGAAATGTATTCACATAGAAAAGAGTTATTTTAAAATGTAAACTTTAATTATATGTTTGTTGTATTTTTGATCAAATAAATGTGTGGTATTTATTTATTTATTTATTTATTTATTTATTTATGTCACTGTTACTGCTCTTTTCTACAGTGTTAATAAAAAGGTGGAGCCCTGCGAGCAGGAGCACATTGGGGTGAATGAGTGTAAGATTACTAACCCACAGTTCTGGACCCCAAAGTTCCTGGTGAACATCACCGAAATCAACCCACTGGGATCCAACTCCACCATCATCCAGATAGATGTTCGTGAACTCTGTGAGTGTATATGCCTTCATATTGTTAGTAAATTCATTGATTTATTTCATATATTTTAATTTATATTATAATATAGTTTTTAAATATATTTACACATGTCCACTTCCCCACCTCAAGCTTTCTTAAAGATGTCTTCAGCTCTTTTAGAGTAGCATTTGGTTTCATAGTCTTTTTTTTTTTTTTAGGGACAGATTTACTAACAGCTTGCGCCAGCGCAAACCATCTTTTGGTGTTAAAATAGTACTGTCAGGATTTACTAAAGATGCTCAAGAAGAATTAGCACTGAAAAGGCGTGGACACGGTTAATTTTGCTTATTGAATATGCATTTGTAGGAGTTTCCCTTTCAGACGCAAAATTTATGGGAGGAGAGTATTAAAATGAATCACGCAACATGATTTACTAATGTTTGCGTTCGTCAAATTACTGATATTTGTGTCATTATTCAACGCCCAAAAAAAGCATGTCTTAAAGCAGGCGGTAATTTGCGCTGCTCTTGGTAGATTGCGCTGGTCATTATGGAAATGATTTGGCTGCTTCTGTGTTCTTTAATGTGCGCATTGTCAGTAAATCACACGCAGAATTTTCCCTCCGATCGGCGCTTTTATGGAATTGCGCTTTAACGCTAATTTACCCTGTTTAGTAAATATGGCCCTTAGTCTTTTTGTTTTATATAATACGGATTGATGTCTGTAATTCTGTGGTTTCAGTGAAACCAGATCCTCCCGAGGACGTCAGAGTTCTTCAGGTGGAAGGTCAGCCCACTCAGTTGCTGGTCCAGTGGAGTTGTCCTTCATCCTGGTCGTCTGAAATGTTGCCCGGTTTTCCCTTAACCTTCTTACTGCGCTACCGGCCGATCGGCTCCAACTACTGGTCAACAGTAAGACCTTATACAAAAAGTCAACTTCAATAATTAGTTATTAATTATACAGAATGTGCGTGTGGCAGAAGATATTTTGAAGAATGTTAATGGCAACCCAAAAGACGCCAGTAGCCGTTGACTTCTGTCAACCTGATCTCATGACAAAAACGTACCTCTGGGAACTTTTTCGCAAGATGCGAAATACGTACCGCCATGCAAGTTTCGTGACATATTCGATGTGAAATGTCCACTGAGTGGCGCTAAAAGAGTGTTCAATTTTTCTCCTGGAACAGATGAACGTACATATGGTATGTTTTATGTGACGTTGGTTTTGTAGGTGTCACTGCAGTTCTGACCTGAAATGTCCATTGAGTGGCGCTATAAGTCTAATGCTCCGTGACGTTTTAAAATAACGTACCATCTGCACTACACCTAAACCTACCCGATAGTATGAACAAAAGCGAATGTGACGGAAAAACGCAATCGCAAGCATGCTGTTTGGGCTTGTTTTTCGATCTCTCATCTTTCAGCTCTTTCATTGTGAGTCATGTTTTTGACGGGATTCGTACTCAAGGATTCTGCATCCTAAGTCCAGTTCTGTGCGGCTGAGCTACTGAGCAAAGCTTGTTACATCTGAAAAGTGAAACATATAGAGCTGTAATCATAACTGTGTACGAAAACAAGTGCTCACTGTTTCACTGCCTCTAGTGTTCATTTCTGTTGGAAACTGCAGTGATATGTACTTATTGGTACGTATTTCACGTCTTGTGAAAAAGTTCCCAGAGGTACGTTTTTGTCATGAGATCAGGTAGACTTCTGTAGTAGTAAGTCAATGGCTACTGAAAAAAAAAAAATACTATGGAAGTTAATGGTTACCGTCAACAGTTTGGTTATAAACATTCTTCAGAATATCTTCTTTTGTGTTCAGCAGAAGAAAGAAACTCATCCAGGTTTGGAACAACATGATGATGAGTAAATGATGACAGAATATACATTTTTTTTGTGTCAATCATCCCTTTAAAATTCTGAAAAATACAAGTTCTGTCATCATTTACTCACCCTCATGTTGTTCAAAACCTTTTTTAACCTAAAAGAAAATATTTGTTTGTCCATATAATGAAAATTATTATGGTCCAAAACAACTTTTGACTTTTTATTGTATGAGAAAAAGGTCATTTTCTTGGTTTACAACCAACATACAAGCCTCATATCATATGCGTCTTCAATAAACAGTCCTGTAGTCCAGCCCTCTCAGCACACACACACACACACACTCACTCACACACAGTGTTGTCTTATCTCAGAGCCCCACAGTCATCTCTGCATGGGCTGATCTTATCTGCTTTCACCAGGCTGCTTGGCCTTTCATCAGACAACCAGATGTTGGCTGTCTCCAGATCTGTGTGTGTGTGTGTGTGTGTGTGTGCGCACCACTGTAAGGGTTGTTTATGTTTTATCTGACAAGTGAAGAAGCAAGCCAGTAATAAACATGCTCATTTTTGTTTTTGCTATAAAATGAATGAAAAGCAAAACAGGCAACTGCTGTTGCATTGTGTTCCAAAAGAGGAAAGTATGTGTATTTTAAGAAATTAGTACTTTATTCAGCAAGGAAACATAACATTGATCAAAAATGACAGTTACGGTTACAAAAGATTTATATTTCAATTAAATGTTGTTCTTTTGTATGGAAGCCCATTTCCGCCACTGAGTAAAATAATAGAAAAGGTAACTGAGACTTTTTATCTCACAATTCTGACCGTTTTTCCTCACAAGTTCGTGTTTACATCTCGCAATTCTGACTTTTTTTTTTTAACTCGCAATTGTGAGAAATTGCGTGATATAAACTCACAATTGCGAGTTAAGTCCGAATTGTGAGATATAAACTCGCAATTCTGAGAACGTCAGTCTTTTTTCTCCTCAGAACTGGACTTTATAACTCGCAATTGTGAGTTTATATCTCAAAATTCTGAGAAAAAAAGTCAGAATTGCGAAATGTAAACTTGCAATTGCAAGAAAAAAGTCAGAATTGTGAGATAAAAAGTCACAATTTACTTCTTTATTTTTTATTAAGAGGAGGAAACAAGCCATACTTTTGAGCTTTCTATTTATTAAAGAATTCTGAAAAAAATATATATCACAATTTTCACAAAAATATGAAGCAGCACAACTGTTTTGAACATTGACGATAATAAGAAATGTTTCTTGAGCAGCAAATCAGCATATTATACTGATTTCTGAAGGATCATGTGACACTGAAGACTGGAGTAATGATGCTGAAAAAAAATAAATGAAAATTAATTACATTTTATATATGTATAACATATATTAACATTTTTGTTACTAATTACATTTTTGGTGTAACACCTCAAGTGAAAACAAAAATCTAATAGTTGTATAGAATAATAGAAAAATTGTAATAGAATAATTCAAAATATTTTGTAGTAAATTAATAAATAAAACTTATATAAAAAAAGAAAACAATTTTAATGAATGACAGCATCACTTAAGATGACTATCTGGTCTTGCTATCTAGATCTGATTTTTTTTTTTTTTTTTAAGAATCTTGATCAGACCTTTTGTACAAAATATTTATTTATTTATTTATTTAAAATTCAAAAGCTTTAAATTAAAGAAGAATAACCTATATATGTATTTTCCATGTGATAGTCACTTTTTTGGGGCCTTGCTCTATGTGAACGCTTTAGAACGAGGATCTGTTGTGTAAGTGTGACTCTTACTCTATGCATGAAAATGACTCTTGAGTATGTACCAAAACCCCTCAAGTCCGGATCTGTTGCAACATATGGTTGATGAGTTTTGCCAATGTCAATACTCTTGAGTGATCTGAATCCGTCTCTACAGTGTCTTCTCTGTTAAGTGGATGTATCTATTGATCATTTCTCAGCTGGAGACAGAGGACAACACCAGTCTAAAGATCATGGACGCTCTAGTGGGTCGCCTGCATCAGATCCAGATCAGAGCTCAGGACGCCCTGATCAACCACAGCCAGTGGAGTGAATGGAGTCATGTAGTAGAGGCCCAGCCGTGGATCGGTGAGTGAACTCACACACAGACACACATCCTTGCGTATACTGCTTTGTGGGGTCCTAATGTCCCCACAAAGATAGTAAAAACAGAAATCCTAAAAATGATAATAATCTAAACATGTTAATGTATCATTCTTATGTAAGAATGTTATAACATGTTTTAAGAATGTTAAAACAATCTTATATATAAGAATGTTTTCTGACTGGTAGGTTTAGGTTTGGTGTAGGTTTGGACGATAGTATATTTAGTCATCTTATAGTCTTATATAAAAGATCATGTCTTTGTGTCATGATGGAAGGAGGAAATTCTGCGTGTGATTTACTGACAGTGCACACATTAAAGAACACAGACGCAGCCAGATCATTTCCATAACGACCAGCGCAATCTACAAAGAGCAGCGCAAATTACCAACTGCTTTAAGACATGCTTTTTGGGCGTTAAATAATGGTGTAAATACCAGTAATTTGACGAGCGCAAATGTTAGTAAATCTTGTTGCATAATTCATTTGAATAATCTCCTCCCAGAAATTTTGCGTCTGAAAAGGAAACTCCTACAAATGTATATTCAATGAGATCAGGTGCAAAAATAACTGTTTCCACACCTTTTCAGCGTTAATTCTTCACTGCGCATCTTTAGGAAATCCTGACAGTACTATTTTAACGCCAAAAGACGGTTTGCGTTGGCGCAAGCTGTTAGTAAATCTGGCCCCTAATAGTTATGTTGATGTGTGTAGAAATCTTTAACATTTTTTTTTTTTAGTTTGTATTATAATTATTATGCATGCATTTTGTCATGGAGCTCATATTAGTTGACATACTAGATGGAATATTTCTATGACACTTTACAATAAGGTCTCATTAGTTAACATTAGTGAATGTGTTAACTAACATTAATTAATCATGAGCAATACATTTGTTGCAGTATTTATAGTAATCTTTGTTTTATAGTTAATAAAAATACAGATGTTCATGTTAGCTCAGGTCCATTAAATAATATTAACAAATATAACTTTTGATTTTAATAATTAATGAGCAATTAGTAAATGTTTGTAGTAAATTAGCAAATGATGAAATTGACATTCACTAAGATTAATACATGTTTTGTTAGTTCATGTTAACTAATGTAGTTTACTAATGTTAACAAATATAACCTTATTGTAAAGATTAAATATTAAAGTGTTTTAATATTCCAATATTTCTACTTTTAGAAAATAATTTGTTACACCACAAGGATGTTTAAAATAAACTAGTCTAGTGAAATCAACCATCCATATACTAATTAACTGTTTAAAACTGAGGATTTCTGCTCAATGCTTTTAATTTACTCGTGATCCACACAACCAATCACAAATAAATGAATAGAAATGTATAAATCAAAACACTTTTTTGAGAAGTGTTTTAATGTACTATATATTACCCATCATCCATCAGTTCCTTCAGATAGCTAATGTAATAATGGCCTAAATCAAATTGTGCACAGCTAGCATGATGCTTCAGGATATTGGACTGTGTTCTATGGCAGATATCTGATGAATCGAATAAAGGAAGATAATTATATTTGGATGTTGGCAACTCATGTTCAGAAGATTTATTTATTTATTTATTTATATTTTTTAATGAAACGTGCCTTGTGGTTGAGTAGCACACAATGCACTACAGTGGAGCTTTTTATTTAGGTCAGGTTTGCTGTACGATAAAAAACTAGCAGCAGAATAATGCTTTGTCCTTGCTGGTTGTCATACAGTAAAATGCATGCTGTCCACTGCATGAAAGTAAATGAAATGATGAGCTTTGGATCGTCAAGGGGAAAACTGTTGAGGAAAACTTACTCTGACATGACTTTTGAGCAGAACTGGTCATGAATAATTCAGAAGCAGTATAAATATATATAATTATATTTGTTTTGTAATTTCAGAGCCTTGGGAAGAGCCAACAGAGGAACCGGTGGTTATTAGCTTTCCATTTTTCAACTTGTCATTTCCAGTGAGGACGACAGACAAGTCTCCAGGTATTTGCTTGAAATGTCATACTCCGTAAGTTGAAGGAATTGAAAGAATTTGCAGCGTTGTTTCTCTGTTTATCTTTCCACTCATAGTAAGTGAGAGGTTTTGGCAGGAGCCGTTGTACGCATTCACAGATTAAACATAAAGTATCAGATGCTTTTGAGATCTTAGCCAGAGGTTTTTTTCACTCCTAAGCATTATCCAGATGGTTTGGGCTTATTTGTGGTGGGCGGAGTTTTCCCCCCATCATCTGGCTCCGACCAATCAAAGCGTGCCTGTCTTCCCTAATGCAGTCATGTGGCAGACCAGCATGACTCAGTCTGCTCTTCATTAGCTAACTGTTTCCAGGCCATTTATTTATAACCACTCATCTAGCATGTGAACACACTGTATGATTGCAGGAGTCATATTTATCAGCTCAAGACTGGAATGAAGTTTGTGTATTTGACTCACATAAAGTACTCTGACAATGAGGGTTTTTTTTTTTTGGTTTTTTTTTTTGATGAATGTGTGAAGGTACATTAGTTAATCGCCAAAGAATCATAGGTTTTTAAGCATAAAAGCATAAAACTTTGCTCACACAGGAATGTTTTCATTTCTTGAGTGTTGTATGCTAAAGATGGCAAAAATGAGGATGATTATGATTGTAGACATAACAGTTTTGAGGCAAACCAAAAATCAATTCAAACGAAATAACTTTTTTTTTTTTATCACATTAGGAAGTAAATAAAAATGGATATATTATTATTTTAATTAATATTTATTTATCAAAGCTTATTTAGTTTGTTTGTTTATTTTTTCTCTCTTTTTTTAAGTAGTTTTACAAATGCTATAACAGTAATATTTACAAAAAAACGTACAATCGCTAAACAATATTTGTCTCATTTTCTTTGTTTTTATTTTTGTTTTGTTTTTTTGTTGTTTTTATTTTGTATTTTGTTTTGTTTTTTTTACTTGTGTTTTGTTTTGTTGCTATGTTTTGTTTATTTGTTGTGTTTTGTCTTCATTGTTTTGTGTCATTTTGTCTTGTTTCATTTTGTGTTTTGTTGCGTTGTTTTATGTTGTGTTGTTTTTCATTGTTTTTTGTTTTATTTTATACTTATTGCCATTTTGGTGTGTTTTTTGTGTTATGTTTATTTGTGTTTCATGTTGTTTTGTGTGTGTGTGTGTGTGTGCTTTGTTTTGTGTTTGATTTTGTTTCGTTTTGTGTTTTGTTTTTGCCTCAGATTCATCATTACACCAGAACGGAAGCCTCGGGCTGTTGATTTTGTTGGGGCTGTTTGCAGCGGTCATGGTGGCTGTGTTATTAACTATCATCGCACGTCTATGGTAAAAATTCTGCTTTATTTACACTAATCTATTTTTCATAACTAAATCCATACAAACCGATTGCAACAATTAGACAGAGACATGAGACAATCTGTCATCTGATCTCTTAATCGTTCCCTTAATAGGGTCAGACAAAGAAAACAGGACAATGTGAAGAAACAAGAACTGACATCCATGGTGAAGATGAAGTCCATACCGATCTAAAGTAAGCTGGCGCAGACGTCCGTCTCCATTCTGACATTCCCTCCGTCTGCTGTTTTGGCGATTGGCCCATCTCAGTTTAAACAGTCTGCAGGAGAAAGCATGCTAAACGATCCATTTATGGTTACTGTGTTGATACTTTGAATATATCATTGGTTGGCTGTCCTCTATTTTTACTGCACAGAAAACAAACTCAGTCAAAAATGCAGTCAACAAAACCAACTAGACTTTTCCTTAGAATCAAGAAAATCCATTCTGAATGGAAACCATCAAAAGGTCACATACACACTGCAAATTTTGAGAGTGAGAACAGCATATAAATGTGTGAGCGAATCCCCTAAATGATTGTTTCGGGTGTGTATGGAATATAACAGCCACTCCTCAGCTCCTGATGCTTGACATAAGAAATGTTTTGGCATCTTGCGGCTCTGAACAAGAAACAGCTTAATCCGATAATTCTGAATAAGTAATATTAGCGACTTGAGATGTTTTATTGTTTGTAAACCATCGTCAACAGGCGAGTGTGTTGTTTATGTTGTTGTTGAGTCGCTGCTTTTAAATCGCACACTCTGTCTGTAGCATAGTTTAATGTGGTTAGCTGATAGACCGCAGGACTGGTGTGGAGACAGTCAAGACAAATACCTCTGTTTCTGTATTTATTTAGCATCCTACCTCAGCCAAGTTGTTCAAACTAGATTCTTATTTTTAAAATAACACAAACAACTTAACATTAAGTGATTAAAATATCAATTCTTCTCATGTTAATGCCGATAGCAGCTGAAGAGTTCACATTATCATAGTGAACGCATTGTAGAAATGGATCATTCTGTTTGTTGAAGTGAGTAATGTTAACTAAGGGGGCGGAGCTTAGTGATTGACATGGAACTGAATTTACAAAGGAATGGTTTTATCTGTGATTGACATGAATTGGTTTTGCTGGTGTTTTATGAATGAGTTTGTATGTGAGTACATAAAAAAGAGGAGTGACGATCATATTTAGCTCATATAAAAACCGTGAGGCTATTGATTAGGACAAAAACTGTGGTTTATAGCACGTGATTCATTTACAGTAATAGCTAACTTACAGTCTACTTTATATGAGCTTTGAATGTTGTAAATTAGTCTAGCAAAAACTGACGTAGACGTAAACAGCATCTGTTCACTTTCAACTTTGCAACTTTTCTTTCGTCTTTAGATCTGAATTTATGACTCAAGTGGGAAAATGTGAAGATGTAAACACAATGATTTATATGAGAGACGCCTGCTCTATATTAGCCTGTAATCTTCCTGACTCTCCCACATGATGTAATAATTAATAGTTGAATGAAAATGAGCATTGTCATCATTTACTCACTCTCATGTCATTCTAAGTATGTATGCTGTTATTTATTTAGTTTTTTTTTTTTTTTTGTAAATTTAAAATTAAAACAGCAAAAGACACAAGGGTAGATAAATGATTATAAAATTAGTATTTTTGCATGAACTGTTCAAATTTTTGTTCTATTTATTATTATTATTATTATTATTATTATTATTATTATTATATCCAAACATAATTTTTTAGGAGAATATAAAGTATAATTTTCAAAGCAAATATAAAATATACCGTTCAAAAGTTTGGGGTCAGTAAGATTTTTTAATATATATATATATATATATATATATATATATATATATATATATATATATTTTTTTTTTTTATGTTTTTTTAATACTCATCAAAAGCTGTATTTATTTGATAAAAAAAACCCGTAAAATCAGTAATATTGTGAAATATTATTACAATTTAATATATCCGATTTCTATTTGAATATATTGTAAAATGTAATTTTATTCCTGTGGTCAAAGCTGAATTTTCAGCATCATTACTCCAGTTTTCAGTGTCACATGATCCTTCAGAAATCATTCTAATATGCTGATTATTATCAATGTGGAAAACTGTTGTGCTGATAAATATTTTTGTGGAAACCATGATAAATCAAAAGAACAGCATTTATTTGACAGAGAAATCTTTTGTAACATTATAAATGTCTTTACTGTCACTTTTGATCAGTTTAATCCATCCTTACTGAATAAAAAAATATATTTTTTTAAATTATTATTAATAATAAAATAAATAAATATACACTGACCCCAAAATTTTGAACTGTAGTGTATTTAGCTATATATATATATATATATATAGAACATTTCACATTGTGTCTTGTTGCTCTAAAAGAGTTTAATTTTGTTGTTTACCTCTAGATTTGAGAAGTTGTCTCCGTCTCCAGTTCAGCCCTCATAGGGCATCAGTATAGGGAATCAGCACCACTGACAGACTCCATTACCCACAATCCACTTCTCTTCTCTGCCTCTCAGAGGATGGGCTCTGAGTCCCGTGAACTGTGAATATGTACAGTCTCCAATGTAGCACAATGCAATGGAACAACAAGGATTTCCTTCCGCCTTCACTCTTCTCCTTTCACAGCAAATTCTCGGACAATGGAAAACATATTTTTGTATTGCTCTTTTCCTTCCGATATTCCCCACACTCCACTGGACTCCACTTCTGACACACGCAATGCTGTGAAAAGGCTCAGCATTTGGCCGGACACATGCAGCATATGGGGCATTATGGAGAAAGTGGCGTTTCAGTCCTCAATCTCACTCAGCTGGCGAAAATAAGACACTCTGTAACCTTTAGACAGCTGCTATCTCTGGAAGACAGAAAGTTGGCTGTCTTGGCGCTCCAGCGATGGTCTTTCTGTGGAGAGACAAAGACTGCTTTGTCTTTAATCCTGCGAGATTTCTCCTCAGAAAGCGCTGCTCAAAACAGGTGGACACATCTGCAGTTGATTGGCTTCGTCTGGTTAGTTTCCAACCAGATGTGGCAACTAAAGCATCGAGTTCTCGGTAATAAACTCCCGTAAAATGCATTTCATCATGACATCAGCCTCGGAGTTCATGTCTTGACAGTAAACACCAGCGAGGGTTACGAACACGCAACTTTTGGTGAGCTGGTGTTCAACAAAACAGGACTTCAATGCAATAAATGCATTTGGTTTCTCTGACTTTTTCGGCATTTTCTCTGCATTGAATCGAGACGTGAATGTAAATCAGTCTTACAGTGTCACATTTGTAAGGTGATTAAAGCTGATTGTTTCTATGTTGAAGCTAGTAGATATTCACAATATTAAATTCTATTGAAGCTCATCTATAAAATAATATTGTTATACATTAATGCAGTTATATTGTATAATAGTTTGTATACAGCATACTGTTCTGTTGTACATTGCTCTCCAGTGACATAAAGCTCGATGCATGCGTTTCTGTAATTCTTTTAAAATATATGATTTTATTGAATTATAAGATTTTAATATGCGTATCCTTCCTATAGGTACAAACAAATGAAAATAAGGAACGTCGTCCAAAGAAAGACATTAAGTGATTATTGTCAAGTCTGGAATATGTATCTATGGAAGCTTGTTTTTTTATCCATGGGAAAATAGTAATTGGGACTTTTTTTTGAATGTCGCAATTCTGTTTTTTTTTTTCTTCTCGCAATTGTGACATTTTTTCCTTGCAATTCTAAGTTTACTTTTTCACAATTTTCTGCTAAAAAGAAATAGAGAATAAGTAATTGCGAGTTTATATCTCACAATTCCTACTTCTCGGAATTGAAAATATCTCGCAATTCAGATTTTTTTTTTTTCTTTTTTCTCAGAAGTGGGAGTTTATATCTTGCAATTCTGAGTTTATATTTCACAATTCTAATTTTATAAAGTCTCACAAATTAGAATTGCGAAAAAAAACAAAATTGTGAGATACAAACAAACTTTTCGTGATTTTTTTTATTTTTTTTTTTTTTGGCTCTCTATCCAGTGGTATCTTTTTTATCCCTTTTTTTATGTCACATTCTAAAAATACAAATTCTTATTCTGGCTTTTGCACCAAATTATATATTCATTAGGGTTTCTTGTTGATAACGGCAAAGTTATACAAAGACCAAAAGTGCAACTAAAAATAACTGGGGTGATTTTTACAAAGATGTCGCTGTGATCATTCTTTTTGATCATTTTTTTTTGATTCTGATAATTCATTGAAGATGATTTTGTACATTTCTTCATGCTTTTTTGCACCGTTTGCTCATAACCTCTGCCGTTTGTGTGCCTTAACATTGTATTTTATTATTTTTTTTGCCTGTTTCTGTTCCACCAGCAAGATGATTTGTGTTTTTGTAGTATTCGTACCACACGTGGCCTATGGGATTGGTGCTCTGTGATACTTCACTTTAAGATAGATTATGACTGAACAGTGAATCATTTATGCATAGTTCATTTTCCAATGTTTGTTTTGTCAGTGTCATATTTGAGAATGAAGCGTTAGCGTTAGTTCTGGCAGGTCACAAATTACCCTCCCCCATCCCCAACTCCTCCTTTCGCCACAGTCAAGACTTAGCTTCTGACATTCCTGTTGAATCAGACTCCCTAATCTTGAGTAATGGGTTACACTAAATGTAATTAAGTACATCAATGATATCTGCTTGGTTCTGTTTTGTTAACCCTTGGGGGGTTATTATTGCTGCTCTCCCTGCTCATTCATGACAGGCTGCATGGATGGGCAGGGAGTTTTTGCCCAGAACAGAACCATACCGCCAAACCAAACTGTATGCTAAGTGTCTATCATTGACGATAGTGGTCCTGACAGAACTATACTCTTGGTTTAGTTATTTATATAGTCTTCTTTCCCTGCTTTGATTAAAGTCGTCCTGCATGGGGAGAGTATGTAGATTTGGTTGGTATGTTAATTTAGGCTGAATTATGGATTTGATTGACATGATGAGCAGCAAAATCCAGTAAGCCATCTCAACTGTCTCAACTGGTCTTGTTTCAGGACCCAGATTTTACACGGGACCCTCATGTTGTGTTCCTGTCATTTTGACCTGGAAAGGATTTTCTTTTTCCCAAAAATGCAACTTAATGTTATTGCATTGGACTAAGACTTGCTGACTTTGCTAACACAGGATATAACCATTTCCTCCCCCAAAATTGATGATTTTGGGATTTATTTCCAACCCAAAATTCAAAAATGACCAGCCTAAAAAAACTGCTTATACAATTCTTGTTATGCTATGTTATTGCCAAATATTGGATTTAATCTTTTTTATTTATTTTTTTTTTTGTCAAATTGTTTTCTTTGAATTAGCACAAGTTTTGTATTTCTTTTTGCAACTGATTGATTGTATACCTTATTGATCTGAGCTTATGCATCAGCTTATGAGTGAATCAGTTTTTGAGTGAACATTGCCAAAATTATCCACAAATAATGCTTTTTTTCGCTCAAAAACTGAGATGCATAAGCTCAGATCAACAAGACCTATGATCAATCAGTTCCAAAAAGAAATACCAAAATTTGGTAATAATATAGAATAATTTATAAGCATTTTTTTTCCATTTTTTTTTATTTGATTTTATTGTATTTTATTTTTATTTTTTTTAACAGCATAAAGCCTAAATTGTTTATCATACAAAGTAAACAAAAATTATTAAATTCAAATATTGAAATATATTAATATAGCCATAAACTGCTCAGGCACAACATAATATTTTTAAATAACTTTTCTATGCTTTGGGAGCCATACAATTTTTTTAAATACATATTTACCATGTAATTTGGTATCAAATTTTGCTAGCGTCTTGTGATTGCGATATGCACAATTGTATGGTTTTGTTGCATCTAACTTTTCGCATTTAGCATGTTTGGGTCGTGACCAGTTGAGAACGGCTTCAGCAAAGCATCTGAACACTGTAACACGCTGAAAATATCTTCTTACCGCAGATTTCTTTATTTTTAGACCTCTATCGTATAATTCCATCTGTAAACACACTCATTAACAGCTGTTATTGGCCTGGCGTGTGTTATAGTCACTCCACACTGACCATCAAGTCTTGCATCAGAGAAATTCAATCTGGCCCTGAAGGAAACTGATGCACGATTCCAGAAAAGCCAACCAAAGCAAACAAGCCAATCGATCAGCAATCATCTGTTACTGGCAGGACGGAGAGACCTTATACTTCAAGCAGGACAGGTTCTTGGAGAAAAATGTGTATATTTCCCGCTTCCTCTCTGCATTTTTTATAATGTTGCATGCATGTCAAATCCAGATGTATCCGTAAGATTGGACTACTGTTGCCTGTCAAATAGGGGAAGGTGAACACAAAGGCATCCACAGTAAATGTACATAGTATATTTTTTTCTTTACAACATAAGCTGTTTTATTATACTTATGTCTATTTTTGTGAAATAAAAGTTATTTTATCTGAAGAAAACTTTTTTTTGTTTTTGTCAGATTGGTGACTGGTCTCTTCACTGATTTCGTCAGTTTGTTTGTAGTGGAAAATTCAGCAACTCTCTTCCAATCACTCATACAGATTTACAAATATTTAATCATGAAAATCAGGCGAGGGATTTAGTAGTTTGTTGAATTTATACAGCTGAAGTACTGTTACTCGGCCAAGGCTCTGGTGAAATCATATACCTCCAATATTTGAGTGTGGCCATTTGTAGTCTGTGGGGATTTACACGTTATATTGATTTAAATCACATAATCCTAATATTTACATGTTCATCTCAGTCATTTACTCTGCAGATCAAGATGTGGATTATGGAGTTTCAAACAATGTCATTGGCTGCATCAGGTTAGTTTTGGCCATCTGGGTAATGGAATAAAGCCAGTGGGGTACAAAAAAGGCTAAGACTGAATGTCTAATATATATATATATATATATATATATATAGATGTTTTATTTTTATTATTATTTATTAATTTCCCCTAAAGGATTTGAGGCAACATAAAAGCCTTGTTAAAGTCCACTTGTTTAACTAAAATATTTTACTTTTAATTTTTGTCAATCATAGAAGTCACTAAACATTGTTTTGACATTTTTTTTTAAAATGACTGTGACCATATTAATCAACTTTTTTATTGTGTTACATTATTAAATGCATTAGTAGTAGTAGTTGTATTATTATTATTATTAATATTATTACATTTACATTTAGTTATTTAGCAGATGCTTTAAAGCGACTTACAAATGAGGAGGATAGAAGCAATCAAAATCAACAAAAGAGCAACAACATGCAAGCGCTATGACAAGTCTCGGTTAGCCTAACACAGTACACGTAGCAAGGTTTTTTTTTTTTTTTTTTTTTTTTTTTTTTTTTAAATATAGAAAACAAGTAGATAGAATATAGAAAAAAAAAAGAAAGCAAGTGTTTTTTTGTTGTTTTGTTTTTTAAGAAACAAGTAGATAGAATATAAAAAAGAAAGCTAGTGTTAGTTTTTAAAGAAAAACTAGCAGTTAGAGAATAAATATGCAATTGATAGAGGGAATTGAATAAATATGCAATTGTTTTTGTTTTGTTTTTTAAATAAAAAGATGACAGATAGATAAAATAGAATTAGAATAGAGAGTGCTAAAGTTAGAGGGTCAAATAAAGATGGAAGAGATGTGATTTTAGCTGTTTCTTGAAGATGGCTAAGGATTCAGCTGCTCGGATTGATTTGACAGGTCATTACACCAGGCGGGAACAGTTAATGAAAATTAATATTTATTATTATTATTATTATGTATTTGTTTGTTTTTGTCTTCGGATAATATTAATCTGGATTTTTTTGTGGACAGCAGGATATTTAGATTTTTTTTTATTTTTTTTACATAATACTAATAATAATAAAGTAAAATAATGACAATTATTATTATTTTTTTTTTTTATTTATTGTCTTCAGATAATAGTAATAGGGGATTTGTGGACATAATATTTACAGATATTTAGATTGCTTTAACATTATCATCATTTATTTGTTTACTTATTTAGTTTTCAGATAATAGTAATCTGAACATTTTTCTATTTGTTGAAGGGGGATTTGTGGACAGCATGATATGTAGATTATTTTAACATAATAATAATAATAATAATAATAATAATAATAATAAGCTACACTTCCATGAAGTGTGTGTGAATTACATTTCAAACATAATAGCCTATAGATTGAGTGGAATAATTCAATATGAATTCATTACCATTACAACATTTATTAAAGGGACAGTTCACCAAAAAAAAAAAAATGAAATTCTGTCATTTTTTCTCTCATGTTGTTATATTTTGATGAACGCTCAACATTGACACATTCCTTTCAAAATATATCACAGGAGAAAATCAGGTTTGGAACGACATGTGGGTAAGTAAATGACAGAATTTCCTCTTCGGATAAACAATCCCTTAAATAATATATTGTATGATGCAGCATCATCCTGTAAACACTGAACTCATCTCTAAATCTTATAGTTTACCAGTAAATGCACACTGCTCTTAAGGGTGGCATCTTTCCCATCTTCCCCTACTATTACCTTGACTTAATCATGATTTTTTTTTTATTTTCTAAATGAATGCCTGACAAGACAATGGAACTTTAAGTATATCAAATAGAGCTTCATTATGACTTCAAAGTGGAAGGAATCAGATGAAACAAAAGACAGAAAGCCACTGGAACAGAAGGGTGATATGAACCTTTAGTGTGACTAGTGACACTTTTCAGAAATAAATAATGCTCTTTCTTGACTACGCATCAACACCACATTATTGACAAATCGAAATTATGTGCAAAAAAATAAAAAAAAAAACAAAGCAAATATTTACAATAGTTACATAATTAACAAAAAAACAACAGAAAAGGAATATATAAAGGGACATGAATAGAGAAAAACACATGGCTGGAGCCGGTCTACAGCTCCCTCTGCAGGTTTGACAAGGCCTCAACAACTGATTTAAGCATTAGGCATCAAACCAAAATTATAACTTAACATGGCTTCCCTTATTACCATAACAATTGAATAAATGTACAGTTCTATCACTGCTTCTCAAAATAAGCATATAAGCACACTGATGTAATTCAGGGCTTCCTGATGCAGTTAAATGCAAAAAAATGCAGCTGTTTTATATGCACCACCAGTCAAAAGTCTGAAAACACATGCCAATTTATACTCCTCAAAATCTTTAAATATGTTAAACATTTATGTATAATGATGGAAATTAGCAAAAATTAACATTTCTGAAGCTGGGTGGATAGCGAATGTAAACAAAAGTTTTGATTTACCATTTTTGGACAAAGTATAATCTCTGCACGGTTTTGAAAATATTAACCAACAGGTACAATAATCCAAAACTTTTAAGTGGTAGTATACATATGCAATACTAAATCAACTATACATTGTACTGTAAACACTGATATTGAACAATATCTGATTTCATTTGATCTGGAAAAAAAAAAAAAAAAAAAAAAAAGCCAACATGAGTATTTAGTCCAAGATCTGTAGACCATTGACAGTTTGAACACATTTTGTTTTTGTGACTGCTTACTTAATACCAATTTTAAGTATTAAAACAAATATGATGGCACACAATTGAATGAAAAACAACATTAAAGTTACACATTAAAATGAAAAACTACTTAATTTACTCACCTTCAGGCTATTCAAGATGTAGATGAGTTTGTTTCTTCATCAGATTTGGAGAAATGTAGCATTACATCACTTGCTCACCAATGGATCCTCTGCAGTGAATGGGTGCCGTCAGAATGAGAGTCCAAACAGCTGATAACATCATCACAATAATCCACACCACTCCAGTAAAACGTCTTGAATGAAACGGTTTCTTACAAACACTCAGCTTTTGGCTTCACAAGTCGTTAATTGATGAACTGTTGAATTGTGGATTATCGTGATGTTTTTATCAAATGTTTGGACTCTCATTCTGACGGCACCCATTCACTGCAGAGGATTCATTGGTGAGCAAGTGATGCTACATTTCTCCAAATCTGATGAAGAAACAAACTCATCTCCATCTTGAATGTCCTGAAAGTGAGTCAAGAAGTTAAATTGCAGTGTGTATACAAAGACACTTAATAACAGTTTAATTTAATCATTTAAAAGATATAAGTGGTTTGGAAATAAAGCATACGTTTACAAGTCATATTTACAGTTATTCCAAAGCCTGTGGCTAAAAAGGCAGCAATAATCTTTTGTAACAACAGAAACTGTTTCCATTTTCTGTACCATTTTAAAAGGTTTTATACTTAAGGACTTTTCCGAGTTAAACTAGACCTACCAGTGTTTTTCTGCTGCTTAAATACACTACAGAGAGAATAACGTCCTTCAAGTAAGCCTACAGTGATCCTCAACTGCAAAAACACAAGCACAAAGACCATCAAAACATCCATCCTCAATGCCTATTCCTGGACGCACAACACATCATGAACCGAGCCTTGTGTCTGTGGCTTCCTTCGGAAAATAAAAGCAATAAAATGGCACTATTTGAATAGACAAGTCTACACCACGAAGCTAAATATGACAACACAATGCTGAAGCTTTTAAGTAAGGTTAGTAAGAGTGAATCCAGACCAACTAAACTAGGGCTGGGCGATAATATCCAACATTAACCATTTTGTTGGTGATATAAATGATCACACTAGTTTTAAAAGCACTTTTTATTTAGCCATTAAGTTTAATAGTTTCACAATCCTTTCTTTTAAGCATTAAAACAGATAGTTTAATAATATTTTTAACTAAATTTCAGTAGCAACAATGGCATTAAGATGTGGTCACATTCAAAACTGATGATCAAATTTTCACGAAATCCAGTCATTTCAATAGGAATCCACAATGCTATCTCACGACCAATTCATATGTATTTTATGAGAGGTCTATTTCGTATAATTTTGTACAATTTGTCCAGACTCTAGTGACGGGTAGGTTTAAGGACAGGGTTAGGTGTAGGTCAGTCATACGAACTCATAAAATATGTACAATTCAGCAAAAAAACGTATGAATTTGTATGAGTGAGGTTGTACGAATTAGCCACCTCATAAAATACGTATGAATTGCTGTGAGATTGGGTTGCACGATCAGGAGGGCAAAAGATTTCCTTGCACAGATTTCGCAACAGGTTCAAGTTGGTCATGTGACTCTGTCATGTTAAGTGACTAAATAAATCTACTGACAACGGTCCTTTTTTGCCGTTTTCACCAAAATTTCACTAATATGACCACACAATCTTAAGTAGGCTAAATTAATTCTATAAATATATAAGTTGTTGCACAAATTTTCATGGGTGACATCCAGTCATTTCAATAGGAATCCACAGTGCTATCTCACTACTAATTTGTATGTATTTTACCAGGTGATCTCACTCGTACGATTTTGTACAATTTGTCTAGACCCCAGTGATGGGTAGGCTTAGGGGCGGGGTTAGGTGCTGGTCAATCGTACAAATTCATACGAATTATGCAACTCATAAGATGCATATAATTTAGCACAAATCGTATGAATTTGTATATATGAGGTCATATGAATTAGCCACCTCGTAAAATATGTACGAACTGCTGTAAGATCGCGTTGAATGATAAGGAGGGCAAAATATCTCCTCGTACAGATTTCGCAACAGGTTCAAGTTGGTCATGTGAAAAAAAGGCTACTGACAATGGTCCATTTTTGCCGGTTTTGCCAAAATTTCACTAATATGACCACACAATCTTAAGTGAATTAATTCACAACTATAAATATATAATTTGTTGCACAAATTTTCATGGGTGAAATCCAGTCATTTCGATAGGAATCCACAACGCTATCCCATGACCAATTCGTACGTATTTTACAAGGTGGCTAATTCATATGAATTTTGTACAATTTGTCTAGACCCCAGCGATGAGTAGGTTTAGGGGCGGGGTTAAGGTGTAGGTCAATCGTATGATTCATACGAATTGTGCAACTCGTAAAATACGTACAATTTAGCAAAAATCATATGAATTTGTACGAGTGAGGTCGTACGAATTCATACAAATTAGCAAACTCGTAAAATATGTACGAATTGCTGTGAGATTAGGTTGCATGATCAGGAGGGCATAAGATTTCCTCATGCAGATTTCGCAACAGTATCAAGTTGGTCATGTGAAAAAAAGCTACTGACAATGGTCTTTTTTTTTGCCGTTTTCGCCAAAATGTTTACTAATATGACCACACAATCTTAAGTGAATTAATTCACAATTATAAATTAGCGATTTTTTTGTTTGTTCATCACTCAAATTTCTCATCAATGTCTTTGTGTGGCATTTTAGTATGTTTTAGTTATGTTGTTTATTACTTTATATTGTTATACTGATGCATAAGAATAAATTATTAGATATTAACAATCATTAAATATTATCTACTTGGCAAAAATGAAAATCTAAATCCATATCAGCAAATATAGAAATTATATTTTCAAAATGAACTCCATTTTGAACCATATTTCATATACAGAAAACTAATTCAGAGTACGAAATTAAAGAGCATACTTACTTGTTCTGAATTATTTTTTTATTATTAAATATTGCTGAAATACTGCAAAACGAGATAAAATTTAGTTAATATAATTTCTCTATTATTTGCTCTGTGATGGATTTTTATATCATATATATATATATATATATATATATCGCATATTGTACAAAAAGGCTGCAAAATATATATATATATTTTTAAATCGCCCAACCCTAATCTATATCATACATATTAAAATATTCACAGTCTTCACAGTAAATACAACCTGATTTCACACTGATACCTGAATGACCACAGTAGTTAAAAGTATCAAACGTACTGACAATCTCTCAAGGAATAAGGACGAATTATGTCGGAATGGCAATGAGGCAGAGAAGAGCTAATGGAAATATTTCCAGTGCCAAGTTTTTGCTGGGAAAAATAAATAACTGGATAAATAAAGACCCCACAATCAAGCCAGTGTTTCAGACGTCGATGGCGACTCCGTATTTGGTGGAGATCATGTCTCTGGTGCCGGTCAGATACATGAGTACCGAGCACAGGTGAGGAAGAGTGGCTGTGATGGTGACGTACAGCCAATAAGAGATGGGCGCCGTGTTTCCAAACGGACACACCCAGAGACCGTGCCGAATGCCGTCGCGGATGTGGTGCGACGCCAGCGAGATGAACAGCATCCACGGCAGGGAGCACCAGGAGTCCTTGAGCCGACAGGCCCACATGAGGAGGCGCAGGGAGAAGCACAGCGCTGGGATCAGGGTGGAGCAGTGCATTGGAGGCCTGTGCGGCAGATTCACAGCAGCCTGCAACAACACAAGCACACAAACTTAGGTTAAAACGGCAAGTTTTTGTTTAAGTTGCAGTGATTTATATGATGTTATCAATTGCATGTATTACCGTTTGCATGCATTTTTAAGCATTGCGGTTTAAAAACAAGTGATTGAAACAAGCTGTTGAAATGCAATCAGCAGCGAAAGAGAACTTATTTTGCTAAATCCACGTGTGCGCTGTCAGAGACTGTTTCTGAGCACTGTCAGAGAGGCGTGCACGCGTGAAGACGGTACTCATAGAGCATGAGAGTACTGAAGAGAATTATTTTTGCTGCTTTATAGGTTTTGAACGGTTAAATACACACACTTGTATGTGTGAAAATGTCCGTCTTTCCAAGTATCCTTGTAAAGACAGTAATTTAGGTTACAACTGAAAGCAAACAGCTGAGAAAGAAAACACGTGTAACAGTATATTGGATACGGGTAGCTCTTAAAGTGACAGCAGTCTAATATCCTGCTGTCTATCATTCATGTTCAAACAACAAAAGAGAGAAAATCTCTCACTGCTCTTGACTAAATCACTTTTCTAACTTTAATAAGAAGAATATATATTTACTTTACACTGAAGAATGTGCAATGTTTTTTTGTTTGTTATTACTTTATGCAATATATGTAGCATTTCTTATTTATTTGTTATTCTTACTTAAAGGATCCCTGAAGTGCCTTGAAACATGCAGCATTATTCTATGTGGTGACAATTTCAACTGAAACAAAGACAGGACGGGACATATTGAGCAGCCCCACCCCCTTTTTAAAATAGCCAATGGCGTTTTGTTTATATCTGCACAGGCCAGAGCCGCCGAGCTCGGTAAAGACGCATTTGACAGCCACAGTCTAATAGATTACCCCCTAGAAGTGACCGATCTCAGCCGCAGCTTCAGAGTCTTATTTATAGTGTTGGGGGCGGGACTTCGCAGATTCTAGAGACGATTTGATTGGTCAGAAGATTTGATGACGTACAAGGTGACGTCAAAAAAATCATTGACCCATTTTGGTGGAAGTGACGAACTACAAGCTTTGAATGTTTATATCTTTTAAATGTGAATTTTGTCACTGTTTTGGACCACACTAGCTTATAGATAACCTTAAGACTAACATATTGATACTAACACCCAAGGCTAGTTTTCCTATGGTATCAAAAATGTTCCTAGACAACGAAGAGCATGTGTCAAAAAGGTTGAAAATCACTGGTCTTAGACACTCTTCAATTCATAAAACAAATTATTTAATAATTGGAACAGTACAATTATTAGTAAATAATTTAGAAGACTCGCAATTTGCCAGTCTAAATTATTCTGAATGCACTGAATCTATTAGAGATGTTTTTGAATCAATAAAAAGCTTTCCTTTTTCATTCCACAGAAGAAATTAATCTACGTTTGAATGACATGTAAATGAAGTAAATGATGACAGATTTATTTTTATTTTGGGTGAACTATCCATTTAAGGTTCATCAGTGTTATTACTGATTTGCTGTTTGTATGATAAAAGGTACACCATTTTTAAAATCCCAATACTGTACAAGGAAAGAAAAAAATGTCTCATTAATATTACAGACCTATTTTAAGCCAACAAACCTGTCTGTTTTATGTGAAGCTTGAGAAGTATGGCTCACTGTCAGTGAATGAGTAGTTAACCTATTGATTATGTCTATATTTAGACGCTAACGTCTCACTAACAAAGAGTCTGATGACGAAACACTGTTGTGTTTGCTGGTAAAAATAAATCTATTCATAAATGTTTCAATTTGAATCGTTCTTGGCATTTTTGCAAGACTTGGAAATGAAATCTTCATGCAATCATCCAAAAAAGGTCTCTCATCAATAGTGCAGAGATGTATGAAGCACAGCTCACACAAAAACCACTTTCAAACAAAACGGCGTTCTGTTGGTCAACACAGCGAATTTGCATGACCAACTTGAACCCAATATGAAATCTGTGTGAGTAAACCCTTTGCCCACAAGCAAAAATTTCTGATTGTGTGGATTTCGTATTGAAAAGAATTGATTTTACTCATAAAAATTTGCATTAAATTAATAAAAATGTGCATTAAATGTGTTAAAAAGTTGCTAGATTAACACGACAAGTGACAAACAGAATCTGGTTGTTTTCTAGTTGGCTCTAATTTTATAAGGTTTAAAAATAAAATATACATAAAAAAATATTAAAAATATTAAATATTACCATTAACAATAATACCAACAACAATAATAAATGCATTATTTTCAGAACAATTAAGCACCTCTAAATTCAAATAAATAATACTAGACATATTTTTATTTATTAATTTCTATAGTCTATCTTTTAATTACCACTTTAATACAAAATTTGGTATGCAATGCAAAAAAAAAAAGAAAATGTTTTTTTTTTCTCATGTTTTTGAATTTCATTATTGTAATTACAGTTTTAAAAACAAGAAAACAAAAAACACCATAATTACTGTCTCTACAGGTTTATTGCTTTGTTTCCGACCCTGCCTGTTGAATTGTATCTGTTGAGTGTTAATTTGCTAAAATAAATAGCAAAAAGTGCAATAATCAGTTTTCAAATGCTAATAAAAGAAACAAATAGGCCTCACTTTGAGTGACAACGATCCAGCCATGTAGAAGTGGTCCAGATCAATGACAGACGCCAGAAACCCAGCCAAAACGACTTCATAGAAGTCACTTTTCTTCCTCAACCCGATGACGATGGCCCATGACCAGAGTCCAATGATGCCGTGGACGGAGTTATCGAGCACAGCCCTGAGCCACAGATGGTGCTGGATGAAGGGGAACGTCAGAAAGTGGTCGACGAGGAAGCTGAAAGCGCCCAGGCCCGCGCTGGCTAACAGAGAGGCAGTGCTGAAGGTCTGGAGCAGGGCCTGAGCTTTCTCAGTCTCCACGGCCAGGTTCAGGGGCATCGCCATGCCCAGAGATGAGGAGTCCAGCTTGGAGTAAAAGCCCCTCATCACTGGCCTCTTCCATGGACGGGTCAGCAGCCTGACCTGCTGGAAGACACAAGCACACACAAATTAAAGCATGTTAATTTGATATTGTTTACTGTGGTAATAATAGCAGACAGTGCTCTAAAATTACAGAAAACAAACAGTTTAAACCATCATGAACACATAATCTTTCCATGACTATGACATCTTTGATAAAGGAATGATCAGATTAAACATTCAAAAGAATATTAGTAACAGAATATATACACAAACACTGACATGAAGAAGATGTTTTCTAAAACGACCTGAATTAGAAGACGGCGACAAAACAGACAAAACGCCAAAAATCAAAAACATTAAATACAAAATCATTACATTAAAGTAACATAACATACACGTATAAAGTACCACGCATGCTGTCGAGATATTTCGCATGTAATGTTTTAAGTCTTTCAAAACAGCACTGCAATTTTGGTTTTACTTTGAAATGAATACATAAATCAGTATTATAATCGGACATCTTTGCCTAGCGAGGGTTAGTCTTACAAAATTAGCATTAGCATGGCTGCTAACTAGCTCATCAGCTAATTCGCTGCTCAATGCAAAAGAATTAATTTATTAGCCGAGATAACAACATTCACATACACACCTAAACAGGTACTGTAACGTTACTCACATAACTGCGGATGACAATAAATCACAAGACTACTGAATTAACACAGACAGTCTCCTCACCTCATTTCATTCACTTCACCGGTCTGACAACGAACTGTTTTATTCCTTGATGTTTGATTCGCGAATCAATGAATCGGTTCCTTTGAACTAATCACGAGTCGAACTATAAAGAATCCGCGACCTGCCCAATATGTAAGTACTTTGCACTTGACCACTTGTCTACTTATAACGTATTCCAGGGGTGTATTCCCAAAAGCAGGTTATGTGACATACTCGGGTATGTTTAAGCGGATAAACCCAGCTTACGTTTCCAAAAACAGAGGTAACTTTCAGGGTATGTAAGTATCCATAGCAACGTACTCCCTGAACATAACCTGTTCCGGTTCCGGTTACAGGGCTATCAGCGCATGCGTGACCTACTGACGAGACTCCAGTGGACGTGGCAGATTGCGCATGCAACAAGACGTTCTGTTTTTTTTATTTTTATTATTATTATGCTTTACATCAGAACAATACAACGAGAAACCTTCAAATGTAAAAGAAAACATAGAAAAAGATGAACAACATATATATAATATAATGAAATATATTATTTAATATATAAATAAATAATATATATAAAATATATATATTTAATATATTTATCCGGCACTGTTTCATTATATTACATATAATATAATGAAACAGTGCCAGAGGACAGTAACAAAATATAATAGACAAAATAAATAAATACATAAATAAATAAATAAATAAATAAATAAACCTTTTTTGGGTCGTCACTTTATACAATAGCATACCTGCTTACAATATTATGCGTTCTAATAGCCTTTTTACTTGTGCAATTACACAGGACTTTACAATACAGCTTGAAATCGTTTATAAAATGAGAAAAGTTTGGTTTGGAGCCTGACCACTTCATTTTATGAATATGGAACTTCCCCATTAGAATGAACAATTGTATGAAGTATGCTTTATCTTTATCAAATCCATGATCACCGAAGTATATTATTACATCAAATCCACTCAGGTGCAAAGAAATGTCCAACATTTTCTTAATAAATAACTCCACATCAATCCAAAATATTTTTGTATGTATACAGTGAAAAAATAAATGAAAAATAGTTTCCTTTTCACCTTTACAGAAATCACAAGAGTAATCAATTTCTAATTTAAAGCGTTCCAGCACGTTTAACTGGATATATTCTATGCATTATTTTAAAAGAAACCTTTTTTACTTTGTTATTAATATAGAATTTGTCTACTGTTCGCCAAGCTTTATGCCAATTCACCTCTCCAAATACAGAAGACCAGAAAAAGCGAGCTGGAGGATAAACAATGTTATTAAGTATATTCCTAATATAGTTATTTGCGAGTCTATTTTGTATAATATTTGTATTACCAATAAATATTTTACTCTTGATCTCTTCAAAACTCAAATCTTTCTCCTGTGATGCACTTCTGAGAAGGGTCAAAACTTTTTGAGGGATTGCATCCATTACAACTGCAAATTCCTTAGGTCTAACTGGTATTTTAAATTTATTCAAAAATTCCTTATACGTCAATAAAACTCCATCATTGTTTAAGAGCTGGCTAACTACTATAATATTGTTTTCAAACCAGTAATCAAAATATAAAGATTTATTTTTGTATAAGATGTCTTCGTTGTTCCAAATATAATACCTCCTTGGTGAGAAATTATGTTTGTAGGCCAGCGTCCATGCCATAAGAGCTTGTTTATGAAGTTTTGCAAGCTTAACCGGTATTTTTTCAATTGAATAATTGCACTTCAACAAAAATTCGAGGTCACCCAATTGTTTAAATAAATATTTGGGAAAGGAGTTCCAAATACTGTCTTTATTTTTTAAGTATTGAATAAGCCAATTTATTTTAAATACATTGTTTAAAGTATCATAACTCAACACCTCTAAACCACCATGATCTTTGGAGTTGCATAAAATTTCTTTTCTCAGGTAATGAGGCTTATTTTTCCAGATAAAATTAATAAGCATTTTATCCAGTTGTTTCGTAACTTTAGAAGGAATATCCAATGATAAGGACGTATAGACTGATCTGGAAATACCCTCAGCTTTTGACAGAAGTACCCGCCCCTGAATTGACAAATCCCTTTGCAACCACATATTAAATCTCTTACTAGTTTTAGTAATAATTGGACTGAAATTTAAATCATTACGCAAATGTTCATCTTTACATATAACAACTCCCAGATATGTTACTTGGTTTTTAATTGGAATATTATGGAAATTAGTCAAAGAACATTTTTTGAGAGGAAACATAACTGATTTATTCATATTCATTCTTAGACCTGATACTTCTGAAAATTCTTTTATACAGTTCACTGCTTTTATGATTTCATGCAAATCTTTCAAAAATAAAGTAGTGTCATCGGCAAACTGACACGACTTAAATGTTTTCCCTAATGCAGCAATTCCTTGAAAATCATCTTTTTTAATGTGAAGGGCCATTATTGGTGTTGCTAACAAAAACAAAAAAGGGGAGATCGGACACCCTTGCCTTATTCCCCTGCCTATATTAAATCTGCCAGAAGTACCCCTTGCTAATTTTACAGAACTGGTACACCCTTTATATAAGGTTTTGATAGCATTTTGAAAATAACTGCCAAAGCCAAAAAATTCAATAGCTCTAAATAAAAAATGCTGGTATTCTATGGTATCAAATGCCTTGTGAAAATCAATAAACAAAATAAAACTATCCTCTAAAATATATTCATTGTAATCTACCATATCTAGTATCAATCTAATATTATTACTAATGTGTCTTCCTTGAATAAATCCGGTCTGTTCCTCATCTATGATACTTTTTAATCCTCGTTTCAGTCTTTTGGCAAAAATTAGAGTAAATAATTTGGCATCATCATTTAATAGACTAATGGGTCTCCAATTCTCTAAATAAAGAATATTTTTGTTTGGCTTTGGGATTAATGTAATAACACCTTGTCTTAAAGAGGCGGGTAATTCCCCTTTTTCAATGGATTCTATGAACACTCCTAACAAAAAAGGAGTTAACTTGTCTCGAAAGATTTTAAAAAACTCACTAATAAGTCCATCATTACCTGGAGAACGATTATCTTTAAGGTTACCAATACATTCTATAACTTCCTCCAATTTTAAATCATCATCACAAAACATCTTGAAATCATCATCAATAACTTTGGCTTTATCTTTAACACTATTTAGAAAATTATTCAAATCAGAAGATGCTAATTTAGAAGTATATAAATCTTTATAAAACTGAGCAACGAACTGTGAAATCTTTTTTTCATCCTCTAAAACTGTATTATTAATTGACAATTTACTTAAAGAAGTCAATTCACCTTTCCGTATTTCCAAATTAAAAAAATACTTAGTGTTTTTTTCTCCCTGTTCCAACCATTTATATCTTGATCTGATAAATGCACCCTCTGCTTTTTCTTCGTAAATGTTATCCAGTTGTTCTTGTAATGATGATAAATCTATTAATTCCTGCATATTCAAATCACCTTTACTGGACAATCGCATTATTTCTTTAATAACCTTATATTCTTTTTGTCTTTTAATTGAAGTTATGGATTTCCCCATTGAAATAGCTAAGTTCCTAATTTCATATTTCATTATCTCCCAATGTTGTCCATAAACATTCATCATTTTAGCCTGAGACCAGTGTTTGTCAATTATCTTTGAAGCCATTGTTTTAAAATAATGATCATCTAATAACTTTTTATTCAATTTCCAATAACTTCTTTTGAATTTCGATTCAACTGGACCATGTACATTACTAAAGACTGATGTACCCTTATGGTCTGTTAAAACTGACGGCTCTATACACACAGATTGGACACATTGTTCCAGTTTTTGTGATATTAGGAAAAAATCAATGTGTGATTGTTTAGAATAATCTTTGTTATTCCATGTGTACATCCTTGTGTCTGGATTTTTGAGACGCCAGATGTCAACTAAACCCAAACGGGTACATACATTTTTAATTTCACAATGAGCTTCATTGCTTCTTGATGGCCATCGATCCAAATCTTCATCAAATACACTATTGAAATCACCACCCCATACAATATTTGCCAGGGGAAATTTATTCTTAATTACACTCTAAAAAATGCTGGGTTGTTTCAACCCAATTTTGGGTCAAATATGGACTAACCCAGCTGTTGGGTTAAATTTTTACATTCAATTTTTAACCCAAAAGTTGGGTTAGTACATATTTGACCCAAAATTGGGTTGAAACAACCCAGCATTTTTTAGAGTGTAGTTTCAATTTAGTTTCAATATTTGTAAAAAAACTCATTGTTAAGTTGTCTGTTATTGGTGGCATATGAATTCACAAGAGTGTAATGAGTATGATCAATGTTAACGTAATATTACCATTCTTCCCAAATGATCAATTTCATGGCTTAGGACCTTACCCTGCAGATCTAGTGGTGCAGTGTGAAAACCATATGTCATTTCCCCATTGACTTCTCCAAAATTTTTCATCTTCCTCACAGGCATGCGTTTCTTGCACAAAATAAAAATCAACACCCTTTCCTTTACAAAATAAAAACAAAGATTTCCTTTTCAAAAGATTACGTAAACCTCTGGCATTAATTGAGAAAACTGAAATAGACATTTAACACTTGTCCTCTTTTAAACTAAATTATTAAACAAGGGTCTTTGTTGAATATTGTTAGTTGCATAACTGTTTGTTGCATATCTTATACTTAACGTTCTGTAGAACTCTCTCTTGTCGTCCGAGAAAGACACCTGATGATCACTGGTCGCGGTGTTGCATTCCTCCTCATCTCTGGAAGTTTGCCAATCCTGTGGACTACGTCCATGGCGTCTGTCATCAAAGTACGCTCAGCTTCTGGAAGGATCTCTTTACATATTTCTTTCACAACTGCTTTGACATCTTCTTCAGATCTCTCAGGTACTCCGTAAAGACGCAGGTTCCATCGCCTGTTGTATCACTCAGCGTCATTCATCTTCTGCTCCATTTCTTGAAGTTTCTTTTGAGATTCGGCGCACTGTGTTTTTACACATGCATTCTCCTTTTTTAAATCGGCAATGTCTTGATAACAGTTATCAAGCGACTTTTTAAGTCCCTCAATTTGTAGAGTGCTCTGTTTGACTGCCATGTCAATTTGGTCAGCTCTTTGATCAATTTTTGCTGTCAGGATACGAATGATGTTCTCTTGCATCTCAGTCAAAGACAGCTCACTCCCTCCATCATTCTTAGCTTTCTTTGGTGGACGTTTAATTGGAGTATTAGGATTGGTGTTACAGCTACCTCCATCAACCACTTTGCAAGCATAAGAATGTAGATCAACAATGCACCTTTTATCTTTCGCAGATGCAGATTCGGTCTCCATCTCTACAGAGTCCTCCATACTTCACACTGTCCGTCAAATCAATCAGGTGATGTATTGTCAGAACACAAAACAGGTTGTTCAAGACCTCCAAAAGTTCCTTCACAAACAAATCCTTAGCATTTCTAAGCAACCATACAATTTAAAACTTATTAAATTAAGTGGACCCTATATTCCTGTCTCAGCTCATAAAAACACAACCGTTCAACTCGCCATCTTGAGCGCCCCCCTACGTTCTGTGTTAACAGTAAACACACTCTGAGTTGAGTGAACTTACTCCTGGACGTGTTTTTGAAACCAGCATACCTCAAGTAAGCAAGGTTTTGGTGAATCAACTGAAAGTTCAGGGTATATGTGACGGTAAGTTAACCTTGCTGTCTGGAATACACCCCTGTATTTGGCCCAAGTGTTTAAGTGGTCCTGAGGACTTCGATCAACCAATGGGACACAACACAGTGTTGTAAAATGCAATTAAAGTTTTTACAGAGCTTTATTTACACATTTTGTACATGCAATACTTTACACTTTTACACACACACACACAAACTTCTAAATTTCTGTTCAGTAGTAGTCCCTATTACACAAATTGTGCTTGGGGATACAAAATACACATAGCCTATGCATCCTTGTACCAATAAAATGTGCAACAATTTACATTTTACACAAGTAATATATATAACTAAATTAACTTCAATTAATTGAATGAATTGAATGAATGACTGTTGAATGAAATTAACTATTCTAACTTAAATTCTTTTCCTCGACATCTATCGATTTTGCGGCATGTGAGTTTCTGAACATGATGAATGATGGGATACGCTTACCTTCTAGTACTGCTACGAAGTAGTATTAAAGTGTGGATTTAGTAACCCAGCCGGCACATGACCGACCTTCAACGTTGAAATAAGGTTAGTTCTTGTTTCAATGTAGAAACAACGTTGATACAATGTTTAATGCTTAACGGTTGAAAACCAACCAGTACATGACCAACCTTCAACGTTGAAATATGGTTGAAATAATGACGGTTGTTGTTTCAATGTTGAAACTACGTTGAAATAATGTTTAATGCTAAATGGTTGAAAAAGGGTAATAAAAACACATAAATCAACTTTGATTTTTTTTTTTTTTTACAAGATCTATATGTTGAATCACTTAATGTATGTACAGAATAAATAATTTCTGCCTTTTAAATTATTGTTAAGATCATTATTATTATTTTATTATCATTTTACATTTTTATCATGAAACCTTCTTGTATAAATATTATCAACAACAAAAAAACTGCCTTACCACGCTGAAACAATTCCTATTGGTTATTTAACCTTATTTGCTTTGATCATGATTGGTTAATCTGGCTGTCATTCATGAAACTGGCCAATGAAACTGCGCGCGCCATTTTAAATTTGAAAATATGACCGTTATCCTGACCGTCTTTCTGAGTGAGGTCGCTGTGAGCGAGAGAGCTGCTGCGCAATAAAACTGCTAGGTCGGTCCCGAAGTATTATTTAATTTTTGCCTATTATGACCGTGTGTAATTGTTGTTTACGTGAAGGTCCGGATATTTGTGTCAGTTGTCGTTGTGTCGAATTGTGAGGACACGTCGCGAGTTTGTTACGACAGTTTTCAGAGGAAAACTTTAGAATATTTTAAACAAATTCATAATTTCAGAAAACAAAATTACATAAGCTCATTTTTTTCCTGTTTAACTGTTCAACAGTCGTCATTGTTTCTGTCGATTCAGGTATATCACGAGTGGAGGCGAGACTAGCCAGAGAAAGAGGGAGAGCGCGGACGCGCGACCAAAAATTTCACAAATATACACAAGGTTAACGATCGAGTTACAGGCATTATGTCAGTGCTTGGAGAATTGTAATTCCACAGCTTGTTGGATTAACTTGTTAACGCGAGATTTTTTTTAATGTTTTCCAACATTTGTGGAAAACCTACTTTTGTGGAGGCCTAACATTTGTGGAGGCCTACTTTTATTTACAGTTGTCGACTGAGGCCTAACGATACTCGTGCCGTGTCGTTTTGTGCTTTTGCGGTTGCTACGACGATTTTCAGGGAGAAAACATTATACGTGTACACACAGATTCAAAATTTCAGCAAACAAAAGTGTAGGTAAGCTAATTTTTTAGTTTAACAGTCGTCGTCATTACTGTCCATTCAGGGTAATATCGCGAGATTGGAAGCGAGACTAGCCAAGGGAAAGAGCACGAAAGAAAGTGGGGATGGGCGATATGGGAAAAAAATATCCTATCGACTTTTTTTTTTTTTTCTTCAGAAATATGATTCAAAATATTATCAATTCTTTTTAATGTTAGTTTTACTGTTTTGCAAGTTGTCTGAGCAAATAATAGTTTAACGAGACTAATGTTGGGCGATATGCTCTATTTTCATAACGTCCTATCGTCAGAATTATCTCATCTTTAACAACTATAGAGACATAAGAGGCAGTGGTAAATTCCAGAAAATAACCTATTCATTGCCATTTAAAGTGAAATTACTGAACCTACACAGTCTGATAAAAAAATACTAATTTTACAAGAAAATTACAAATGGCATTTAGAGGCTTCTGCATCTGAAGTCTTCATATATATACACGGTGCTTCCCACAGGATTTTGAGATACTTGTGGTGGCAAGTTACGTCACACATTCATTTGCATATTTATGATGTCATTGCATCAAGTTTGCGTTCAGACGAGTTTTGGTTCTTCAGATGTGTTCTACTATATGAACTGTCATATACTGTAATGTAACTGAATGCCCAAAAAAGCTGTTCACATTATATTTTCTGTTGTAATACACAAAACAAGTATAAATGGTAAACACGACCCATTAATATAGGCAACATTGTGCTAACCGGGAATCACTCTTACTATACTCAAATCCTGATTTATAGGCTAATCGTGGCATCCTCTGATAAAATAAATATACATCTAACTCCCACTAAAAAGCAACTATGTGATGGTTTTGGCTATTACGGTTTTGTCTCTTTCAGCGCACTGTCTGCGTCTGAGTAACAAACTATGAGCATATTAACAGACGAATTATGTCCATATTTAAAAGTCTGCATTACATCTAACTGAAAGTGCCGCTCACTGCACAGATAGATGCTGAGAGAGAGGGCACTGCGCCGGGAGAGTCAGAGCTTGCGCTCGCGGGGCAGTACTGGAGACATCTTACAACTGAACCATAGCTAAGGTTTTTTTTTAAAAAAAACTTAGCTTGGTTTGTCAGTATGTACCTGTTATGGAAAAAAAGTCGCCAAAAGGGTCTGAAAGTTGATAATTATAGTGCTACAGTCGCGGGAGCTGATGGCAGCGGGTGGTGAGTATTGTTGCGGCCCGACACAAATAAATCAAGGTATGAGAAACACTGGAGGTTGTCAGAAAAACGCGTAGGGAGAGGGGAGATTTTTTACTTGTTAATCGATCGCGGATGGTTTCATTATCTCAGGCAGATAAAAAAAAGTGTAAGAGGATAATAATAGTAATAAAAAACAAAAATGTGTCACCAAATATACTTGGGCGGCCGTCAATATAAAGTCTATGTGTGGGAAGCCCTGGATTCAGTCTATTGAAATGCATTTACAATGATCACTAAATTCAATATACATGGTAGGGATGGGAAGATTCCCAGATTCGCTCGGTGCATCGGCAAAAAATTTTAACGATGCGATGCATCGGATACAAGTTGGCATTTGTATCGCGATGCACAGTTCCTAACGTACTTGCATCGGTAAAAAACGATTTATTTATTTAATTACTAGCAGATGCGCTAATACTTTTATTGTTTAGAAAGTGACCAATATCTTATATATGTAGATTGATTTCTCCTCTCTAAACTGTTTCTCAAGCGCGTTCTGCCATTGCTGCTGCGTGACGGAGTCCTGAGGAAAAAAGTGGATTAAGTCTTTAACGTCGATCACGGATCAAATCGATCCACCACGGCAAACAGCGAATGTATTTGTGCTGTTTAATGCATTTGAAACGTGTTTTCCTCAGTGCATAACTGACATGTCACGAGTATATTTTCCATCTGTAAATGTTAGAAAGTCCTGTAAATATATACATTTTGCTGTTAGGAGTGGGTGAGGCTTACGAGAGTGAATGAGCACTAAACAGATGGAGCGCAATAATTATGAGTCAAACATTCATTTTACTAAAATATTTGTTGTTGGACATTAAATGTGCCTTTTGTAGAATTTTAAACCTACATGTATTTTTTATAATAGCAGTAACTGTAAAGGGATTAGCTATTTTAAATAAAATAACCTAATAAAATACTGTAAGCAAATTAGTCCTAATTACTAAGCTCGGATGAGTTAATATGTTTCTCATAGCAATTAAAATGTACTTTTACTTTAGTGATTTTAACTTTTTATTTTGTGATTTTAATGCTTTAAAGAGCAATTTTAGATTTTAATATTCTAATGTTCTGCTATCTGTTCTGCTTACTATAAAAGGTACAGCTGTCATAAAAACAGAGACAAAGGCTGCATGGCTATAGTGAGAGAGTCAGTGGTAATATCATTGCATTCCTATTGGTCAGTGTTAGAGGAGCTCAGCCTGACAGTAGCCTGCCCTGCACCAGGTTAGTTATCCAGCAAGTTCCCACAGTGACTGAGGTTGAGCTATGACTAACCGAAATAAGCCTGGCCTATCTGGTAAACTTGTTTTATGAAACAAGTCATGATGTTAGAAGTCAGAAGTTACAGAGAACACATAAGATAGATATAGAACACATAAGTTAATTTATGATTTGCTGATTGGTGTCTTTCTGAACCAAAGAACTAAATGCGATCATATTTTTTTCATTGCATCACACAGCATCGAATCGTGTTGAATCGGAATCGGATCGCACTGCATCGTAAAAGGGGTGAATCGTATCGCATCGCTAGCTGCTTCATATGTATCTTCAATGTATTGTATCTAGGGATGCACCGAAATGAAAATTCTTGGCCGAAACCGAAAACCGAAAAAGAGGAAACCAAGGCCGAAAACCGAAACACAGAAAGAAATTATGCCAATTATTAGTACCATTGCATTTATGGCTATGACTGTGTACTAACTTTACTAAAATCAAGGCATTGCAATTGCATAAATTAATATTAAAGTTTCAAAGAATAAATCAATTACAAATTATGCAAATATTTATTTAGCACATTGCAACAACGCACAGTATAAAACAAAATTCAAGCTAAAATATTTAACTTGACCCCACTCGTGTACATTTAAATAATAATGTACAGGCCTACTGGCGGAGTGAGCGTGCTCGGAGGCGTTTTCCTTTTCTGTGCCGCGTTCCTCTCATATTCAGCGTATGATCGGAATGTTTGGATTTCAGGTGATAAATTAAACCCGATGTGGAGAAAGTCTTTGCAGATGCATCCCCTCTTGAAATTTCGGCATTAGATGTTTTGCAAATCGCTGTCCGTGGGTCTTTCTCAGATATACTGAAATACGTCCACACCGCAGACATGTTGCTTCAGACAAGCACGTGCAGGTCGCGGTTTCTGTTTGCGTTCTCACAACATTTCGGCCGTATTGTTTCGGTGGTAAAAGTCTTTCGGCCGAAAACCGAAAATGCACTTTTGGGCCATTTTCGGCTGAAAATTTTCGGTGGCCGAACATTCGTTGCATCCCTAATTGTATCGCTGGCTATGCATCGAGATGCGTATCGCATCGGCCTGAGTTATGGAGATGCACATCCCTAATACATGGGCATAAAATGTATTTATACCACTTCATATAGTTAATCAATTTCACATGGAAATAGCTGGGTTTTTTTTTTTTTTTCCAAAAATTGCCATGATTACAAATGTGATATTGAATTTTTACAACAGTTCATTAAACAAGTTAATTAAGAGACTTACATTTTCAACACCATATTGCCTGTTTTTGCACTATTTCAACAACAAAAATAATTTCATACCCAGCCACAACACTGTTTTACGTCTCTGAGCAACATGACGGTGTTTCGTTCGCATAAATTAAAGTTCTCCGTCGCTACGACGGATTTCCGTTAATTGCAGCAAGTCTACAATGGATTTCCGTCAATTTGGAAAAAATGAGGGGAAAGAAAGATGTAGCGCATTGTTGTTGTTCTGCCAGCACACCAAAAATTTTCCCCGCTGCAGCTTCTGCACTGACAACATATTAACGCCGCTCGCATCGTTCACAGTAGGGTTATTAGCGGAGAACACGGAGCAGAACTTGAATTTCGGCGCAGGATAGCTGCTATTAATAATAATTCTACTCATTCTCGCAGGTTCCGACGGAATGTATCACATTTGCACGTGCTTTTGAGTCTTGAACTCACTCACGCGCTCTCATTTTCTGTGCCCACAGATCGCGATAAGGAGAGTGACAGCTTTTAATAATTATTAAGGGAGTTTGCCAATGTGATATTGATTTAATACAAGAGATCAATAAACAAGTACTGCATGATTTTACTCTATATCATCAACGAAAATGTCTACCCTCTGTCTACCCTCTCATCTCTGGGCATCACTGGGATTCCACTTCGCTGGTTTGAATCCTATCTCACTGGTAGGTCTTTCAGGGTGGCCTGGGGAGGTGAGGTTTCCAAAGCACATCAACTGGTCACTGGGGTTCCTCAGGGATCGGTTCTTGGACCCCTCCTCTTCTCCACATACACGACATCATTGGGTCCCATCATACAGGCACATGGCTTCTCCTACCATTGCTACGCTGATGACACACAGCTCTATCTCTCTTTTCAACCAGATGATCCAACAGTAGCTGCACGGATCTCAGGCTGCCTGGCGGACATCTCGGCATGGATGAAAGAACATCACCTACAGCTCAACCTGGCAAAGACTGAGCTTCTTGTCTTCCCTGCTACTCCAACCCTACAGCATGACTTCACGATTCAGTTAGGTTCATCAACAATTGCCCCATCAACCTCGGTCAGAAATCTCGGTGTAATCTTTGATGACCAGTTGACCTTCAAAGAGCACATTGCAAAGACTGCTCGATCCTGCAGGTTTGCACTACACAACATCAGAAAGATCAGGCCCTTTCTGACAGAGCATGGTGCACAACTTCTTGTCCAGGCCCTTGTCATTTCTAGGCTGGACTACTGCAATGCTCTTCTGGATGGACTTCCATCAAACACAATCAAACCTCTACAAATGATTCAGAATGCAGCGGCACGTCTGGTCTTCAATGAGCCCAAAAGAGCCCATGTTACACCTCTCTTTATCTCCTTGCACTGGCTACCAGTTGCAGCTCGGATCAAGTTCAAGACACTGATGCTTGCATATAGAACAACCACAGGCTCAGCACCCGCCTACTTCCACTCACTATTACGAATCTACACCCCCTCCAGAAGTCTGAGATCTGCTAGTGAGCGACGCCTCATGGTACCATCACAGAGAGGCTCAAAATCACTCTCCAGAACATTCTCATTCACCATTCCTGGCTGGTGGAATGATCTTCCCACCCCTATCCAAAATGCTGGATCCCTATCAATCTTCAAGCAACAACTGAAAACTCATCTCTTTCAGCACTACTTGACTTCATCCTAAACTTTAAAAAAAAAAAAAAAATTCTTTCTCTTTATTTATTACTTTCCTTTCTAGCTTGTACTTATTTGAACAATGCCTGAGACTTGTTGTTACGAGCACTTCCTCTGTCTGATTGCCTCTTCTAGACGAATCGCTTTATGTATTCCCCAATTGTAAGTCGCTTTGGATAAAAGCGTCTGCTAAATGACTAAATGAAAATAGTTCCAAATAAAGTAACAGCTCAGCCACTGCGCATCTCTAAAAGCAAACACAGTGGTGTTTCATTCATGAATAAAAGTGCGTTTTTGAACGAATCTAGTGAGTCAGTGATTCATGATTACCCCTTCATAAAGACAGTCACTTGCTTCATTCCGGAATGAATCAGCCGTTCGAATGAATCAATTAAATGAATGATTCAGTGATAAAATCAGTGATTTGCCGCCACCTGCTGGCGGTTTCGGTTAAATTTTTAGCGTATAATTTCTGTTATTTAAATCATTTAATATTACTGTATTCAAAATTTTAAATTTAAAACATTAATCTCCACATGAATCTATGAATTTAATTGCACTCATGCCACCTCTGAGCCTCATTAAACGTCTGAAAATGTACCTACAAGCCACTTTTGTGTTCTTCTGTGCCACCTACGAATTAATTTTTTATTAATACTAATTTCATATGATTGGTAACTTATTTGTCTTATTCTACTTCTTATTATATTGTTTTAAATAGAAATTTTAAAAAGCTTATAAATTTTTGAATTTGACAGATGAAAATGATGTCATTGCAAAGGTAAAAAGAAAATACCCCTGTAAGTCACTTTAAGGAGTCAAATGTCACTTCATATTAGGAAGGCTAATTTTTGATTATCGATCAGGTGGTGCTCCTAATTTTTTTAAATTAGGAGGACAAGTGCTCCTAAAAAGAAAAGTAAGCATAGAGCCATGTGTAACATATTAGATCCATGCATGAGGTCTTAAAGAGACAGCAGCCTAAATAAACATGCTGCTGTTTTCATTATATAGTGAAGACTATCCAGTGTTATTTTACAGTTGAATAGATTATAGTTAGACCTAACTGAAAAAAATTAAGTACTGATAATTTAATTTGTATCTTGTTATTGTTTTTGTTTGTGCTATTGATTGTCATTAATTTATTTGTTCTTATTTTATTATTTACTATTTACTTGTCTTTTTTAGTTAAAATAAATTTAATTCTGAGTGCATGTGATTCTTGGGTGGGGAGGGGGCATGGTCAATATAGTCCTGCCACCACAGCTGGAAAAAATCCTAGAGAAAACACTGCATACATTTAATAAAATTAGAAAAATACATTTACAAAGGCGTAAAAAGAAAATGCCCCTGTAAATCACTTTGAGTCAAATGTCACCTTGTATTAGGAAAGCTAATTTTTGATCAGAATTTTTTTATTATTGATTAGAAGGTGCTCCTAAATTTTTTAAATTAGGAGGACAAGTGCTCCTAATTACACAAAGAAAAACCCGGCTCTTAAACTGGGTTTGTGAAAGGTATGGCTGTGGAATGGGGTTTGGCCGAGGAAAAATTTTCAGTCAAAAGATTTATTATTATTTTTTTTTTTTTTGCTTTAACCCCTGCGTTCCTGAATGAATCAACCGATTAAATGATTTGGTTCAATCACAATGACTCACTTATTAACAGTGACTGCCACATTTAAAGTACCTTTTATTATTTAAATTTCAAATATCATAATTCAACGTTTTAGGTTTAATATATCAAAACATTATTTATGCATTTGTAAAGGTAAATGAAAATATGCACATGTAAGTATGTAAAATCTGATAGAACACTAAAAATATTGCTTCAGAATAAATTTACACAACCTAAACTCTCGGCGATGCGGTGCTTTTGTGGGGATATTTTGCATGGAATATTGTCTGCTGATATGAAAAGTTCACTGTATATCTTAGTAATAAATATAATTTATTACAGCAAAGATATTTTTTCTTTTTACATTAAAAAAGGGTGATGGGGTCTTTAAAACAGGTCTAGCTTTTATACTGTTATCAGCACGTTAAAGTAGATTCGTCTCTTTAGAAAACTCCGTCAGGTTTTTACTTTCGCTTTCTGTATGACTGAAGTTAAGACGTTCGCCGGCATAGCTAATGCTCACCTTCATGGTTTAAAACAGAAATATTTCCAGTATTGTATTATATTCCAGATGATTGAATGCTGACGGTCCGGTCTGTGTTTATCATGTGCAGTGCTCGGTGTCCTACGAGAAGGGAATTAAAGAGCAGCAGATCGTCTGCGTCGATCAGGACCAAACCCAGATCCAGGAGCAGAGCTGCGCTCATCTCAAGCCTCCCAGAACACAGAAAACCTGTCGGGCCGGACCCTGCCCCTCCTGGAGAGCCAATCAGTGGAGAGCGGTATGTGACATCACTTCCTGCAATCCGCTTTTGCATTATTATTATTATTATTATTATTATTATTATTATTATCAGTAAATGAACACACAGTACTCCTACACAAGGTACTAAAATGCCAAGAATTAAAAAAAATATATATTACATTTTTTAGTCAATAATTTGTCCCATTTAATTTTATTAGTAAATTAACAAACAGTACTCCTACATTAGATACTTTTATACAATATATGCCAGTACATAATTCCTTATTGTAATTTATTCGGTGTTTTATTTGGAATAAAATATTAAAGGTAATTAATATAAAATTTATATATAAAAAAAACAACAACTTTATTTTATTTTTAATAAAGTCACATGCACTACTCCTACATAAGATTATTTTATATGAAAAATGCCAATAGTAAGTAAAGCCTATTTTACTTATTTTATTTTATTAGTAAGTTAATGGTGTTTTCATTAAAAAAAAAAAAATTACCAATAGTACATAATTCCTTACTGTAATTTGGTATTTTATTTTAAAATTCTTATACTATTTTTATTTTATTTATTTTTAATAAATACACATGCACTACTCTGACATTTTTACAAAATATATAAAATAAAAAAACTTATTAAAAATGTCAATAACAGAGTGGAGGAACTATGACGTCACTTTGTAGGCGGCTCGGCTGTTAGCATGAAACTGATTCTCTCGACAAAAAACCAATGGGATTTTTCCACAGGCTTTTGGATTATTGCAAAAAAATAAGCTGTGTGTTCAACCATAGTTCATGAAACTTAACACGTTTTGTCCATAAAGATAATCTTCACAAAATCATATAACTTTGATGAATTTTGAAGCCTAAATAAAAGCGCCAGAACTTAAAAGCTAAACTTAGGCTATAAACGAACTACGGCACCACGGTCGCTCGCCTTCAACGTCACCAACTTCTTCAAACTTATTTTTAACGTGTTCAGTGAAAGGGATTTACTCTGTATATGGATTTTAACCCACGCTACATGAACCTTTTCATAACATTTATAATGTGTTTACAAACAATTTTCAAAATTGACTTTACACAGACTTTAAAGGGATAGTTCACTTTGAAATTAAAATTGGTTGTTTTTCACCCCAAGGGCATCCGAGATGTCGGTGACTTTTTTATTTTTATTTTTTTTTTTCTTCATTAGATCCAATTTGGAGATTAAGTCAAACCGTTGTAGTCTGTCAGTCATATAATGCATGTATATTTTAGTTTTAAATATATTTTTGTTTTTTGACACTAATATAACTACATAGATAAGTATTTTTGACACCTAGGGTGCTACAAACATACCAGGTCAAAAATGACACACAAAACATGTTACATCTCTTAAAAAATAATAGGGCAATTCCATGCAAATGTCAACCTTACCATGAAAAAAATAAGATTGTACCAAAAGAACAAAACCCTGTTTAAGGTGTGGATTTAGGTCTGTATTTTACTGCATTAATGTGCTTTAATAGAAATTTGAAGGAAATCGCTGTGTTTATCCACCACATATGATGGGTGCACCTATAGTAAAACTACATTTCCATTCGACTGTGTTTCATGTTGTCAAATGAGAGATCAAAGACTGCCCATTTTTTAATTTATGTCAACCATTAGTATTTTGTAGAAAGATGGAGGCCTGTCTGAAAAGAAAATACACTCACTTAGTCTAAACGGCAATTAATTTTGGATTTATAAGGGCTAGATTTATGACTTCAGGACGCTTCAGCGCTGTGTCACGTCCGTAATGTTTTAAAGATTAAGTTTATTTCATATAGTAATTATTAATGCAATCAACTTGAAACTTTCTGTACAAAGCCAACTTATGGCCATGCTAATTATGATCAACAGCTCATCTCCATTATTTGCTCTTATCAGCCATAATAATGCGTTACGGACGCTTCATATTAAATCATATGCATACTGGCACGCCTGTTTCCACGTTGCTGATGACTGACAGCCTGTGTATGGCTATACTGTTGTGATCCGTTTCAGGCTTTCCATATCATAACATTTTAGAAATGAATTCATTCTAACATTTCAGAAATTGAATTTTCAACGAGAACACCGCGGAGATAGACTGCATTTGCTGCACGGGTCAGAAATGCCAGGCGGACTGAAGGAAAATCGCCCAAACTATGTCGTTTAATGTTCATTGTTAATATTATTATCTTATTTAAACCTTTTATGTATTTAAAAAAAATGTTTCTATCTGCGTTGCATTCATGCAGAGAGCAAGGTTTTGCATGTTGGGCGCGCATGCTGAGTGCGACACTCAAGAGATGTGATTTGGGGTTACATCATTCTTATCGAAGTATTTTTTTTTTCTTCATTACAAACCTTGTTTGGTTATTTTGTATCATTGCATGTTAAAAATAATTCACTATGTTATGCAGATGTAAAATGACTGCGTGACAGGGAGGTGCCCGCACAACCACTTGCATTTTTTCCTGATAATGAAACAACTTAATATATAATAAAAAAAAGAAAATAAACAACTTAAAATTGGGGCGCCTCACATAGGCTACAAGAGAAATATATATAAAGAAGTCTACTTTTAAACGAATCGAATCAATTCAAATTGAAATCAAATACTCCCTGATTATGTAATCTGTGAATGCATTTCTATGGTGCGTCCAGTGGAGATCTTCATCTTTGCAGCCGACAAGAACTCAGAAAGCATTAGTTTATTAATAGGTTGCAAATCGGTTAACTTATTGTTGATTTTTTTTTTTTTTTTTTTTTTAACGTTACGTGACTCTTCACAAGCTGTTTTAATTGCGGTATGCTTGGAAATATTTCACGTTTTTTAAGTCCATTCATAGCACGCAAGCCACCCAATAATCGCAATAAGCTTTGTGCTTTGTTACTTTTTATTATATTTTTATATAATATATTTTTTTATTATACTTTATTTTATTATAACACAATCTCATCCTTATGTCAATTTTAAGATCAAATACATACATATATAAACAAATGTGTTTTTGCTGTTTTATTTGTAGTGAGATAACCATATTCACCTCTGTTCAAGCGCATGTGAATCAATGATATTTTCCTCTTTATTATTTGCAGCACCAAAATAAACATGAATAAATATTTGAATGCATATTGAAAAAAAAAATAAAATCGGAACAATTTAATACAAATGAATGTCTCATGAAATCGATTGATTATTAAAGTTTCAAAAACATATAAGCCTGCTTTTTATTACTTGACAGGTTGCAGGGTTTCCGCGGGGTCTTACAGTCTTAAAAAGTCTTAAATTTAGTTTTCCAAATTTAAGGCCTTAAAAAAAAAATTGTGCAAGAAAGTCTTAATTTTTATATCAAGAGGTCTTAAATTTGGGGACGGAAAGATCGGAATTACGCTATGGCTAAATGTGACGATTAAACTTCAAAAGGCTATGATTTCATGAAATAAACATGAGCGCTGCACGTTCAAAGTCCGGCTCTGCTAACGCGGGAAACAGTTTTATTTCTATTTCTACCAAAAGCTCCACTTGCTGGCAGAGCATTTTCAAAAAAAAAAAAAAAAAAAAAAAAAATTTTTGTTCAGACCGATGCAAAAATCGACCCATGTTTTTAACCTGTAAACACGCATAGCTTTAAATGTGAGCTGGTGGATCGATAAGAAGACAATGCATTATAAATATCTAAACAGTAGGGGTGTGCTATATGTATGCTCTGCGATTAATATCGTAATTGTTGATTTAATGATGTGTGATTTGATATTATCAAGTATATCACAAAAAGCAAACAATACACCTACAGAGTGCCTGCATACATTACGTGATGAAGTCTAGCAGGTTAGACTAGTGTGCGTACGCATTTATAGTGCGTTTTTTCACTGCATGAATCAGTCAATTAAAATTCATTTAAAAGATAAGGGGCATTGTTTTGGGTCTCTGAGCAACATGACGGTGTTTCATTCCTGAATAAATCAACCGTTTAAATGTTTCAGTTCAATCGCAATGACTCACTTAACAGTGACTTACTGCCACCTACTGGTGGTTTTAATTTCACTTTTAAGGTGCATTTTCAGTTTTTAAAATAATTTCAAAGTATTCATAACATAATTTCAAAGTATTCCATGTCCCTCAGAGCTGCATTAAACAGTGTGTAAATTCATCTAAATGCCACTTCTAATGGAGCTTCTGTGTTTTCTCTGCATTGCAAAGATCAGTTTTGTTAATAATGATTTTATTTGCTTGGTAACAGCCCAAATGCAAGTATTTGACTTAAAGATGAAGCACACTTTTAGAACAATTGGCTTAAAGGTACAAATGCCCATTAAACTTGTTGGAAATTACTCATTTCTATCACTGCTGTGAATGGACCAGAAGAATATTAAAAAAAAAAATTCAGGAGTCAGCTGTCAGCACAATTACAGAGATCAGCACAATAACACACTCTATAGCAAAATATTGTCTAATTATTGTTATCAGTAAAATCCCAGAAAATTATAAAGAGAATTTTTGGTAATATTGCACACCCCTAATTTATGTTATTTAACTGATATAATAATTTACTGATAATTGTTTAAATTAATATAATAATTAATACCTTTGACTTGTACATTTTCTTAAAAATGCTTTAAAGGGTGAAATGTCAAGTTTATCATTTTATGAAGCTTTTTGTTTTTGTGAAAACTTGTATCTGAACTGTAAATTATGCTTTTTACAGTATTTCTACAGATTAATATGGAAGTGTAGACATTGCCCTACCCCGCTCATATGGTATTAATTTTATTTAATAATTATTTGAAACTCAACATAAAAAGATCACGCATGGAAAAGGCTGACGCAGCACCCTAAGGACGGAGTGTGGAAATGATCTACCAATTGTTTGATAACAATCTCTATTGTTTGATCAAATGTGATTTAAAAATTAACAAAGGAACCTGCACAGTTAGTAAGGAATGGATTTTACTTCAAATTTATAGCTAATATAATCCTTTTTCTATAAGTAGGTGAATAGTTTCTGATGAAACGCTTCACTGAATGGGAATATAAATAGAGTGAGGTGCAAAAACCTGAAAATTTATTTATTTATTTATTTATTTTTATTATTTTTTCCCCCACAATTAAGCCTTGAAATAAATAAAATTTTTACATTTTGGACATTTAAAAAAACATTACGTACAATGAAGATGAGATATTCTGCACCATTTAGAGAGCATTAATCAACTGTTTTTAATCTAATCTCAATGTGTTGTGCTATATCTAAAAATTGCAAAAACAACACTTATTTATCTAAAATATTTATAGAAAATATTATAATTAATTAGAATTAAAATTTAATTTTAATAATACAAACTGAGGAGCATTTCAACTAGTTGTCTCTAATTGACATTTGGATGTTTTTTGAAGTAATTTCTCCTCAACCCACACACACAAACACACACACACACACGGAGACAAAAAGTCCAATTCTGACTTAAAAATAAAACAAAAACAAATAAAAAAAAAAAACTTATTTAGAGTGAAGATGAAATATTGTGCACTATTTATATTTATATTTATTAATATTTAATAATAAAAAGGAGCATTTCGACTAGTGGTCTCAGATTTTGGATGTGTTTTAAAGTAATTTCTTTTAAATCACACACACACACACACACACACACACACACACACACACACACACACACACACAAAAAGTCAAATGTAGCCCACAAAACTGTGCCTCACTGTTCTGAAAATCTTTTCACCCCATTTAATCCTGGAAATAAACACAATTTTCATATTTTGGACATTAAAAAAATTATTATGCTACAATAAAGATTAAATATTCTACACTATTTATAGTGCATTAATCATCTGATTGTAATTACATTTCTTATTATGTTATCTTGATATTTAAAAAAAAATGCAAAAACAACACTTTAAATTAAATTAAAATTTTTAATATTACAAACTGAGGAGCATGTTCACTAGTGGACACTTTCAGATGTCTTGGGAAACCATTTCTCCTGAATCACAAAAGTGATTGCCAGTGAAAACGTGCCTCTCTCTTCCAGGACAGAAATGACATCTAACCCCCGTGCTAATAAGCAATCACACAGACGGAGGCCCATGAGGCCTGCGGGTCTGAGGAATGGCGTAGAGCTTCATGGGGAGGTAGAGAGGCATAGCAGTAATTAAGGTTTTATTTAGGTTTTAAAAAGATCTTAAAAAGGTCTTAAATTTTAGCTTAAAAATCCTGCAGAAACCCTGAGGTTGGATGCACAGACTTTTTTTGTTTTCGGAGTATATACTGTAGGTGTAATTTTCACATTAACACGCAATATAACACGACTTTTTTATCGTAATTTTTACTTTTTTTCTTAAAAATAGTATGTATAGCCGCTGTATAGGCTGTTTGTACTGCATGCAAACACACTCTTGGCACAGTGGCCCCAAAAAACAAAACAAAATAGTATGTTGTCGTCGATCCATGTCTCCTCACTGGACATGCCTTAAAGGGATCCCCGGGTATTAACACATGTATAGCTTAATATAATGTAAATGATGTCTCTTATTGAAATATGTACAGGGTTTCCGTGGGGTCTTAATGTCTTAAAAAGTCTTAAATTTAGTTGTATCAAATTTAGTTAAATCAAGTCTTAATTATGATTTCAAGAGGTCTTAAATTTGGAGACGGAAAGACAAGAATTGCGATATGGCTGAATGTGACGATTAAACTTCAAAAGGCTATGATTTGATTAAATAAACATGAGCGCTGCAAGTTCAGAGTCCGGTGCCGCGCTGCCTTGTGTTCTGTCTTTACCGGGAAAACTCTTATATTTCAGCCAAACGCACACCTGCTGACAGAGAATGAATCAGTTAACATAGCTTAAACTAGAGTGCGTGCGATTCAGTCTATTAAAATACATTTAGACTGATCACATCATTTAAGATATGGGGGCAGAAAATGTATAGCCTATATTTATATCATTTCATATAGTTAATATCACACGAAGAGTGCCATTTTTTTCTCTCTCCAAAAATCAGCATGATTACAAATGTGATATTGAGTTTATGCAACAGTTCAATAAACGAGAAGTTCATTTTAAGAGACTTACGTTTTAGACACCATATTGGCTGTTTTTGCTCTATTTCTACAACAAAAATAATTCCAAACACAGCCACAGCACTGTTTTGCTTCTCTGAGCAACATGACGGTGTTTCGTTCCTGAATGAATCAACCGTTTAAATGATTCGGTTCAGTCGCAATGACTCACTTATTAACGCTGACTTACTGCCACCTATTGGCCGTTTTAATTTCACATTTAAAGTATCTTCATATTTTTTAAAATAATTTCAAACATCAGTTTTCAACGTTTTATGTTTCAAATATCAAAACATTATTTATGCATTTGTAACTGTGCAGGTTAGCATTCTATGTCCCTCTGAGCTGCATTAAAGAGTGTGTAAATACATCTAAATGCCACTTCAGATGCATTGCAAAGATACATTTTGTTGATACTGATTTCATTTGCTTGGTAACAGCCCAAATACAAGAATTTAACTTAAAAGATGATGCACACTTTTAGAAAAAATGGCTTAAAGGTAAAAATGCCCATAAAACTTGTTGGAAAAGACTAATTTCTATCACTGCTGTGAACTGACCACACAGAATATGAAGAATATCAAAAAAATTCAGGAGTCACCTGTCCATGGTAATCTTTAAGATACCAGCACAATAACACACTCAGCAAAATATTGTCTAATTATCGTTATCGATAAAATCCCAGAAAATATCAAGATATCATTTTTTTTTGCCAATTTCGCACACCCCTAATTCATGTTATTTAGTTTATATAATAATTTATTGATAATAATTGTTGAAATCAATATTATTAACACTTTTGACATCCATTTTCTTAAAAATGGTGTAAAGGCTGAAATGTAAAGTTTATCATTTTACAAATTTTTTTGTTTTTGTGAAAACTTGTATCTGAGTTGTAAATTATGCTTTTTACAGTCATTTTACAGTTTAATATGGTACTATAGACATTGCGCTACCCCGCTCATGTGGTATTAATTTTATTTGTTTTTAGGAATAAAACTTCCTAAAGACCCGCTTCTTTTTTCTCTCCACTTTAGCCCTGATGCCTTTGAGTTTTTTAGTAGACCACAGCTACTGAAAGAGCTTACAAACGGCTGAATCAAGAAACGCTAGATGCCATCTGTTAGGATGTAAACATGACGCGCGGCCGCTAGAGGAGTTTCTCAGCGCGGATTTCCCTCGATATCAGGGGCGTTTACACTCCTTTGGGGAAAAATCCAGGGTACAGCATTTGGTTTAAACCTATACTTATATCCATTGCCACCTGTAAGCTCTTTCAGTAGCTGTGGTCATCATATCAGTATTTTATTTTCCGAGTCGTGTTGTGGTAAAAATAGCAACAGGTAGCGCTAGTAGCTCAAGGAGTGCAACCATTTTACGTCATCAGAATAATGGCACCCCCCATAGTTCAAAATATGTTTAAAACGATGTGATTTTTTTTTTTTTTTTTTTTTTTTTTTTTTTAAATAACATAAATCTTTAATGGGTTTTCTACTACATATTTCAGTAAGAGACATCATTTACGTTATATTAAGCTATACATGTCTTAATACCCAGGGATCCCTTTAAGAGAGAAATGCATCTTTACGGATTACATAATGAAAGTTTTTCATTTTTTTTTTATTTGAATTATTTCGCTTTAAAGTAGTAATATATAGCATTCTATAAATATATTTATCATGTCAGTAAGGCACGTATATTTGCTGAGTTTCGGTTCAGTTTTTGTGAAACATTCGTGCTTAAGATCCAGACTGCAGAAAGCACCCTGTTTGTTATATTTTCAGTTCCGAATGATGTATGCTCTTACCTTTATGAGGAAAATGATGGCGTATTTTAGTTTTCCACTCTTAGGAAAAAAAAAAAAAATGTTAGTGATGTCTCTTGCTGAAATATGTAGTAGAAAACCCATTAAAGATTTGTTATTTTAAGAAAATCACATCGTTTTATACATATTTTGAACTATGGGGGGCGCCATTATTCTGATGACGTAAAATGGTTGCACTCGGTGAGCTACTAGCGCTACTTGTTGCTATTTTTACCACAACACGACTCGGAATAGACAACTCGGAAAATAAAATACTGATATGATAACCACAGCTACTGTGGTCTGATGATAGTGCCGGAGGCAATCGCAGCCATGCTGATATAGAGCCGTATCGCTCGAGTACGAGTGTGAGATTGCGTTTATACAACAATTCGCCGGCATGAGTGTAATAAATAATAAATAAATAAATTATAAACAACACCGGAATATCTTTAAAAGCCCTCTTCTGTGCGAACTACTTCCTTCAGCCACAGATTCAAATCTAAAGTCGACAGTTTAACAGCTGAGCACAAACTCCGTTACTAATGCGAAAACGTAACGAAGGAACGTTGAGTTGCTTCACTGAAAGCTTCTTATATTACTATAGTAAAAACTTGCTGTATTACGAGAGAGAGATGGACTGAGCGAGTGTGATTACCTGCATCTACAGTCTCACAATAACACAAGCTTGGAACCAGAACTTCCAGTGGAGGATGTTTATTTTTTATTTTTATTTTTTTTTTCTCTCTCTAACTAAACAACTAATAGAATTTTAGCTGACCAAGCATTATCTTTAACGTTTAGTCAACTGTTATGGGCAGGGCTTTACAGTGCAACCATTTGCTAAACTACTGCTTGCGACTATGAAAATATATTTAGGAGCACCTGTGCGACTGACCCGATCAGCATATTTGTGTTTGCGCTGAGGGAGCTTCAAAGGTTTCTAACGTACTTACGTGTTTTTGCAGCGTTGAGTAATGAGACGTATCCTCTCATTATAACAAAGTGTAGACAGAGAGTAAATAAGAGATTCACTGTGCAGTGTAGAGAGCTGAGTTGATTATAATGGAGTTTTGTGAGATCGTGATGAACTAAGGAGAGTGACAGCTTGCAAATGTGATGTTGATTTAATACAACAGTTCTTTAAACAAGAAGTTAATATTAAGTGACTTATATTGTCTGACTACAACACTTGCCTTATTTTGCTCTATTTCGTCAATGAAAATAGTTTCAAACAGTCACATCTGAGCCGCTGAGCATCTCCATTCAAACACAGCGGTGTTTCGTTTATGAATGAACTGCGTTTTTAAATGAATCTAGTGAGTCAATGATTCAATTACCCATTCATAAAGACAGTCAGATGCTTCGTTCCTGAATGAATCAGCCGTTCGAACGAATCAATTAAATGAATGATTCAGTGATAAAATCAGTGAGTTGACGCCACCTGCTGGCAGTTTTAATTTAATTTTTTAAAGTATCTTTCCTGTTATTTAAATCATTTAATATTTCTATATTCAAAATTGTATATTTAAAACATTAACCTCAACATGAATTTATGAATTGCACTCATGCAGCCTCATTAAATGTCTGAAAATACACCTACAAGCCACTTTTGTGTTCTTCTGTGTCACCTCTGTAGTACAAATTTCTTTAATACTGATTTAATTTTATTGGTAACATTCTTATTCTACTTCTTATTCTGTTGTTTTAATTAATGTTAAAAAGCTTATAAATATATATTTTTTTGAATTTGACAAAAGATGACATACTTTTAATAAAGTTAGAAAAATTCCATTACAAAGGTAAAAACAAAATTCCCTGTAAATCACTTTGAGTCAAATATCACCTCATAATAGGAAGGTTAATTTTTTGATCAGAATTTTTGATTATTGATTAGAAGGTGCTCCTAAGTTTTGGACCGTGCTCCTAAATTTTTTAAATTAGGAGCACAAGCGCTCCTAAAAGAAAAAGTTAGCATAGAGCCCTGGGGCAGCCTTAGAAAGAATTCTCAATTACAGTCCTAAACTCAAGAAATCTTGGCCAAGGCATTATTTTTCCTCCATTATTAATAAGGTTTAATAATGGCTGTTTTCTTTTTCCCTGCAGATGATCTTCCTCCTCTTCCCCCGTGCCCAAAAAGGTTCAGAAGAATGTGAATTATTTTTGGGGTACGTTAAACAATTTTCTTGCAGAGCTTAAATTAAATTCTTGTATTAATGTTTATTGTTAAATTTGCCTGCTTTATTTGCCAACTTTTTAGCTTATAGTCAAAGTGTATTGTGTGTTTTTATTTATTTATTCATTTTTTTTGTTAAGAGACTTAATATTGAGTATATTTTGGTTTTTGGGATTTGTCCGGACACTTTAAAGTTAGGCTGGGAGATATATCGATAATATCGCAATAATTTTGGCGACGATGTAAAATTTGAAAATATCATGAATATCGAATATTTCAAATTCAAGCATGCCTTCCCAAAAGAATGCACCAAACGGGAGGTAGCTTTCATTAGTGCATTTGGCATATTTCATAATATAGACCGAGAGAGTGCATAAGTCCGTTTTGCATTACTTCAGTTACATGTGTTCATTTAATAAAAAGCAGTAAGTGAACACTTGGTCTAGATTGTTTTTTTTTTTTTAATGCTTAAATTTGCACTATATTGTATTTACATTGTAACAATAGCTGTTCTATTTAAATTATTTATTTATTTATTTTTAATGTGGCAAAAGAAAATCATTTTTATTTATCATAATTATTATTTTAAAGGAAACGCAAACATATCAAGATATATACTGAATTATCGTAAAAATTTTGGCAATATCGAGATATCAAATTTTTTTTATATATATCGCCCAGCCCTAGTTTGTAGTATTTGTTCATAATTGTTATCTCTTCTTCTTTTTTTTTTTTTTATAAGCAGAAAATGGGGGTACTGTTGCCATCCAACCAAGCCAAAGCAGTCCTTCTAGACCATTCGCATACAGCCTCAAGAATCCCTCTGAATTCCTTTCACATGATAGAATGAGCCCCAGCATGTCCCTCTCACACGACAGAAGAAGCCCCAACAAGACTCTCTCACACGAAAGAGGAAGACTTACTATGGTAAATTACTTATCGTAGTCACTATACATATAGTAAAAGATGTAAAATAAAGTTAATGGCACATAGCTAGAAACCTGCTGTCAGTTTTTACACATGAGCAGAGATTGTGGCAGCCATTTGAGGAAACTTCATCGTTGGTCCTTCATCTCTGGATGTGAAGTAGTCCATTATAACATTTGTTTAGGGCACTGACATCACCAGGATTGAACATGATCATTTAGCAGCTCAAACTCTGTTCTTACATATGAGAGAGATAGTGTTTTCAGCTTGCCACTGTAAATCTGTATTTTTCTGTACTAAACACATTCATTTTGCCAAGATATTTACAGAGATGATAAACGTTATAAAAGAATAACGTAGAGAAAACCCAATTTTAACCCATTATTTTCCTGAACTCTTTTCCTCAAATAAGAGTTGAAAAACCCATTGATATTTGTGTTGGAGTGTCATTTGGATTACCACTAATTAACACAAATTATCATTAACAATTTCATCAAGTCATTTTATTGGTCATGTAACAAGTTTTAATGGAAGTTAAATTTTGTTTTTATGCTTCTCGTAGTTTTTTATTTATTTTTTTTTTTATGCAAAATGTGCACATTTCTTTTTGTCACCTAATTGACCTTATGCACGGAACGTTCTGATTTAGTTCTGCAGTAATATAAGCCAGCTCAAAAACTTCTTGTTACTTACCTTCATAGTCATGGATATAACTAGAAATGTACAACTTAAGTCCTTTCTCCGGTTTGCTTGATGAAGCCTTTGAGTATATCTGGATCACATCATTGTTGACCTGAGGCAGATCCTGAAGGCAGTGAGCAAAGGCGGATTGTAGTGAAGTACATTTACTTAAGTATTGTTCTTAAGTACACTTTTTGAGGATCTGTACTTTACTACTTTACTAGTATTATTTTTTCTGGAAACTTATGACTTTAACTTCACTACATCTGAAAGACAAATATTGTACTTTTCACTCCACTACAATTCTATCAAAGTAGAAAGTCGTTCCTATGTAGCAGCTTTGAAAGTTAGTGGTTAATTATTTTTTTTTAATTTTTTTTTTTAATAATTTTTTTGTCAGCATATCAGTAATCACTCTAATCAGGTTACATAAAGTGATTTTCCCAGCATTTTTTTAACATTGACCAGTTGCAAATGGAGTATGTGTTTGGAACAATTCAATAATAAAAAGTTAATATTGTGGTATTAGACACAATATTGTCTGATTTTGCAAAATTGTGTGAACAAAAATATTACCTCTAAAGCCACAGAAGAACTGTTGTGCGTCTCCCAACAAAACACAATAGGTGTTTGACTTGAAGCAGCACTGCACAGACATGTATGATGTATAATGTGCGAGAATGACTGAGCTGACTTATCGAAAACAGGGAAGCTACTGTGCATGAGGTCAATTGTGATCCTAATAACTTTTACATCCTTAAAAGCGTTTCCATAAATTTATAGCAATTTTGTTGATCTGGGCTGTTTTGATTTTTCTCTTTAGATGCAGTCATCAAAGCACACAACACAAGTACAAAAGTAATGGACATCATGTCCAAATATTTAAAATATGCACCAGAGAGGATGGGTGGTGGTGGCCATAAGAAGACTCTTCCTTGAAGACACTTTTTTTTTTTTTTTTAAACGACTGTTGCTAGAAAAATGTAAAGTTCTACAAATTACTTCTTACTAGTTCTACAAACTTTCCTTACTTTTACTTGGATTCCTTTTCACTTAATTGTTTAGATTTTAGAATGTTAAGAAATGTGTACACACTCTTAAAAAGATGTTAAAACTGACTCAATGTGTTAAATTATTACACATCTATGGGTGAGTTCTGGGACAACGTTTGTTGTGTTAATTTTAACATTCACTGTGTTAATGATTTTAACAGTGAATGTGTCAGAAAGGTTAACATAAAGAAGTGTAAACGTGTAATATTAACACATTATGTGCTGTCCTAGGCTATCTTTGTGGTACCTTGGAATAAAAATGTGGTACTTTTGGCATAAAATCAGTAAAATAAAACAATATAATTTGAATTCAAAACATTTATTGTCATGAAATGTTCACAATAAAATTCACAATACAATACACAGAATATAATGATAAAGTTTTCAAGCATAGTGCAGTTTATTCCTCCATTCCATTGGGCAGATAACCTTGTACATCATTTCAATTCTATATATCCGGGGTTAATATAGATTTGATCATCCAAAAAATTTGTCTGAATGTCAAGGGGTCGGGAATCAGACAGATCAGAAGGAATCTTTACTAGTTTATACTCTTCTGTCTTTTTCACTACATATGAATAAAACTGATAATCAAAATACTTAACATTAAGAATCCTTAAAAAAGCCAACAAAACATTGTCGTCTACCATTGGGAACAAATGAACAACTTCCCCAAACACGGATTCCTGTTCATAAGTGGGTAACGTCAAAATGCTCCCTGTTCTGTATGTGTGACCACTGAAATTAACTGAATGTGACACATGAACTGTCTCTGTTACCCCAAAGGAGCTCAGTTCCTCTTTATTTTTTCACCATATTCCAAAGAACGTACAACAATTGGATATGCATTTGGTACAGAAATTTTATGAATCAACGGCTCCCCGAATTTCCAACAATGCATTTGCTGCACCTGGTTTTTGAAAGCCAACGTTTTTGATATATTCCTGAAATTGCAAACAGCTTGTGCCTGCCGTTTGAGGGGACCATGCTTTGAGTCGAATCTCATACACCACAGTTTAGACAATGGTCCAAACGTAATCATCATGCTAGGATAATGTGTCATAAAGTGGTGTTTTGGTAAGAGAGTACGAGAAGGATAAAGTTTTTTTTGAACAAACTATGATGATCTATGATAAGCTGTTTCAGGAATACTGCAAGACCTCTGGTTACAGCAGGAGCAAATATAATGCTGCATATCTCACACAACAAAATGAACAACTGCCAGTGTGCACTTTCAGGACTGACAATATCCCCCAAAAGAAAAGGCAAATTTTGTATGAGACACCACATCTGGGATGCTGTTTGTTTGATTGCAGTCTCAGATTTCAGGTTAAGGATGACACTTGGTTTGTTTTTTGCGTTTGAATACCCATAATCATAGCTGGATATTCTTTCATTCAACTGTTCCAGGCACAACAGTTTTTCTTCATAAATTAAGTGCTGAAGTAAAAGTTTGACTTCTAAAGGTGCGACACCCTCAAGCACATCATGCATTACGTCAACACCTACATTTTCAGTTACATGAAAGAATTCCAAGGTATTCAAACATGACTCTCCTTTGATTCCTGTAGTAGTTACATCATTCAACAGAACATGCTGCTGGTAATTGTGTCTGTCTCTTTTCAAGGTCTTCATTAAATACACTTTGTGAAGTTGTTTTATCAACAAGGCAAATATGGCAAAACTTATTCGCAGAAAAACTCTGCATATCCACACAGTGAATGACAAGCCAGATTGTCGGTGGTTAAAAGGCAGACTGTTCCATGTACTGTGTGTGTTTCTCCTCTTATCATTATGTCAATGCCTTGTGTCTCTAGAACTTTTATGTCATCTAAAAGAGGCTCAAAGATTTTTGCAAAGCCATATTTTTCTCTATCAATAGAATTGAAAAGAAGGCAAAGATGAATGTTAGCCAGGCTTGAATTATATTCAGGGGTTACGTTTCTCAATGAAAAACACACTGCTCCCATTTTATGGATTTTTGTTTTTGACCCAAGAGGATTTACAGTCTCCAGATCATCTAAGTATAGTTGAATCTGTAGACCATTGTGATGTTTTTTGTACAGTTCATGCTTTGCAAAATGATCACCATCACAATAGTCATACATCTTAGCATCTGTACTTCTGTGAGACTGAAAATAGAGGGTCTGAAATTTCTCATTACCAAAGAGAAATCTTAGGGTTTCAAAGATTGAAATGTACTGAAATGTATCAGCTGCGAGTGTTTGTTGTGCAATACCATTTTTTTTCATGGAGTCAGCTCTATGACCCAAGAAGGCTTAACAAGCGAATACTCCGTTTCAAAGAATCTGTACTGTTAAGACACTGCCTAGCAGCTTCAAACTCTTTCATTAATGAACAAAACCCCTCATTGTCATCTGGAACAGCCAAGCTTTTACAAAATGCACTGGTAGATGCTTGAAGGCTGTCAATAGTCCTTTCCAAAAGTTCTTTAGTGCAAGTTACACTTCTTTGTACATCACTCAATGTTATATTAGAGCAAGAGTACATCTTTGCAGCAAATGTCGCTGCATGACTAGTAACTGACACTGCATCATCGGACTTAGAACACAAAATGGCATTTTCCTCACCATCTGATGTTGCATCAGTTGTCAAATGAGTATTGCTGCTGATATCTGCTTTGTTGTCATCTGAAACGTTGTCTGACTCCTGTCTTTCTGAAAGCTGGGCAGCCATGCACAGTAAGCTATCCCCTGATGAATGCTGTCTTGCAAGATGCTTAGAATAGGAGTTAATGTTTTGGTATAAACGTTGACATCCATTTTGGCTGCAAATTATAGTGTAGTCTTGTCCATCGGATAAGGAATGTATGGTGCGAAGATGTCAGCGTAGTCTCCTGATCTCAGAGCTAACTGGCTTTTTACATATTGGACAACAGTACATGTCAAGCTGATTTAGTCTAAAGCCTGAAGCTTACTAATAAGCTCCAAAACTTTAGATCTTCTTACAGTCTTGGACATTGGCAAGTCATATACATACTCCAAAAAGGTGAAAACTGAAGTAAGTTGCGGAGGATATGAAAGGTTGTAGACCCAGAAGAACTTAAACAGCTTATCCAAGGCACAGGTTAGGCTGTCATCTTCCAGTGGAATTACAACTTTGTCGTTTTTGGCAACAATGACGAACTGGTGGGCCTCACTGGTCAGGTTTCCAATGCAGACTAGTTGTGGCTGCTGGCTCCTTGTGGCAATGTCATCACTTTTGATGAACTGATATTTATTATTAAATCCCAAGAATCTATCTTTTAGTCTGTGCTGTTTTCAGCTGATATGTGAACAAAACTTCACTAAATATTCGTAGTGCTAATATGGCTACAAATTTTCACTATATTGTCACTGTAAAATGCACTAATTCTATTGCTTCATAACAAAAAAAATACTTTCTACCACAATACCATTGTCAGGTTAGTTTTACTACAGTAAATCCATAGTAACTTTTGGTGATTTGTAGATTGAAAAGGCTTCTGGATCATTGTGGCACAATGTTTCTCATGTTTGTCTCGTGTTTTTGCTAAGAATGTCAGCGCTGCTTGATCTGGTTTAAACTAGTTTAAATCCCTGAAACGTGTGTTCTTCATTGAATTTAGGTGCTTCACACAGTCAGAACAGCCTTAGAATCTACCTAATAAATTCAATCTAAAAACAAAGCTAGAGTTGATAAAATTCAAATAAAAGTCTTACCAGGGATGGCATGTCAATGAAGCGGGGGTACTGTTGGCAAATGTCACCAACTGTTGGTGACTCCATGCTGATCCAGTTCCTGCGATGAATGAATGTCTTTTCCATTGCAGTTTTGATGGAGGCCATGTTCTCAGATGATGGCTTCACTCTCTTGATGAGTGTCAACCATTCATTTGGGTTTTCATCATTAGATGACGTTACTAAGGCTCCTGCTGACACACTGCAGGGAGCTTTCCTTTTTCTCTGATAGCGTTGCTGTCCCTCTTCAAGATGCTGCCTCATATTTCAAAGTTTCATTTCGATGAATCCTTTATGGGACACAGGGTCATACAGATGCTCCTGCAAACACATTTTACTTAAAAGTTGAAGTTTTAAACAACAAATCATTTTGCCAATAAAATCTACATTTCAGCAGAACTGTGAGCTAAATTATGCTAGATTAAATGTTAATACTTACACATCCTTCATTCTCTCCAGCAATGCTGAGATTTAGAGAGGGAAAGACGGCAATCAAAGATTTAGCTAAATTCAACTTGTCTGCAGGATAGGGGTAACTGTTTGAGACAAAAACATGACACACATGCAAGAAATTACTATAAAAATCTTCATTAACAACAAAAGAATAATGTAATGAAGAATAAAATACATTTGAATAATCAATACTATTATTGTATCATTATAGAGCTGAATAACCTGATACGAATGATATATTATTGCAATTTTAAACATTTTGCAATACGCAGAGTATTGCAATAATAATAAAAAAAAAGACTTATATGATATATTTATCTTTTTAAAACTTTCAAGGTATATCATGGTTTGACAAAAATAAAAAAATAGTCTTTTGTACCATTCCTGTTTTTAATGTCTCATAAAAGACAGAAGGTACAGGATTCCCTAATGAAGATGGCTGCACCTCTTTACAAAGTGCATATGCTATGTGTTGCTTAAAATATATTGTGTTCAATGGAAAAATGTTTTTTTACTCAGACATTTAAAGTTAACAAATCTTAGAGCTGTAATTGCAGTAACAAAATACTGTGAAACTGTGATATTTCGGCTAAAGGTTATCATACCAACAAAATTTCATACCGGCACATGCAAGTGAAAGTTTAGCATTACAGCTAGCTTGCATTTACGTGTCAAATTAACATGGGCAGAGCAGTCAATGTTCAGAAATATGTGAGAACGTGCTTACTGTATACACAGCTCACTGTGCTGAACTGAGTTACAGTCTGAAAGATATTTAAAAGTATAATTATTATTTCCCGCATTGCATGCAGAGCTTAGGACAAAATTATGCACAATACTCGTGATCATGAGCTGAAATGCACTCCATAAAAATATCAATACTTGGTGTCTATGAATCAATACAGTATCCTCACGCAAAATACCCCTCCCCCAACCCCTAGTTTATGGTATGTCACTTTACATCATAACACAGTTACAGTAATGAATTGATTCGGTCTTTTTAACATGACTAATTTACAATCCGTGTTTTGCAACAAGATCACCAACGCTGATAGTGATGATCTTTTTTCTTCCGTCTGTAGATAACATGCCTGTACGCTGATATTCAGCCATTATATCTGACACCTTCCTGGTCAGGAAGGACCGTAATGGTAGAGTCATCAATCTAATAAAGAATCAAATGAACAGAGAGAGGCTGAATGGGGATAACTTGTAGGCTTATTACTGTTGCAACATAAACTTGAAATTTGTCATAGTCTTGCAGAGTTGTGGTGCTGTCACAGTCAATGTACTCTTTGAAGTCCTTGTTATATTTCAGGAACCGTTCTAACTGAACAGGGTGGGGGAATTCTAAGTAACAATTTTCCAAAATTTGTGAAGCATCACAGATGTGGAAAATATTTTTGCTTGTTTCTAAATTGTCTTTATAGATGGTAACAAGTACAGATTTGGTCTGTTGTCCAGCGACCAAAGACCCAGGTGTCGCTGGCCCAGGATCATCTTCAGATGGGTCCATTGCTGTTTAATAAATAAATATACATTATTGTACATTTATTATAGAATGACAAAGGAAATATATTGTGATGCAGTCAATTAGCATTGCATCATAATAAATACACTAATTCTCGAGATGGAAAGAACACATAAAGAACACAGATAAAACATTTATCCTTGCAATCGTGTGTTTATTTTCACATTTCATCAGTCTCTGTCTCAGTCTCTAACATCTCTGGCTGCATGTTGTCCTGCTGCAACCTTTTTCCATATTAAGAATTTTCTGGAACTTCATATAATTTTACTTTTAGAGTCTCACTCGTGGACGTTTTCACTCCAGTATGAATGAAACATAAAATAGAGTGTTTAACGCTCCATAGCTCACATCGTCCCATTTTCATTAAAAACAGAAAAAATAATTCTCCTCTCTAATTAAATTTGAAGTACACATGACAAGTTTTGTCCAACTGAGCACACTTTTGAGATAAAACGATGTTAGTAAAGGACTCGGTCGATCAAATTTGTTTTGTGGCCTACATAACCTACATTTTGGGCAAAACGTGGTACTGTTCTGCAGTTGAGAGGGTGTGAGCCCCAGCACAAGCAATCATTTGAATTTTCGCGCCAAAACATTTTTGCACAATTATTTTGAAAATAATTAACCGTTTATGGCATTTTGACATTAAAGAAAATAGATTTTATAGCCTATGTTAAAAGCGTGCTAAAATGGCGCAAAACCATACTTACCCCATAATCATTAACTTAATTTCAGATCGACTACAATTACACTTTTGACATAATCCATACCAATTACACCACATTTACACCAATTTTGGAATGTTATTGGCACAATTTCACTGTTCACTGACAACGTCTGTAGGGTTAGGGTGATATTGAGAAAAACTAACTTTAAGGGTGCGGTCACATTTACCATTAGTGTTTGACGGAACTTTGCTTGCGAAATCCAGTCATTTTAATATAAATTCTTTTGTAAAATTATATGTTAACTGTGCTTCGTGAATCGATACACCATAATGTTCAATTATTCCATTTTGCCCGTGAAAGTTTGCTAATATTTTAAAGTGCCTAACAGTTCTGTTGGAAACCAAACCAAACCTATTAACTTAGCAGCAGAATATGTAGTTTTCGCACATACATGTAAGTTAAAAAACAATTTTAGTACAGCTTACCTCAAAAATCTTCTTAGCAGTCACCGTCGCGAGTTATCTTCAACGTCCTCTGTTGCAAAAAGGCGGTTTTGAACCAAGGGAAATTCGCTCGTCAATGTCAAAACGGCGGTCAATCAAACAAAATGGCGGACTATACCATTACTGTTTACATGAGTTGAGAGTAGAGCACTGTGCTTTAGTTTTAATAAAAGTCATGTCATCAGTTACTCACCCTCCTGTCGTTCCTAGGCTTTTGTTCATCTTCGACACAAATTAAAATATTTTCATAAAACTTGAGTGAATTCTGTCCCTATATTTAAAGTCTATTCGCCCACTTCAAAACTTCCTTAAAGATATCATAAAATAAATCCATACGAACTCCAAGTCTCCTGAAGAGATACATCACTTCTTTATATGATGATCAGAATTAATTTAGGCTTTTATTCGTTTAAAAATCACAGACATAAACTCAACCAGACACGCGATTATGAACATCGCTGGTTCTTTTGCGCCGTCAAGCATAATAGGTTTATATGTGAATAAAGTCCAAAATTAAATAGACGACTTATGTAGCACACGATAAAAGAGATAAGGAAATGACCAGTCCTTCAGACTTTGGGCTGGCTACTGTTCAAATTGCTGACCCATTAAAAAAATAAATAAATAAAAATAAAAAAAACGACACTGAATGTGTAAGGCAGATCATTCTGCACATATTGTGTTGGATGTTGTGAACAAATTCAAAGGTTGTGTTCATTCAAAAACTACACATAATTATGTGTAAAACAGCTGAATTCTTCCAACACGTTTTTATTTATTATTTACACAAAATGTGTAAACTAGAGTGCTACACATAATATGTGTAATTTTTCTACACATTTCTTCTAAGAGTGCATATGTTGGTCAGAAGTTTGAAAATGGTAAGATTTTAGTGTTTATCAGTGTTATGGTTTATGTATTTTTGGTCAAACAGACTTGAGCAAGTTTCCAAACTATATTTATAATTATTTATTTATATATATTGTGTGAATCTTTGCAGTGTGTATGAAATTAGAATGAAAAGCTTTTCCCCTCTGCATTCTGATATATCATTAAACCCTTAAGAAAGTGCTTTGTTGTTGAGTGAGAATTTTCTCAATAAATTCTGAGAAAGTGTAAATGTACAATATAGATATATTGTATATTTAAATTCTAAGAAAATTATTTTTCCATTTGGCATAATTGTTCAAAAGTTTTTCTTTAGAAAATGAAGCATCTCATCCCTGCACTGCAGATTTATGGACATCTAGTTGTTAGAATGGGTATTTTTTCCATTTTCTTATTTATTTTTTTATGCCGTCCGATTGCAAATCCTGTACAGCAAGTTTTATTAGTTACTGAAAACACGAAATATGCACCGAAAATCATAGTTTACATCTCAGTGTTGACATTTAAGCTAAATTGCAATATTAACAATTTCCAAAGTGAATGCTTGCTTGGACATTTAACGACGATCGACCGCTGAAAGGTACGCCGGTGAAACAGGGTCACAATATCAACGTTGATCCGTTTTGCAAAATCGAAAGGTAATTCAACGTCGACAGAAGACCATAACCCGAAAGGTAAGAGTGAAACAACGTCGCTAAAAATAATATCTGTTGATAAAAACTATGACTAAACGTATGCCGCGTCTTCGTTAAAGCTGCAGTCCGTAACCTTTTTTGGTTAAAAATGATCCGAAATCAATATTTGATAAAGTACATAACCAGCCAGTGTTCAAAACTATCGCCTTACTTTAGCCCGATTCACAACGGTTAGCTTATAATAATGTTTTCTAATTTGAGTGGCACGGGTAGGTTTCCGCGGGAAATTCGAGCATGGCACTGCGTCATTACGTCACATCTGTAAACATGAAGAAGTTTTCCCGGCTACTAGGCTCTGGCACGTGAGGATCCTGCAGGTGGTGGATCATTTATAGCCTTTTCTCACAGCAGCTCGAATAATTAAACTTATCATTTTGATGGCGGATTGTAATCCAGAAAGGATAATGTGTTTATGAAGCATATGTGAATGAAATTAAATTATATTCCAGTTTTAAATGTGGTTCTGATTACAGATAGCCAACGTGGGATTACACAAGTTTTTGTATTTTAAATAGAACCAGTTTGAAGGAAGATTAATTTGCTTTTTGGATTAAAAGAATTTCTTAATATGAAATTTGAATGGTATGACAATTAGATATTAGACTTTAGAAATTGAAATCTACACGCTAATAGATAGCAGACCAACACTGAATCAACATTGAATCAATGTTGATGCATCAATCAAATTATCATTGAATCAATGTTGAAGTTTAACATTGATTTTTCGTCAGGTTTGCACCCTGAAATAATGTTATTTCAACGATGAAAAATCAATCAAAAATAGATCAAGATGGTCATAAAATCAACATTTCTTCAACGTAAATTAAATCACTTATTTAACATTGAATCAACATAGAAACATTATCAAATCAATCCTGCTTTTTACTCCTTTCAATCAGAGAACATGCAGGACTGCAATTAAATATGGTTTTAAAATAAAAAAGTCACTCTCAAAGTAAACAATATCAGTCAGTTTACATGCAAAAATATTTATTTTTGCCCCCACACTATTTGAACAGGAAAATAACATTATATTCAAGTAAAACAAGTGATTCTTTATCAAAAAAAAATAAATAAATAAAAAATAAAAAATAAAAAAAAACCTTGTGACTTCAAAACATATAAGCACGGATTCACAGACAGGGCTTAGCTTAAGACAGAACTAGGCCTTAAATTAGGATACTTAAACAGCTTTTTTAAAAATGCAATAAATGAACAAACATTACTGGTGTGCATCTTGAGACTAAACAATGGCAATGACATGAAGATCTGTCAGAGCAAGTTATTTTCAGTTAAGACAGCTCAAACATGCATTTGAGTCTGGGCCTAGCCTTGTGAAACTGGGAGACAGAGCTTAAAATACAATTTACATACAGAATATGGTCAAATGAATGACAAAGTGACTTAATTACATGGAACAGTTAATTCTGAATTTATAAAGCAAATGCCAGGAGAAGAGCCTGTAAAACTGACAACATATAGGCCTAACAAATGCAAACTGCCTCTGCAAAATGGAAGTAAATGCAAATGAAAACTCACCATCAAAGGCAGAAACACTAAAGTACTACAGACTGAAACATTACCAGTTTGCTGTTTAGGACTTGAAGCTTTTCACGGATTGAAGCAACTTTTCTGATTCAAAAAAGATGTCTTTACTCCTCATTAAACGGACAGTCTGATGAACTCAGGGCTTTCCACCACAAGGCAATGCCCACAAGCCGTTCAGGACCACAACGGAGCCATTTTTGTACTGTCACAGCAGGCCTCCTTTTTCTCATCTTTCCCTTGTTGTTGTTAGGCATCTAAAGTATAAAAACAAACAGGATGTTAAACCTGCACAATGTTGTAAAGCATTTGATTAGTAGTAGTAATGTATAACTGAAAGAAGGTGGGTCCTAAGTATTTGGAAATGTGACAATGTACATTAACTTCCATAGGATTTTTTCCCTGTACAATGGAAGTCAATGGTTTCCGTCAGCTGTTGGGTTACCAACATTCTTCAACATATCATCTTTTGTAAAAAAAAAAAAAAAAAAAAAAAAACTGATACAGGTTTGGAACAACAGTTTTGAGTGAACTGAAGGCCTGTTCACACCAAGGACGATAACACTAAAGATAATGATAAAGATAGAGTTCTAAAAAGCAGATGAGTGTGCTTAGAATAAACAGATGAACATAGTTATCTTTAAAGTTATTGCTCTTGGTCTGAACGGCCTTAACCCTTAATAATCATATTAGGCTATTTTGCAATTCCTGTTTTTTTTTCTGTCTCCAAATTTAAGACCTCTTGAAAACATAACTAAGGCTTTTCTCATTCCATTTAAGATACTTAAGACTTTTAATGGATTTAAATTTGATCAAACTGAATTTAAGACCAAAGGACCCATGTGGAGACTTACCATGCACATCTTGGAGCCTGGTGTCTCTAAATGAGTTTTGTTGTTGTTGTTGTTGTTCATGCTGATCTTTCGGTCTCCTACTGCCCAGTTCATCTGAGAAGCCGGCTCACTGGTTAGAGTACAGCCCAGCATCCTAATATATGCCTCAACTGATGCTCCTCCAACAGCAAAACAGCCAGCCTATAAGGGTGTTAGGAACATATTTGCACAAAACATGGATAGGTTACAAATAAATGTCATGGGAATGTAGTTTCAGTGGTGAATGAAAAACATGCTTTTGTCAATAAATATATAAATAAAACAAAAGTAAATAAATCTTAATGTAAATTACCATCACACATCTGTCATCTTCACTTTGAAGAATCTACTCTGGTAGCTGCGTCTCATGATGAAACCCCAGACCTCCAGACACTAGTTCAGCCAGTATTCCAGTCATTTCAGAAGAAGCAATGGGAAAGCAGTTTGAGAAAAAAAAAAAAAACAGTATATCAACAACTTCTATGATACACAGCCTTAATTTTTCATAACCCTTAGTGTAGAGTTTCTCAGCTCCAGTCCTCAGGCCCCCCTCCCAGAATGTTACAGCTGAACCAGGTGTTTTAATTAGTGAGACATCTAAAACATTCTGGGAGGGGGGCCTGAGGACTGGAGATGAGACTATGCCTCTTTTTTACCATTTACTGCTGCAGCTTAAATAAATAGCATCTTACGTCCCTTTACAAAATAAAAGATTGTATTAACTTTAAGCTGCTTTAAAACATGTATTTTATACATTTAATAATAACTTGCCTTTTATTATTAACCTTGATCCAGGAGATTCCATCCTCTGACCTAGATTTAAAAAGGTAAAAGTAAAAATTAAGACTATGCAACACCTGTCATAGGTAACAATCAACAGAAATTCATTCTTACCTGATGTGAGCAAACCAAGGAAATGTCCCTCTGATGGGCCTACAAAAAGGGAAAAAATGAAGAATGAAAAACATAGCTATTAGGTTCACTAAATATAGGTTGTAATTGGTTTTGTGTCTTCTTTACTGTTCTACTGGAGAAAAAAAAAAGGTCACCCACACCTTGGATGACCTGAGGGTGAGTAAAGCAACAGCAAATTTTCATTTTGGGGTGAACTATCCCTTTAAGGTGTGTCACAGGTGTACAGTAAAACAAAATTAATATATAAAATTGTTCACATAACATAAAAATTGCATAAAATCAAACAATGCAAGGTTTTCCCTCCCACGAAATTTATATAAGGTCGATGGCACGAATAAGTTTGTAGAAATATGTTTTACGTTTTTTTTTGTTTTTTTTTTCTCAGGAAGAAAAGTCAAAATCAAGCTCAGCCTGCGTGTGCTGTCACACACAGTGTTCAAACACAAACATTACACTCTCACTACTGTGTCTGGTAGGGTTTGGTGGAAAAACAAAGTGAAATATATTTAATGAAACTCTTACCTCGGCCGCTCGTTGGTCTGGACGGCGCGCGTTCATGAGACTCGCCGCAGACTCGCAGTTCACTCGGACTTATCCAGAAAAACACATTAGTTGTAACGAAAGATGAATAGTGAAATATACATGAAATGAAATCACTACTACTTCTTTTCTCTGAGGTGAATACGTTGTGTTCGTAGCTAAGTAAAGGATCAGCATCTGTCAACTGTCGTCATATACTCACTGTAAAGAAAGTAAGTTTATTTACAAGGACTTTTTTATATAATTATTTCTAAGCTTTATGTTTTATGTCAAGTGTTTTTTTTTTTTTTAGTAATCTTTTATTACTTACCTCTATAAAAAATAAATAAAAAAAAAAACAAAACAAACAAAAAAAAAAAAACACTTTGCCCTTACCCTTTGAAATCTTTTCTCCCGCGCTTTGATTTGATTGGCGGTTGGCAGCCAGCTTTAAGCTGCATTACTGTCACCTAATGGACTGGATTGTGGCGCATGAAAAAACTCTCTGAATTCTCTCTATTCTCTCTATTAACATGTATTCTTAGGTAATTCATTAAATGTATGTAAATTCCACATGATTTAAATCTAATAATTATAATGAATATATAAATTATAAATAACATAAATTATAATTATAATTTAAATGTTTAATTATAATTTAAAAATATTTTGATTTAAAAATAAAAATGTTTAATTTAACTTAATGAACTGGATGACCACAAGAATTATAAGGACATTCATTGTAGCATTTAGTCATTATCAGTCTCTGGCTGAATGTACTCCTCTAGCTAGCCAAAAACAGGTAATGAACACATTAATTACTAATGTAAAAACATTACTTCTACTACTGCTGCTGCTAATAATAATAATAATAATAATATCCAGCTGGTTTATCTGAGTTCTAATGGTCACAGTTCTTTGTTAATCCACACACTCAGCAGACAGTTTTATTTATTTAACGGTGCTGCTAGCGGTGACGAGTTAACTAAATTTACAGAATTTATTGTTTGATGAGCATGTGCTCACTATATTTGAAGAAAATGTACCATATTTAAGTGTTGAATGAGGGATTGACAGTCTAAAGTTTCACCAGTGAAATGCTGACCAAAAATCAACATTGATTCAATATTTGTCTTTTCAACACCGAAAAGCATTGAATTATCAACACTGATCCAATATTATTTAGCATTGAATTTTCAACCTCAACCAAAATGATGATTCTGATGGAATTTCAACATTGAATCAATGTCACCTTGCTATCTGGGTCATAGTCACGCAATGCTGATGTTGTTAATATTAATAATTTGAGAACAAAGTATAATAATAATACTTTGCACAGTTAGATGTGATATGAGCTCACTGATCTTTAGATTTAATCACTGTTGGTAGCGCGATTTATTGTAATGCTTTTTTCCTCAGTTGGGCAGAACAAACGTGGCAGACTTGTTATTGTTAAGATGGCAAATTACGGTGAAAATTCTGATTTGGGTCAGATTTATTCCAAGACATAGACAGTATATCCACACCGGTGCAGTGACTGACAACTACACATTCACCTCAAAACATTAGATTCATCCGCGCTGGAGCCGTGCCGGATCACAACCCCGCGCACTGAAGATAATTCCGCAAGAAACTGCAATTCCAGGTTTTCAAACACAGAGGGCGACAAAGAGGTCAAAGTTACGGACTGCAGCTTTAACAAGACGAGACGGGACTAGAATGTCATTTGAGGACTACCAGACATTCAAAATACATTCTATAGGCTAAGTTAACTGACTTTTCTTTCAAAATGTGCGTCCCTGTCATTGGATTGCGATCGGATGAGGGTCGTTTGCATATCTAGTCTCAGTATGGCAGCCGCAGTGGATGAACAGGCTACCAAAACACGAACTAGCGATCTGAAACAATGGCCTCAGGTTAGAGATAGGGTGACCTGATGTCCCGTTTTTCCCGGGAGTCACAATTCTTTGTAGATTAATTAAAGTTAGTTAAGGCGGGAAAGGCAGAATCGGTCTGATAGAAGTGCTCTCTCTCGCGCACGCTGCACTTCTTCAGTTCTCATACAGCGCGCGATCAGTTCAGAGCTCAAATACACACACAGCAGTCCAAATGTCCATCGTGTAGAGTATCTCACATAAATACAGTCAGTTATGGCTTAAGTGAACGTAAACAGGTGGGTGAAAACTGAATGTGTGTCAGTATTACATGCATGCCTTCCGTCTCAAAGGGACAGCATTCCTAATTAAATACCTATCTGTGTCATTAATGTTAACCAATTAATCTGTGTCATTAATGTTAACCAACAAAAGATGTTAAATAAATGTAAACATGTTAAGTAAACCTACTGTATCTTAAAAATTAGTTTAATTTGTATCTCAACCCAAAAATGAAAATCGTCATCAATTATTCCAGTTTTTCCAAATTCAATCCTTGATTCAAATTTCTCATGAGCTTAATTGATTTGGTCTAAAGAGAGAAGAATTAATGACTATTTCTGTTAGAAGGCTACATATACAATAGCTACCTAAATAAATGTTGGTAACTGCAGTTTGACTAAAAGTAATGACTAAAAGTTGACAAAAATGTAATGACTTTTTGTCGACTAAAACTAGACTAAAATTATGAAAGACTCAAACGACTAAAATGTGACTAAGACTATAAAGCACTTTCATCTCAAGACTAAGACTAAATCAAAAATGCCTGTCAAAATTAACACTGGGACACTGAGCTTTGCCATTTTTTTAGACCTGGGACAGTCTTGCATATGTGAATGCTGTCAAGTGGCAAGTACTGTTAGTGTGTGTATTGGAACAGGCCTGAACACGAGTGACGACCAGTGACAACCTAAACATGCTGTGTCCCAATTCGCTTACTTAAACTATGCCCCAAAAGTTTTCTACTCTTTTATTTATTTATTTTATTTTTTGAAGAAAAAGTAGATAATTTTGAGTGTGAAGCAGAAGAGTAGTCAAGCTATGGGACGTACTACAACATCATAAAACTGCACCCTGTCACATAGTTATACATTCTGTCATGGTTAACATCCTCATATACACACTCCACATTTATTTAATTATTAATTTTACACTACTAAAACAATTCTTCTTACCATCTTGAAGAGAAAACAAGTAGCATGGCGTTCTACCAGTCATGGGAGGACTTATGGCCAATATTAGCCATTAAAGTTTGCACGAATTCATACTTAGGAAATCTACCTGGAGTGTGTTCCAGAAAGCAAGGTTAACTTACCGTTACATAAACCCTGAGCTCTCGGTTGATTCGCCCAAACCTTGAGGTATGCTGGTTCCAAAAACATGTCCGGGAGTAAGTTCAGCCCACTCAGAGTATGTTCACTGTTAACACACAAGACATCCTTAACAAAGCAACAAATTGATGAGTCACTATGGAAACGGACGCTAAGAAAAAGGGTGACATATTACTTATTTCTTCTTCTTTTGTTCAGTGAATATTTGCATATTTAGTGCATATCGCCACCAAACTGGTGGTTGTGCAGTCAGTTTTTGCTTTATTAATATGTATATCGATACAGCATAAACATTACCTTCTAGTTATATATATATATATATATATATATATATATATATATATATATATATATATATATATATATAGTTAATTATACAACTATATTGTAATAATATACAGTTGATTCTGTGCTTGATCTAATATTTGATGTTTTTTTAAAATGTTGTGGATTTAAGTAGCAAATGAGAATCGCTAAAATTATTGAATATATATTTGAGACAAAGGTCTAGATTTTCAGTTTTGTTTAAGATAATGAACACAAAAGTTTTTCAATAATGGAAGAATATGTAAAAGTATGGTATTTGGGGGAAAAAGCCCCTCTGCTGTTGGGGCTAAAGGCACAATAATTAACATGATAATTAATAAATGGCTGACTTTTCCATTTGTTGACATGACATGGTTAGATTCAGACGGTAAATATCATATATTATGTTGGGTGTCCATCTTAGAGATAATCACCATGTTTAGAATGAAACCATCATATTTAAAAACATTATATTAATCATCAGGGGCGCCGCTAGCAATTTTTCGCCCTATGAAAGAATATGAGGTTGGGCCCCCTACCGCACCAAACATACACAATATTGCCCAAAGTATTGGGACACCCCTGCTAATGGACAGGTTTGACTACTTTAGTAATTTCCATGAGAACAAATCTTAATGTTTAAGCATATAATGATATTCTAGGGAACTGTGTGCTTCTAATTTTAAAGCAACAGTTTGGACAGGACCCTTTTCTATTCTAACATGACAATGCCTCTGTGTATAAGGCAAGGTTCAAAAAATAAATAATTAAATAAATTAAATATAAAAGATTGATTTAGTCAGTGTGGAAGAACTTGACTGGTCTGCATAAAGCCAAGTACTAATCCCAGCTGGACATCTCTGGTGTGACTTTAAATACATACCTTGAGCCAAAAACTCATCACCAAAACCAATGACTTGTACATACACTATATGGACAAAAGTATTGGGACACCTCCTTCTTTAGAACAGAAAAAGGCACTTCCAAAACTGTGGCAACAAAGATGGAAACATAATTCATGTATTTAAAAACTGTATTTCCATCTTTGTTGCCACAGTTTTGGAAGTGTCTAAAATGATTGTACACATATGTACAAATCACTGGTGTTTGGCATTGTCATGTTAGAATAGAAAAGGGTCCTGTCCAAACTATTGGTATAAAATTAGAAACACACAATTCCCTAGAATATCGTTATATGCTTAAACATTAAGATTTGTACTCATGGAAATTACTAAAGTAGTCAAACCTGTTCATTAGAAGGGGGTGACCCAATACTTTTGGCAATATAGTGTACAAGCCAACCTAGCTATTCAAAATCTTTGTCTACAATTGAATAATATTGACCTATTACTTTTTTGTTGTTTTTGACCATTAGGTATCAGTAACATAATTCATTCAGAACCTGTTCTGTGGACGTAGACTTTCTGTACCACACTATTCTGCTGATAGGGAATGAGTTTGACTACTTAATCAGTTATATTAATAGAAATGCTTCCCTGGGGCAAACTAAAAAAATCCTAAAATAATAAATAGGATACCCCATAACACCAGCATTTCCAGCAGTATCCAACATTTCTCAATCATGATCTTACTCAGCTAAATGTGACTATTAGCTTAATCGCTGTATTCCTTGTTTGCTAGCTATCTATGCACATGCAGCATACAATGTTAAAAATTTTCTACATTATGAACCTTAACCCAAAAACCTTTAGCTTCATACACTGTAGATAATTGTGACCCTGCCTGTGGAAACCCAGCTAAAGTATTTTTTTAAACAGTGGATGAGTAATTCACTCCTTGATTTGCTTAATAAAAGCCTCCTTTGAGATCGTTTTGACGGACATGTTTATTGTGTATTATTTTCAACGTGTTTATTGCTAAGTTTAGTGTGGCGAAAAAGCGCAGCCGTAATAATTCGCGTGCAGTGTATCTGGTTGCCATGACAACTTCACGCGCTTCCTGCTGCTGCTCTATGTAATCAGAGTGAATTTGTAGATTTTCTATAGCAAAACTAAAATGTGTTTAAAAGTGCGACTGACCAAATCGTCCGGCTCGGTTTGCCCCCCTCGAACTCGAAGACATAATTTGACAGTTTACCATCTGATCTCACTCAGTGACTCCCCAGATAGCACATGTACGTCTGCAAGATGTCTGTTAAAGATCTCTTGATCTGGAAAGCATCTGCTGTCTACAAACGTCTGACAGACGTCTTTCAGATGTCAGTTTTACATACATTCTAAATCATAAACATCTTAAAGACATCTAATAGACGTCTATTTGACATCTAAAAGGAAACATCCTATAGACGTATTGCAGATGAGCAAACACTCTAAAAAATACGTCTTGCAGATGTAAATGCAGACATCAAATAGACATCTCTGAGATGTACGTGTGCTATCAGGGTCTAGGCTACGTAGGACAGGATGAAACCATGCAGTGAATGGGGGGAGATAATTTTGCCGGAGATGCAGAAATAAGCCGAAATTTAGTTTTATTTGTAACTCTTTGGTAGATACATTTATAATTTCTATTACGTTACTACTACTACTACTGTTACTACTAATAAAACAGATCTCTGGGGGCCCCAAAAGTTTGTGGGCCCTTAGAATCGTCCTAACTTTTCCCCCCTTAGCGGCGCCCCTGTTAATCATATCATATAATAAAATATAATTTGTTTTTACTACTGTAAATCTATGTTAAATTATTATGGGATCTCAGATTTCATAATCTTACTGAAATACTTTTTAAAATTATTTTGTTTCTGTATTTTAAAATATATATTTTTATATTAACATTTTAATGACAGTATATTTATTAAACAAAATTTAATTCTTTTGTTTATCAAAATGAGCAGAAAATAGTACAAACTTTGCTAAAGTGATTGTTTTGAACAACTTAGACACTGTTAAAAATATATTATTTTAGCTAAAGTATTTGTATTAATACTGTGTGCCTTTTGCCCCATGCTGGTGAACCTTTTACACCTTGTGTGGGGTGATGGTGTCATTTTAAATCCTTTAACTGTAGTTAATTCAAGCATATTTCTGGATATTACATTTTACTTCTACAATTCTTATACAGTAGCCTACCAAGGAAGATATTACAGTGAGATGCAATTGCACTTAGGAGGTAAATGTGTGATACATAAAGAAAATGTTGAGTACTGTTAGTTACCATTCGCCTGTACTGCACATTTTTTATTTTGCATATTTTTTAAAATCAAGTTACAGCAAATGACAGACTAATGTTCTTTAGAACATACTACACAAATTAATGTATTAATTTGAAATCTCAGGGTGGGTAAATTATTTCTGATTAATCAAATAATGTACAATCATTCATTCAGCACAATAGACTTGCATGCAATGGACACTGCAAAATCCCAAATGCATTGCTTCCAAGTAAATTCCACGGAGCTCGCCTCGCTTGCCCTTCCCAACATAACCTGGTGGGTACACAAGAAGCACAATGAGCACTAGGGTTGACCCAGATTTAAAACACTCTCCCCATGCCACCCAAGATATGCATGACTTTATTTCTGTTGTTGAACATGTACAAACATTTCAAGAATAATATCTCAGCTCTGTAGGTCTAGGCTATGCAAGTAAATGGTGTCCAGAACTTTTAAGGGACGACATGAGGCCAAGTAAATTAGACTTTATTACTATTTATAGACTATTTCTATTACTATTTATAAGTATTCCTTTTAAAAACCTCTAGACAAAACGCTAGTTTATTCACCATTAATTTACACAAAACTGATTATTGATTATTATTAGTATTAAATAAAAAATGTTATTTAAACTATGTTTTAATTATGTTACATTGTGGATTAGGAGGTTGGGAGATGTGTTTTCTAATACTTTTGAAAATGTACCTTATTCTTTTGAAAATTACACTGTAAAAAGTGAACAGTTGGATCAACTTAAAAAAAAAAATACTTCAATTGGTAACACCTAAAAATTTTTTTTTTCGACTTAATTTATTACCTTTATCAGTAATAAATCAAGTTGAAAAAAAGAAAAATAGGTGTTACCAATTGAAGTTATTTTTTAAAGTTGATCCAACTGTTCACTTTTTACAGTGTCTATTTACAAACGTTTAAGACATTTACACTTTATAAATCAGTGCAGTCCAAAATGTTAAAAAAAAAAAAAAATTACATTGCCGCGCAATTACATTACCTGCTTACGGTCTTCGGTATCCATAACCTGGAGAGCAAATTAGTTGTTTCTAGAAAAAAAGATATTGTCAGGCACATTACAGATTGTAAGCTGTGTGTGGTACTAAGAAAACGCTGTACAAAAGCCACCAAGAAAATGCACTTTTCACAGCTTGTAATAATTTTTACTAAACAAAACAAACAAAAATTGTACATCACGCTTACCTCTTCCACTCATCTACCATGGCACTGAAAGTCATCTTCTTTGTTTCTGACTGATCGCAAAATATTCGCTCACTACCACCACCAGGAGCGTGAATCAGTACTACAACCCACATGACATTAAACAAACCAATCAAAATCTTCTGTTGGTTTGTACAGCCCACTTGCAGCTTATGTCCCATCCACTTGTGGCTGGCCCACCCATTTGCAGCTGGCTCCGACCTCCATTTATACCCATCTCGGAGACACTGCCTCCCATGCCTACTCCGAGGAAACGCCCCTGGTGTTTGTGTTGTTGTTGTTAAATTGGACCTATAGTTTTGCAAACCAACCCTGTGTCCCAATGTTCATACTATCCATCCTAAATAGTATGTGAGATTACAATAAGTGTGTCCCAAAGCATAGTATGTTGAAAAGAATATGCCAAAAGTCCCCGGATGGTCTACTATTTCAGGTTGATTTTTGTAGTGTGGTTTTGTAGTGTGCACACTCTAACGGCTAAAATTGCCCACAATCCACTGCGCTTTGGCGAAGGATTCGGTCCAGAACTACAAACCTGAATAAATGGCACATTGGGACGCAGCACAATAGTTCCAATCCTAATCAACCACAGCTGAACCAGCTAATCAGGCTCTTCAGGATTGCATGAAAATCACAGGCAGGTGTGCTGAAGTAGGTTTAAATTAAACATTTGCATGAGAGTGGTTTCCAAGCCAGGAGCAGAGCTTACTAGGTTTAGTATGGTCACTTGTTATTTTGCCCTTTATGACCACCAGGAGTTTGGCGTTTACTCTCAGAAGTCTCTGTAAACAGCAAAGTCCTCCCACTGTGCAATATCTCTGCAACATCGAAGTAGAGTTAATACTAGGAAATTGTTTCACAAATTTTGATTTTTATACTCCTATGAAACAAATATCGAGGTCTGGACCTGGGTGGTTAATAAAGGCCTCCTGAATTGAATCAATGCATTTTTGTAGTTAAAAATATCAATACTTAAAACTTTATAACCTGTGATCTCTAGCTTCCACTTAATATGTACATTCACGAGAGAATGACATTCCAACAAATGTTGTAGGACTTAGGCGTAGTGTAAGCTCTGGTGCATCGCTACATAAATGCATCACTTTGCTTCACTTCAGAAGGCTTTTATTCACCCCTTGGAACCTTGTGGAGTACTTTTTATAATGCATAGATGTACTTTTTTGGGCTTCACTGCCATTATAAAGCTTGTAAGAGCCAGGATTTTATCATTCTTATTGTATTCATCTGAAAGAAAAAAGCCATATACATCTAGGATGGCTTTAGTATGATTAAATCATGATTTGAAATGTAATTTACATTTTTGGGTAACTATCCCTTTAAAATATATGGTTCACCCACAAAGGTGTTTAGGACAACATCGTTTTCTGTTCTATCTGGATTAACCTGTTTGTTAAAAGTGAAACTATCTCAACAGATTTTTATTTTTGTAAAGGGGTGATTAAGACCAACATCAGGGGAGAAAAGCTTTTTGTGAATAATGTTAATTGGTTTTAGAGCAGATCAGTGGAAATGGTGCTATATGGATATACAGAATGGATTTATGATTGTGTTTGTGTTTGATGTTCTTCATTGCTGAGGCAAAGGTAGGTTTAAACACATTCTTGATTCATTGTCATGCATCAGAAAAAATATATATACATATATATGTATGTACCTACACACACACACACACACATATATATATATATATATATATATACATACAGGTGCATCTCAATAAATTAGAATGTCATGGAAAAGTTCATTTATTTGAGTAATTCAACTCAAATTGTGAAACTCGTGTATTAAATTCAGTGCACACAGACTGAAGTAGTTTGTCTTTGGTTCTTTTAATTGTGATGATTTTGGCTCACATTTAACAAAAAACCCACCAATTCACTATCTCAACAAATTAGAATACTTCATAAGACAAATAAAAAAAAACATTTTTAGTGAATTGTTGGCCTTCTGGAAAGTATGTTCATTTACTGTATATGTACTCAATACTTGGTAGGGGCTCCTTTTGCTTTAATTACTGCCTCAATTCGGCGTGGCATGGAGGTGATCAGTTTGTGGCACTGCTGAGGTGGTATGGAAGCCCGGGTTTCTTTGACAGTGGCCTTCAGCTCATCTGCATTTTTTGGTCTCTTGTTCCTCATTTTCCTCTTGACAATACTCCATAGATTCTCTATGGGGTTCAGGTCTGGTGAGTTTGCTGGCCAGTCAAGCACACCAACACCATGGTCATTTAACCAACTTTTGGTGCTTTTGGCAGTGTGGGCAAATGCCAAATCCTGCTGGAAAATGAAATCAGCATCTTTAAAAAGCTGGTCAGCAGAAGGAAGCATGAAGTGCTCAAAAATTTCTTGGTAAACGGGTGCAGTGACTTTGGTTTTCAAAAAACACAATGTGTGTGGTGGCTCTTGATGCCTTGACCCCAGCCTCAGTCCATTCCTTGTGAAGTTCACCCAAATTCTTGAATTGATTTTGCTTGACAATCCTCATAAGGCTGCAGTTCTCTCGGTTGGTTGTGCATCTTTTTCTTCCACACTTTTTCCTTCCACTCAACTTTCTGTTAACATGCTTGGATACAGCACTCTGTGAACAGCCAGCTTCTTTGGCAATGAATGTTTGTAGCTTACCCTCCTTGTGAAGGGTGTCAATGATTGTCTTCTGGACAACTGTCAGATCAGCAGTCTTCCCCATGATTGTGTAGCCTAGTGAACCAAACTGAGAGACCATTTTGAAGGCTCAGGAAACCTTTGCAGGTGTTTTGAGTTGATTAGCTGATTGGCATGTCACCATATTCTAATTTGTTGAGATAGTGAATTGGTGGGTTTTTGTTAAATGTGAGCCAAATTCATCACAATTGAAAGAACCAAAGACTTAAACTACTTCAGTCTGTGTGCATTGAATTTATTTAATACACGAGTTGCACAATTTAAGTTGAATTACTCAAATAAATGAACTTTTCCACGACATTCTAATTTATTGAGATGCACCCGTGTGTATATATGTGTATATATTTTTGTAAAAAAAAAAAAAAATGGTCTGAAAAGTCGCTAAGTTGTCAACACTGACAGCATCTTCATCCATTTCTCCAACTACGGGTTAGGCCAAGGCTCAAACAGAAAATGCGAGCTGCGTTAATCGCGCGTTAATAAAATTAGCGCCGTTAAAATGAATTTGCGTTAACGGAGGCGGGCGCTCTAACAAGGAGACTAAAGGCCACGGCCGCTAGCGTCTGTCGCTAGAGCGCCTCATTTTGAGATCAGGGGAGTGAGGTTTACCTGCACAGCACTTACCCGCTGGCCTCCGTTATACCAGGAAGTTTTAGAGCACTTCATGCTTCCTGCTGCTGACCAACTTTATGGAGATGCAGATTTCATTTTCCAACAGGACTTGGCACCTGTACACAGTGCCAAAGCAACCAGTATCTGGTTTAAGGACCATGGTATCCCTGTTCTTAATTGGCCAGCAAACTCGCCTGACCTTAACCCCATAGAAAATTTATGGTGTATTGTGAAGAGGAAGATGCGATATGCCAGACCCAACAATGCAGAAGAGCTGAAGGCCACTATCAGAGCAACCTGGGCTCTCATAACACATGAGCAGTGCCACAGACTGATCGACTCCATGCCACGCCGCATTGCTGCAGTAATTCAGGCAAAAGGAGCCCCAACTAAGTATTGAGTGCTGTACATGCTCATACTTTTCATGTTCATACTTTTCAGTTGGCCAAGATTTCTAAAAATCCTTTCTTTGTATTGGTCTTAAGTAATATTCTAATTTTCTGAGATATTGAATTTGGGATTTTCCTTAGTTGTCAGTTATAATCATCAAAATGAAAAGAAATAAACATTTGAAATATATCAGTCTGTTTGTAATGAATGAATATAATATACAAGTTTCACTGTTTGAATGGAATTAGTGAAATAAATCAACTTTTTGATGATATTCTAATTATATGACCAGCACCTGTATATATAATATGTGTGTGTGTGTACGAGGTGTCCAGAAAGTAATTAAAATATTTAAAAAATTATTTTGATTTTTTCTTTTTTTTTTTTTTTTTTCTTTTTACAATTAAACATTGTCTCCTTCAAAGTATGCACCATGTGAGTGTACACAATGTCCCCAGCGATTTTTCCATTCTTCATAGCATTCCTGGAAGTCTTCAAGTGGGATGGCGTTCAGAGCCTGTACTGGCTCTTTGGACATTATCCACAGTAACAAAATTGTGTCCTTTCAAACCATTCTTCACCTTTGGGAATATAAAAAAGTCGCAAGGAGCCAAGTCGCGGCTGTAAGGTGGATGGGGAAGCACCGTGATGTGTTTTTCAGCCAAAAACTCTGACAACCAAAGCACTGATGCAGATGATAGCGCAATTTCTCCATAAGCTTTCCTCACCATTTCCAAAGTTTCTGATGCACTTTTACTTAATTTCACGCAGTTTTTTTTTTTTTTTTTTTTTTTGCGCACCGTTGTTCCATACTCGCTTGCATTTTTCTTAATACGAGGCACTTGAACAGGGTGTCACAAAAAAGAATGTCTCAACTCTGAAAGGGCTGCAAATGCAACTGATGTTCTAATGTATATCTGGAACCCCACCCCAAGTGACACTGGCCAGCTTCTCTCTTCACTGAGCCCTTCTCGAGCATAGGAACTTCAGCCTTAGTACAGCTTTTTTATTTATTTTAATTAATTTATTTTTAACTCTTGGCAAGTACTTGAAGATCAAATTCTGTCTAATCTTGGCAGTCATACAGATATCCAGTAACAAAAAACAACTATCCTTTGACAATGTGTCTGCATCGATAATTTAGTAAAGCCACAAATAATTAAAAGGTCATACAGTAATTGCTGTAATGTGAAGTGTGGTTTATCAGAGATGAAAGTAAAACATCAGGGTTACAGCAGCACAATTGAATCTCAGCTGTTACCATAATTTAAAGTTGTATTGAGGAAGTTCAAAAGATTTACAGAAGTTTGGTACTGACAGACAAAAATTGGTTTATATATTCAGGAATTTCAGTTATATGTTAGGATATATGAATTGAATTCATAAGTATTTTTTTCATTATTCCTTTAGTATGTCTAAAGAGGTTAATTCAGTTGTATTTTTTATTGTCTATTTCTATAGCTCTGTCTGTAAAATGAGTCTCTATGTGATAAGAGAGGAGGAGGAAGAGGATGCTCACACACATAACACAGCTTTTCAAGAACCCAGCTGTGTGTCTATGAAAAGTGACGTATCCATGGACAACCCTCCTCGACTTGGTGATGGACCAGTGACCTCTGAGTAAGTATAAACACAATGGAATGAAACTGACAATTTTTTATGAATATGACCAAGTGTCAGACCCTCATCAAGCAGCCCTGCAGAGAGTCAAAGACTAACATAAAACCAATATAAAGAACAAGTTTGAGAGTTTGAGGAAATCAAACTAAAATATTTGTCTGCTACAGTTAATTGCATGCTGAATAAAACAAAACCTTTTTTTTTTTTTTTTTTTTTTTTTTAAATGTGCTTATTTTTTTCATTCCCATAAAAAAAATGTATTTGTACATTAATTCCCTTCCCATTTATCCCATTAATAACATATTAATGTGGCAAGAGAATTAAACGTCCATAAATTGTACATTAATTATTTATTTCACCAACAAATGTTTGCATATGGTCAGTGAATCAAACTTAAAATATTTAATATACAAAAATAATGTTACTTGAAGCTTTTCTTGAATAAATGATTTGTCAAGGAGCTATTGATAAGATATTGGCAGCAGTTTAATAACAGACAACAAAACATTAACACAGTAATAGAGAGGAACAGAATTCTGGGGACTGAAAACGCATACAAAATGAAACTTGAATTTCACATCCAAAAAACAGCAACAACAAAAAAGTCTAAGAGTGTGGTAGAGTAGAGGAGGACAAGGGGGAGGGATGAAGGGCTGGAGACCAAGATGGATTTCATAAATGTGATTTCTCAGAGATAAAATGAGCTTATCAGAGTGACAGCAGTGGTATTGGCTGTGAATTGAGAATTAAGAAGTGAAAATCTCAAAAAATCACAAAGAATTTTCTTTTGTTAGAATTGTACTTGTTTGTATAAAGTTCACTGAGGTGTGCATTTTTATTCTCTATTTCTATAGCTCCGTCTGCAAATTGAGACTTCATGAGAAGAGAGAGGAGGAGGAAGAGGATGCTCACACACATAACACAGCTTCTCAAGAACCCAGCTGTGTGTCTATGAAAAGTGACGCATCCATGGACAACCCTCCTCGATTTGGTGATGGACCAGTGACCTCTGACCCTATGTGAGTATAAATGAATCCAGCTACTCCGATGTATAGACTATTTTAATTAATCCTCTCAATATTATTAATAATATTAATTTAATTTGTTGTCCAAATAATTTCATTAATTAATATTCATTAGCTTAGTTTTTTTTTTTTTGTCCAGTAAACCCAATATTTTTTTTAAATTGTACTTAAAGGGTTACTCCAGCCTAAAATGAAAATTTTTGTCATTAATCACTTACCCCCATGTCGTTCCAAACATGTAAAAGCTTTGTTCGTCTTCGGAACACGATTTATATTATTTTAGATGAAGCGCGTTCATGAGTTCACTAGCAGAGCACGACGCAAGCATGCCTCAGATGATGCACGACATAAACGCCGTGACCTGCTTGCATTGTGCTCTGCTAGTGAACTCATGAACGTGCTTGCAGGAAGTGTCACGGAGGAGAAGAAAAATTTGAATAAAGTCGATTTGAATCTGTTTTCTTTGTGCACAAAAAGTATTCTCGTCGCATCATAAAATTTAGATTGCACGTCTGATGGAAGATGGACTATTTTGACGATGTCTTTTACGGGTTTGGAACGACATGGGGGTAAGTGATTAATGACAAAATTTTTATTTTGGGGTGGAGCAACCCTTTAAAGGCAGGGTAGGTGATTTGGTTCAAAAACATTTTTTGTTATGTTGGTTGAAATTCTCTTCACATCCCAATAGCAAACACTAAGTTAAGTGGTCTAAATTTATTTATATGTATTTACATCGTCTGTGGAAATCGTAGGACCATAAAATGTTTGTCCAATCAAAATTTTCGGTCTGAACATTGTGATAGGCTGTTTTGCCTGCCTGTCAAAATGTGTATTTGCATACCTCTGCACACCCTGTTTGCACAGACATGATGTCATCAGCACGTTTCAGCAAGAATGAAAGGCGCAATTATTGTAATATTTTGCGCATGAGGCATTAGGTAGTCTGACCATGTTGCATTCAATCCTCCACCAACACCATCTCTCATCGTATCGCAGGTTAGTCTCTGATCTGCCTGAGCACGTTCGTGTGTTTTGGAAGGAGGCGTGGTTTTGCAGCGTGATTATGCAGGGAGGGTGGGGATTGCATTCAAAGCTAACATGCTATTTCTAGCCTTTCTGAAATCGCCTACCCTACTTTTAAATTGTTGTTTGTGCTATTTGCAGTTGGTTATTGTAAATGGTTGATTTTTAAGGAGCTCATTTGATTAATTCTAACTCAATTCTTATTTGTTGAATTAAATTAATGATATTGCTTGTAATCTATTGCCACAGTTTTATTGAGTAAATATAGTGTATAATTTTTTTTACAGTGCACAATGGGTAGAAAAGAATGTAAGAAAAACAAAAGAAAAACAAGTAATTTCAAATTTTTAGTTATTCCTTGCCATCTAAAAATAATTTTCCAAATTATAACAATGTTTGTGATGAAATACTCATAACATTCTGATTAATAATGCTGAATGTAAATGAAAAACTCATCTTGTCATAAATTTAAATGATCGGAGTCATATGTATGGCATAAAAAGTGTAGTATTTGTTACTACATTATTGTTTTCTGCAGTGTGAAAGTATCAATCTCTTTTGCTGTGTTTCTATTTTTGTTAAAAATAAGCACATCATCTGCAGCTCTTAATGGCATTTTAGCATCTTTAGCTGTGGAGAGAAGCAAAGCACATGCAGTGATAGAGGATATAGCACCAAAAGATCATTAGCATAAAAAACTCTGAGCATTATGGGTGTGTGCTCTATTGTTTTGACACACTGTGCTCTTTAAAGTGCAGAAAAGATATAAGCTTTCACACATACATCATACATGTAACGGAGCCGACGAGACGAGAGGCGTGCGGATCCATGTGCAAGGCTTTATTGTGAAACATGGTCAAAACACAGGTAGGGTCGGATAATGGCAAACAAGTATAACACAGATAAGACAGAGAGTAATCCTAGGGCAAGCGTGGGTCGACGATCGGCGAACAATATCCAACAGGGCAAGGCAGAGCAATAATCCAGGTACACGAGCAATAATCCAAAAGAGGTGCAAACAGAGTCCGAACGGCAAGGCAAGGGTTAATCCAGTAAACGGGCAGAATACAAAACACGAGAAAACAGACAACGCAAGACTATGAAAACTAAGTCGGCTCCGTAGAGTAGCTATCGCTAGGATATACGCTATACAATCCTCAGCAATCTGGAAGAGGAAGTCCAAGGTTTATAAAGCGTCTCATGGAATTCAGCTGTGTGTCTGTGTAATCAGTGCATTCAGGTGTGTGTGCAATCAGTGCAATGGATGATGGGAAATGTAGTCCAGGGTATATTGTAACAGTCTGTGTAGTGTGAGAGTCCTTGTGGTGACTGGGTGACCTCTGGTGGTGAGTGAACGGAAGTTCATAGACCGGATTCATGACAATACATCAGCAAACTTGTGAATCAGGCATTGTAGGTCCTTCTTTTGGTTTGCCAACAGATTTTCTTTACTTTGGGTCACAACCGAAAGTGTTCCGTCCCTAAGGGCAACGTGACTGTGAGGTCCTGGATCCAGCTATTTCTGCAGCAGGTTGTAGATCTGCTCTGTTTGTTCCAATCCCGGCTGATAGACTTTACTGTTAATTGGTCCCACTCAATCTACCAAAGTGTCTGGGCCCCTGCCAGGTTGCAAGGAATCTGCAGTTAGCATAGGGTGTAAGGGCAGGTACCTTTGAGCAGCAAGTGTGCACATAATGGCTGTGACTTAGTCTGTGTCTGTGAGAGACAGCGAAAACAGGCTTTTTATCAGCCTGTTGTGATTGCAGTCAGGTGGCTGGTTCCCTGAAGGAGTGAACAGAGACATTACATCCACATACTGATATATGGGGTCTCACTTGGGAGCCCCAATCACCCCAGAGTAGTAAAAATGGCATCCACTAGCCAGTAGGCCAACCTCCATTTGGAGACTGCCTTTCCCTTCTGCTGATCTCCAAAGAAGACAAAGACCTGCTCAGAGCTTGTAAAGCATCGTTGCTCGTTATACCACGGTGTCTGACTGTTTTCCTTAATCTTCTTTAAGCATAAAGGAGTGACCATGTTTAAAGTGTTAGAAAAAAGGGAGCCCATAGTTTCTGTTACAACATGACGTTTTTCTGAGCTATTTGATATGCTGAGGAATTGAGACAAGTCAGGAAGATTAGTTACAAAGGAGTCTTTTGTGGTAGAAGTGATGGTTCTACCATATTTGTAACAATGAGTTGAATTTGCAGCTCATAGAGTATACATGAGACTAGATACTGATCTGAGATATCGCTCTGCCGCAGAATTTCAACTCCATTAACATCAATTCCATGTGACAGTATTAAATCTAAAGTATGATTTCAACAATGAGTAGGTCCTGACACGTGTTGTCTAACCCCAGTAGAGTTTAGAATGTCTATAAATGCTGATCCCAATGCATCTTTTTCATTATCAACATGGATAATAAAATCACCAACAATTCAGACTTTATCTGCAGCCAGCACTAACTCAGATAGAAAATCAGCAAATCTGTGATAAAGTCTGTATGGTGCCCCGGTGGCCTGTATACAGTAGCCAGTAGAAACGTCACAAGGGATTTATCATTAACACTTGTTTCTCTGGATAACGTTATACGAAGCACCATTACTTTAAACGAATTATACTTGAAATCAGACCTCTGAGAAATAATGAAAATATTACTATAAATTGTAGCAACACCTCCCCCTTTACCTTCTGGACGTGGCTCATGTTTATAACCATAATCTTGGGGGGTAGACTCATTAAAAATAATGTAATCATCTGGTTTTAGCCAGGTTTCTGAACACATCTAGGTTATGATCAATGATCATATCATTTACAAAAAGCGCTTCCGTAGTATGGAATGCCAAACCTGCCATAATTAAAAATAAATAAATAAATAAATAATTGTACAAAGAAATGTAAAAAAGCAAATATAAATAAATACAAATATAAATAAACGTACAAAGCAAAGTAAAAAAAAAAAAAAAACATTTTATTGAAATTTGAAATTTTATTTCCTTATGTATTTTTTTTGTTTTTTTTCCACATTTATTTCCACTTTTATTTATTTTCACATTTATGTATTTATTTACGTATTTATTTCCACATTTATTTATTTTCACATTTATTTATTTCTACATTTCTTTGTCCGTAGGGTAATGAGGAGGGCGTGTTTTGCTTCCGGAATAGCAATCGAGCCAGAGAAGGCGAGGGGTAAGCTTTGAGGCCACAGTGACACCTTGTGGTGCCCAAACGAAATACAAGAAGTGTAGCCTACATGATGCGCCTGTTGATAGTGTGTGATGAATGACTTAGATGGGCAATATGGCCAAAATCTTATATCATGGGTCAGTGGCGTAACTACTGACAGTGCAGGCAGTGCAGCCGCACGAAGTGACTATGTTAATATAAATATAAATATTAATAATGCAATGTAATTAGTGCCAAGATTCTTCACAGCAGTGAATCAATCCATACATTTGCATGTTTCACTTGTGTGTTTTGACAGTCTAGCGGTAGAACTTTTGTCAAGCTTTTCTGAGGTTCTGGGTTCTAATCCTCCCTCATATAGTTGTTTTTTTTTTCTCTGATAACAGCGGCAACAAGCACTCGCAATGATTTCAAAAACAACACATTCCAGCGATAGTTCGCCTGTTATTTAACACACACCAACCAATTTCTTATCGAATGGAGATGTTTCTTTCTTTTAGGTACATCCGTGCGGCACCGCGAGATGTTGCAAAAAGTGCTGGGGTCGTGGGGACACGTCCCACCTGCAAATTATGCCTATTCAATATCAATCAGCAGATTACACCTTTAACTTTATTCAAGTGCAATGTGATTAGAATTAAAACTTTTGATTGTACTTTATTGTAGGCTACACTTTATTACTCATTTTTTTTTAAATGAATTTATAAATGAAACAATTAAAAAGGGCAGAAAACAAAAAATAGGAATACACATCTAAATTAAATGACTGAAAAAAAAAAGTAATGTAGGAAATATGCTTCAAAGACATGGGAAAAATAGGGATAAACCCAAAAAAATCTGTCAACGACTTGCTGATGTGCATGAAAACCAGCCATATTGGACCCGGAAATAACGTCTCTACAGATATTATATACTTTATTAATCTATAAGTATAATATTATTAATGTATTATATATATAATATAAACTATATAATATTATTATATATAGTAGATAAATATTATATTATATTATATTATAAAACGAGCGTGTACAATTACGAGCCATTCTATAAACTGACATTTCAGCACTAGATAGTGACTCCTAAGTACTTAAAGCAGGGCTATGTGCGATTGTGTTAAGTGCATTTTTGGGAAACGCATGTGAAACAATAACGAACGTTTATAAAATGATTCGTAGAAAACACTCTTAAGCGCTAAGATCAATCGCTATCGAGAAACGCAGCCCAGTTCAGAAAACGGTCGAGTCGACGCAAGCCATATAGGGTAGATCAACGCATTTGAAACGCGACTACAAATTCCCTTCACAGTCATATTTCCTACTTTTACATGAACAAAAGGTTACAAACGCTTAAAATACAATGCATATTTCAAAGATTCGGGATAGAACGAGGCATCAGTTACTGTAGAAGATTTGTTGCGTCGTACCACTTCCCGTGTGGACAGTCACAGCATCAACTGATTATAATGGGTTCTCTAGGTGTAGACACGGCCTTAGATACAATAAAGGCCACGGAAACATGGTGGGTTCGTTTGTTACAATCCATTCCACAGCCGACGTTCTTGGTTTTCTTCCAATTTATTAAATCCAGACAATTGGTTGATGAAACATTGATTAAGATTAAGATACAATTTATACAAAATGAAATTCACTTCAAAGAAAGGCTTTCTACAAAACAAAACTCAATGAAGTGGTCAAAATCATGTCTGACCCACTCCATGTCTCCCGACATATAGATGAAACAACCAAAAAAAAAAAAAAAAAAAAAAAAAAATATATATATATATATATTATTGCCTAATATTTAAACATAAATAGGCATATGAAACTAAATAGGCTACGCTTTCTTTAACCCTCTGGCCTACGAACGCACCGGCGCGTTCTGATGTATTTTTTGCTCATGACAGTGGAAACAACTTAAAATAGTCTACTCCTTCATTTTTGGCCATATAGATTAGTGCAAGACATCATTATAAATTTATTGTGTATACTCACAATAAAAACGAAATCTTGTGCTTTTGTAAAATAAAAATAAAATGAATAATAAACGGTACGCTTTCAGCTGTCTCTGCGAGACTCTGCATGTCTCAAAGATGAACTGAAATTCAACGAATAATTATCAATTTGTCATATGTATATGGAAATGACATATAACAAATAAAACAAGACTATTCATTCTGTGGAATATTTTTAATAGTTTCCTCAAAGTACTAGCCTATTGAATGGGCGTAATTTGCAAGTGGGACGTGTCCCCAAAACCCCAGCACTTTTTGCAACATCTCGTGGTGCCACACGGATGTACCTAAAAGAAAGAAACATCTCCATTCGATAAGAAATTGGTTGGTGTGTGTTAAATAACAGTCGATCTATCGCTGGAATGTGTTGTTTTTGAAATCATGGTGAGTGCTTGTTGCCGCTGTTATCAGAGAAAAAAAAAATATTTGAAGGAGGATTAGAACCCAGAACCTCAGAAAAGCTTGACAAAAGTTCTACCGCTAGACTGTCAAAACACACGAGTGAAACATGCGAATGTATGGATTGATTCACTGCTGTGAAGAATCTTGGCACTAATTACATTGCATTATTAATATTTATTTTTATATTAACATAGTCACTTCATGCGGCTGCACTGCCTGCACTGTCAGTATTTACGCCACTGACCCGTGATATAAGATTTTGGCCATATTGCCCATCTAAGTCATTCATCACACACTATCAACAGGCGCGTCATGTAGGCTACACTTCTTGTATTTCGTTTGGGCACCACAAGGTGTCACTGTGGACTCAAAGCTTACCCCTCGCCTTCTCTGGCTCGATTGCTATTCCTGAAGCAAAACACGCCCTCCTCATTACCCTAAGGGCAAAGAAATGTAGAAATAAATAAATGTGAAAATAAATAAATGTGGAAATAAATAAATGTGAAAATAAATAAATGTGGAAATAAATACATAAATAAATACATAAATGTGAAAATAAATAAAAATGGAAATAAATAAATGTGGAAAATTAAAAAAAAATACATAAATAAGGAAATAAAATTATAAATAATTATTTATATTTATTTTTTTTACTTTTCTTTGTACATTTATTTATTTATATTTTCATTTTTACATTTATTTGTGCATTTATTTATTTATTTATTTTTAATTATGGCAGGTTTGCCATTCCATACCGTAGAAAGGGATCTATTATTCATTAAAGGAATAGTTCACCCAAAAATGAAAATTACCCCATCTTTTACTCACCCCCAAGCCATCCTAGGTGTATATGATTTTCTTCTTTCAGACAAACACAGTCAGAGTTGTTTTAAAATTTATCCTGGCTTTTCCAAGCTTGGTAATGGTGGTGGATAGTGACTATTATTTTGAAGCTCCAAAAAGCGCATATATCCATCGGAAGACTAACCCGTACGCCTCCGGGGGGTTAACACATGTCTTCTGAAGCAGATCAATGGGTTTTTGTAACAAAAATATTTCTATTAAAATTATAAACTCAAATCACTGATTTTCAGTTTTTTTTTTTTAATTTTCATTTTTGGGTGAACTATTCCTTTAAAATTGTTTATCTGTATTATATCTGTTTTTTATTTGTAGAATCTCAGTTAAATTGTTACCCTTTAAATTGGTTTGGTTTGTTAGATATGTAATGTTTGGAATGTGTAATTTATTTATTTGTCAGTTCATTCATTCATTCATTCATTCATTCATTCATTCATTCATTCATTCATTCATTCGTTCGTTCATTCATTTGTTGCTACATTTATTCTGTTAACATCTAGGGTGAAATCAGTGACAAAGTTATCCAGCATTTTTTTAAATATTAGGACTGCTCATGTTTTCTTTGAATTTCTCAGATTTGGATTGATTGAATTTGAGCTTGGGTTTCAAATGAAACCGTGTTTTCAGATTCAAGAGGAGGAAGTTTTGGGCCGTTCACGTGGTGGTTTCAGGTAAATCACTGTTTGGCAGTGATCAGTCAGTTGAGATCTGACTGTAAAAATATGTATGCAAGTAGCATATGTACATATACAGGGGGCTGTTTCATGAAACAAGTTTACCAAATAACCCAGGCTTATTTCAGTTAGTCTGACTCATTTTGAACCAAATCAAGTGACAATAAATCAAACTAACTGATACAAACCTGGCTTATTTGGTAAACTTGTTTTATGAAACAGCCCCCAGGTACCTAGAGGTATAAGCTGGAGAAATATGTTTTAATGCACAAATACAAGTAGTTTTTGATACATTTAACTGCAATACTGAATAAAAAAATTAAAAAATTAAATAAAAAAATCAATGTATTTTTCAGCCCCATGTATTACGATAGTGTGGATTAATTCCCTTACCATTTGTCACATCAACAGCCTTTTAATAATAATAATAATAATGATAATAATAATAATAATAACCTTAAGTGAATCAAGCTTATAATATTTAATATACAAACATTGTGTTACTTAAAGGTTATATTCCTTCAATTTTGTTGAATAAATTATTTGTTAAGGAGCTACTGAAAGAAGACCCTCCTGGCCTTTACAGACCAGACATAGATGGCCTCTACAGTTGTGACAGAAGAGGCAGGGACCACAGGGAACTTGGACTCTGGGAGATGCTCTGGGATGGTTAGAGTAGTAAATTGTGTATGAATCTCAAGTGTCATGTTTAACATGCCCTTAACAATAAGAAATAACACTTTTTTAACCCCTTTATTAGGAAATAAGAAGAGAAACGTTCAAAGGACTTGCTGTTTAAAAGATCACTTTTTTTATTATTATACTTCTCTGTATTAAGTTTAATTCAAGTATACATTTTTTATTGTCTATTTCTATAGCTCTATCTGTAAAATGAGTCTCTATGAGAAGAGAGAGGAGGAGGAAGAGGATGCTCACACACATAACACAGCTTCTCAAGAACCCAGCTGTGTGTCTATGAAAAGTGACGTATCCATGGACAACCCTCCTCGACTTGGTGATGGACCAGTGACCTCTGAGTAAGTATAAACACAATGGAACGAAACTGACAATTTTGTGTGAATATGTTGTACTGAAACATTTTAATTATTTTGTCTATTTTAATTATTTTCATTTTTTTCTGTTCATCTCATTGTTTCACTGATCAGTTCAGCGAAACCCAGTCTAACCTGCACCATCTCCAACAGTCAGACCCTCATCACGCAGCACAGCACACAAGCAGACCTACAGAGAGTCAAAGAAAAACATAAAACCAACATGAAGAACAAGTATGAGAGTTTATTTGAGGGAATCAAACTACAAGAGAATCAGACCCTCCTCAGTAGGATCTACACACAGCTCTACATCATAGAGGGGGAGAGTGAAGGGGTGAATGAAGAACATGAGATTTTAGAGATGGAGAAAAAATTTAGAGCAAAAGATACTCCCATCAACTGCAATAACATATTTAAACCCTTACATGAACCAGGGGGTGAAGAGCAAAGAGAACAGAAGAAAGACAAAATCAAGACTGTTCTCACCAAAGGCATTGCTGGAATTGGCAAAACCGTCTCTGTACAGAAGTTCATTTTGGACTGGGCTGAAGGAAAAGCCAATCAGGATGTAGATTTCATGTTTGTGCTTCCATTTCGAGAGCTGAACTTGATTAAATATCATCAGTACAGTCTTCACAGACTTCTGCTGGACTTTCATCCTGAACTTAAAGATCTGGACTCAAAGATTTATTGTAAGTGTAAAGTTGTGTTCATCTTGGATGGTCTGGATGAAAGCAAAATTGCACTGATTTATTTAGGCAGTGACAAAGTTTCTGATTTAAATAAGCCATCATCAGTGGGTCTGTTGATGTCAAGCCTCATTAGAGGAGAGCTGCTTCCCTCTGCTCTCATCTGGATCACCTCCAGACCGGCAGCAGCCAATCAAATCCCCTCAAATTACATCAATCGTCTGACAGAAATTCAGGGGTTCAATGAGCCTCAGAAGGAGGAATATTTCAGGAAGAGAATCAGTGATGAGCATCAAGCCAGCAGAATCATCTCACATATTAGAAAATCAAAAAGCCTCCACATCATGTGTCACATACCCGTCTTCTGCTGGATCTCAGCCACTGTGCTTCAAAAATTCCTGAAACAAGATGACAGAGCTGGAATCCCTCAAACTCTGACTGAAATGTATATCCACTTCCTTCTCACTCAGATAAACATTAGGAATCAGAAATATGAGAACAGAGATCCAGCGAAACTCCTGAAGTCCAACAAAGAAGTGATTTTAAAACTTGCTGAACTTGCTTTCAAACAGTTGATGAAGGGCAATGTGATGTTCTATGAGGAGGACCTGATTGAGAGCGGCATAGACATCACTGACGCCTCAGTGTATTCTGGGATTTGCACTGAGATCTTTAAGGAGGAATCTGTGATTCATCAGAGGAAAGTCTACTGCTTCATTCATCTGAGCTTTCAGGAGTTTCTAGCTGCTTCATATCTGTTTTACTGCCATGTAGACAAGAATAAAGAATCACTTAAGTTGTTTCTGAATGAAATATACAATTTGTACAGTAAGAAAAACTCCCTGTTTGTGCTACTGAAATCAGCTGTTGTTAAATCCTTACAGAGTGAAAATGGACACCTGGATCTGTTCCTGCGGTTCTTGCTGGGTGTCTCAATGGAGTCCAATCAGAGACTCTTACAGGATCTACTGACATGTACAGAAAACAGCTCAATGACTATCACAAGAGCCACACAGTACATTAAACAGACGATCAAGTGTGGTGAACATCTCTCAGCTGATAGATGCATCAATCTGTTCTTCTGTCTGCTTGAAATGAATGATCAGACTCTGTCCAAAGAGATTCAGGAGTTTGTTAAATCAGACAAACACTCAGACAAGAAACTCTCTTCAGCTCACTGCTCAACAATAGCCTACATGCTTCAGATATCAGTGGAGGTGCTGGATGAATTAGATGTGAAGAAATACAACACATCAGATGAGGGTAGGAGGAGACTGATACCAGCTGTGGTGAACTGCAGAAAAGCTCTGTGAGTATTAATTGTAAATGATTTGACTGTAGATACAACTTAATATGTTTTGTTGAGACACAGCAACAGTGTAATTACTCAATTAAATCATAACACTGTTCTACTTTAAATGGTAATTATCAGAAAATGTTTTAAAGCTAGGGTAGGCAATTTTTTCCTATACCAGCACGGCTATGATTCAGGAGTAAGCACGGGACTGTAGGTAATCCAAGCAGTGCTGATATAGAATATCGCACAGCTACGAGTGTGATATTATGTTTATACAACAGTTTGTTGGCACTAGTAAGTAAATCAATAAAAACAAACAGAGGGAGAGAAAAAAAAAATTGTGTGCAGAACTACTTCCGTCATGGATTAAAATCTCAGTTTGACAGTTTAACAGCTGAGCCCAAACCTCCGTTACTAATTTGAAAACATCACTTTAGAACTAGTAACGAAAGAATGTTGAGTTGCTTCATTGAAAGTTTATTGTAGCCTATTTTATAAAACAGTTATTTCCAGTCTGTGATTCTGATTGGTGTTTTATTCACAATAAAGCATGTCTATGACTGCTTCACACAATGGTTCTGTGTATCACTGCAACACCCTTAGCAATAAAATCAATATAGCATCAAAACTTTTCCATGTGTTATGTTTCAGCAAAATTATTTGGTTATTTTTTATTTTTTGTAACGAATTATGCTGACGTTATGTTGCATCATTCACCATTAATTTTGAGACAACACCCTTTCTGCTTTCAAAAAGGAGCACAGCGCTCTCTCCGATCTCTGTATGTGAGTGATATGTGTTTGTGAAAGAAGCGCATTTGTATAGAAAAGTGATTAAACTGACTTGGAAGTACCTGTGCATTAAACGGCCAATCAGAATTGACCATATGCACGAAGCATTCTTTAGAACTTCCGCATAAAGATAAACCAGCTTGTGAACTTATGGTGAAGCTCATTTTATATGTGCTATACATAAGTAGAGTCTCTCCCAGATATCTCTCCTGCCTCTTTCTTATCAGAAACTGAGAAACAAAATAATTGCAACACCGTAAATAATGACAGCGGCATTAACATACACTTTCATGTTACTTAACAACATATAATTTTATATGCGAGCCTGGTAATCCCAGGAGAGTACCCAGCCACATAACTGTACATTTAAATGCTGACAAATAAGCACTGTCATAACCGCTTAGGCTAAAGTTAGCTAGCTAGCGATGGTATCTCTTAAACAACATCATAATGGTATTCTTGATAATCAGTAACTTACCTTCATAGTCATGAACACATTTTTAAAATCTTACAACATTTTAAAGCTTTATTATTTTTCAACTCTATAGCTGTGCAGTAAAATTCACTTTAAATATTCACTTTTCATTCATGACGATGAAATGAAAAAACGTGCCTCAGCGGAAAACAAAGACTTTTAATATGAAAATGACATGAAATTACTATTACAACCAGGAGATGGCAGCAGATCATTTATTGGCTGCAGCTGCTATTTCAACTCTCTTTTCACGTCTTGCTTTTGGATTATTTTAAAATGACTACATCTTTTAATGTTTTATACTTAACTGTAAAAGCTACTAAATAAATTTAGCCAACACAGACTTGTTGCTGCTGTAATTTTGTTACTCTAAATTTAGTCTGAATCACTTAATGCACAACTCTGTTTTTGACATTGGCTTGTGAAATGTTTCCTTCCGTTATCACTGTCAATCATAGCAATGACTCACGGGCATAATTTAGCGGATTTACTCGTGTAATTTTTTACATTCACGTTTGTCATTCCTGAAACAGAATACACTGACGTTTGCTCCTCTTAAACAAACAAAACTTTTATTCAAATTGTGAATGGATTATGTAGAGAAAATGGTGCTCCCCTTACGGCACGGTACAGTTGACCGGAAATGACTGAGCTGGCTTATCTAGATCCAGGAAGTATTTCTGCATATGGTCAATTGAGTATTCAGACAGCCCATGGACCAAGAGCTAATTGTCACTCAATAATTTGAGTTCAACCCCTAATCAAAAACAGATTTTAGTTATTAGTTACTTTGTGCATATTTCATCCTGTGATATAGACTTGCTGGCTGTAATCCCACTGGTCAGTGTTATAAAAGTCTGTCTTCATCTCTACATTCATCAAAGTCACTGAGAGAGCTGGACCTGAGTAACAATGACCTGCCAGATTTAGGTGTGAAGCTGCTCTCTGATGGACTTAAGAGTTCACACTGTCAACTCAACACACTGAGGTTTGTGATTTTTAATGTCTTAATGTCTGCTTAGCTTAATTGCATTGCTAATTGTTGCTGTTGCTTAAGTAACCTCAAATAACGAACTCTAATCCCACTGACTAGGCTTATTTGTTAAAAAAATAATGAAAGGAGACTTTTTTTTTTGGTAATTTTACATTTGTTTAGCAATTAGGATGAGTTTAAAGTGTATTTTATTATCAAGTGAGCATTTTATTATCAATCGTTCACCTTTCGACATTACTGTCTGTCACACACACAGTTACATGACCAAATGAATAGAGGAGGGAAACATTCTGGGTTCAGGGCAGAAAAAAAAGCTTGTATTGTAAAAAAAAAAAAATTAAAAAAAAGGAAAAAGAAGTTTTTTTTTAAATTTTTTTTTATTTAATACAGTTACTTGGAAAGAATGGAATTGTGAAATTTTCACTTGTGAATGAAGATAAAATAATGAAATAAAATAAACAGGACCTTTAAGGTCCTTTTGAAGTTACTAACTGCTCCTTTATTACTGCTTTCTTAGACATTTTGAAATGATTATTCCTGTGCCACTGCTGAATCTGAAAGTGAGTTTGGAAGCGATCTGTTTATTTTCAGAGTTTTTGTTTTTTGGCGTATGATATCAAAAATGGGGGGAGGGGGTTGCATCCTTGTCACTTTTTTCACTCCTGATTAGTTGCCATCCCTCCAAGTACAAGCTAGTTATTGGGCTTTTGGCCTCCTCTTCTGTTAATGCAGATATGTATATCTGCATTAACAGCAGAAAGCATATTATATATCGCAGGAAGCATATTATATAATTTAGCATGCAGTCAAACAAGATATCAAACAATTGGATGTGTGAGTAAATCACTTCATCCAAATGAAGGTTAGTATTAGGGGATAGAATATACAGGCGGCCACCAACACTGATATTGCATACCCCTTAGCAAATGTGCAGTTGCACCCATGGGCATATGGGGTGGGAAGTCGTGACCTAGTCATTACAGAGTCGGACTTGTAACCTGAAGGTCACAGGTTCGAGTCTCGGTACTGGCAGGGATTGAAGGTGGGGGGAGTGAATAGCCCCTTTCGCACCGCTTTAGTTCCAGAACTAAAAATACAGTACTAAAGTACTGGGACGATTTTGCGCGAACTATTTCCCAATACAATTTAAAGGGTTGCATTCGCACCGACAGTGGGTACTAGGAAGTGAAGTAAGCCGGTCGACAGCGACGTCATTTTTGCGCGGCATTTGTAGTCTTGTTTTAACTTCTTAATTTTAACACGGCACTGCTTAGCTGTGTGCTGGATACTCAGCGCCACTAGCTGAGAAGCAATAGACGCAAATACCTTAATGTTGTGTTTTGTTCCTTCGAATTCCAACTGGATTTCCTCCGTTGCATAAATGTTCAAAAGTGCCTGCACTTCAGCGTCCGTCCATCTATCGCTGTTCTCCATTCTTGCGAAATATAAGTTGATACAATGTTTACACAGTATGTGTTTACACGGAGTTTTAAATCAGGCGAGTGAGGGAGTTTTCCTACGTGTTTAGCCAATCAGCGTACACTTACATCACGATAGTTCCTATGGTACTGTTTTAGACCCTACTCTGAAGTAGGAGCTAATTTAGTTCCTCCAAACGGAGTTCCGGGAACTAAAACAGTTCCTAGTTCCCATGGTGCGAACACGCCAAAAAGTGGGTAGTTCCACAATTAGTTCGGGTACTATGAAAAGGTTCCTGCGGTGCGAAAGGCCCTAATGACCAGCGCTGTCTTCCACCTTCAATACCAAGACTGAGGTGAGACCCTTGAGCAAGGCACTGAACCCTCAAATGCTTCCCGGGTGCCGCAGCAAAAATGGCTGCCCACTGCTCTGGGGGTGTGTGTGTATGTGTGTGTGTGTGTGTGTGTGTGTGTTTGTTTGTTTGTTCAATACTCACTGCTGTGTGCAGTGAGTAGTAGTAAAATGTAAAATGCAGAGCACAAATTCGGAGTATGGGACACCACACTTGGCCACACTTCTTGTCACATTCATATGAATATTCAGTATTTAAATAAGAATGCTACTTATGATTAATGCAACATCTGGTGCTGTGTGGCTTTGCATTTTGTTCTGTAGTTAGCATCAATTTTTTAAGCTCAATTCAATTGTAAAATGTGAAAAACCACAGATCCAGATCGTTCCACAAATGTAAATTCGTCTGTCGATTCAGACTGTAAAGAATGATACTTATTACCTTTTTTATTTTAAATATTTCATTTAAACAAGTGTAGAGTATTATGTGATGATTTGCGAACAGATTCAGTCAGCCTAAAGCAGTAAGTCAGACCTCCATGTGCTCTGACTTGATCTTGCAAATGCCAACAGGTCCATTCCCCACCAGCCTATCAATTTTGCACTTGACTTCTTCCTTATCCCCTCATGCATCCGGAGCCTCATTACTGGCTACTTCAACAACTTCCACGTCTGCTATACATCCATGGAAATCTCAACTGGGTGGCAGTGACTGGAGAAAGGCATAGCAATAGGGTGCTCCATCTCCCTCATCCTTTTCACAGCAGTCTTCATGATTGTTCTCATCAGTGGAAGACAGATGGTCTGAGGAGTCAAATCCCAGTCAGGTCAGCGACTCCCGGCTATATGAAGCTACATGGATAATGTCACCAGCCTCCTTTAGACAGCGGCATTAGTAATTAATACTCAATGAATTATTAAACTGGGCCAAGATGAAGATAAAACCAGCCAAGTCACGTAGCCTCTCAATCCACAAAGGAGTCAGGGGGGACAACATCTCTTTCTCAGTGGACGTTGAGGAAATCCCATGCCTGATAGACTAACCAGTGAGAAGTTTGGCAAGACTTTACACTGCAGACATGTCCTTTAATGACATGGCTGTCATCATCACCTCACAGCTTTCAGATGGCCTGAAAAAGGTAGATTAAAGCTTACTACCCAGCAAACTAAAGGTCTGGTGTTACCAATTCACCTTGAACTATCAGTTGATGTGACCCCTCAAACTGTGTGACATCACCTCATCAGCAGTCCAGAAGATGGACTCAAAGGCTAACAAATTCATCCGGAAGTGGCTGGACATTCCCCGATGTCAGTCAAATGCAGCCATGTTTGGAAGAAACGCCCTGAGGCTCCCAAGGAAATCCATCAGCTTGGGCTACAGACTGGAGAACGGGAGGCGGTATTCAAGATAAAACACCAAAGCATCACAAGCAGTACTCCAGGCTATAACCCACCTGAAACACCAGGAGGCTGTTGGAATTGTGCAGCAAGGCAGGGCAGACTTTGGTTGGGGAACAGTGCCTAAGATGTGGTCCAAAGCCTCAAAGACAGAGAGGGAAAAAAACTGATGATCTCCGAAATCATGAGGGAGGAAAAGGAGGGCTATAAGATCAAAGTCAAAGCCAGCAAAGGGAGATGGACAACCTGGGAGGCCACCACTGACAGGGTTGTGGCATGGGCCGAGCTGTAGAGGATGCCTCAAGCAAGGTTGAGCTTCCTAATCAGGGCAACATACGACACCCTTCCACACTCCAAGAATCTGCACCTCTAGTACAGCTCAGAGGAAATCTGCCAGCTTTGCAGCCATCAGAATCCCAGTTTACAGTACGTCCTGTCCAGCTGCGAAACGGCACTAACCTAAGGACGTTACGGATGACGCTACGACCAAGTCTTTTGAAAATTAGCTGAAGTCATCGAGGCTCGCCGACTGGATGCCAACAGGGCCAGCCCATTTCATGGTCTGATCCAATTTGTGAGGCAAGGGGGTGAGGCGCTTGGCAGCACCACAAAGTAGTGGTCCCTGCTGTCACCCTGAGGCCACCAGGAGCTGAGACCTGATCTTGATCACCGGCTGAAGTTCCCACAGCAGATTGCCGTAACCTCCCTCTGGCCAAACATCTTGCTCTGGTCTTGCTCTGACTGTGCCATGGAAAGACAGCTTAGAGGCTGCTTTTGAGTACGCAGACCTCTCAGCCACGTGCAAAGAGGCCGAGTAGAGTGCTTTCACCTATCCAGTGGAAGTTGGCTGCTGAGGCTTCACTGGAACCTCCACTCAACTGACAGAAGTCTCTCAGTGTCAGAGGCACCAAGCTGAGTTGAGTGTCTGAGGGACTAAAAGGTCTGGCAGAGGAGGCAGAGCAAGGGCGCTTCTGGTTCTGGCTACAGAGAAAGGACAAGATGTGGGGGAGAGAAGGATTCTAGGGCTGGCTGCAGGGGCGGTAGGTAGACGTCCTTGCCACTGCTCCACCACCTGGAGATGTTCCAGGATTAAAGGAGCGAAACATCAGTGATGGGTGGGTCCCAGCTGATGACTCTGCAACCAGCCTAAACGGCACCATTGGATGTAAAAAGGAAAAACAGACAAACAATTTATAATTTTTTACAAATTTATGAATAAGACCCTGGTCTTATATTATCACTCCACTTCACACTGACCAAATTTGTTTGGTGTTAGATATAATGGTTGGGACTGTAATTATTTTATTCTCATGTCATAACACAAGGAATCAAATTTTCATTGATCTTTTGACGTGTAAGTATACCTGTAAAATTCATCCTAACTGCAAAAATAGCATTTGTTGAAACCAAGCTGCCAAAACAACTCTGTTTTATATCGAATCTAAAGTGGTAATCTATTAGACTGTGGCTGTCATAAACAGTCAAATGCGGCTTTACCAAGCTCAATGGCTCTGACACAAATGGTGATATAAATGAAACGCAATTGGCTATTTAAAAAACGGGTGGAGCTGCTCGATATATCCTACCCTGTCTTCCTGTTTCAGTTGAAATTACGTCAAAACATAGAATAATGCTGTGCATTTCAAGGCACTTCAGTGGACCTTTAATGCTTATTTTACCTTTTAAGTTCAGTAGCCCAACATCTGAAGTGGAGCAGAGGGCAGAGAGGGTGTCAGATCACGTCATGCATTTCAAAAGTACTTCTAAATGAGATGCAGCAAAGTTTAAGAAGTCAGGGAGGATCAAAAGACATTGTGCTGTTTGTGGAAGTGTACAGTCTCTGCTATAGGGATGGGCGATATACTGGTAGACAACTGGTAGAGATTTTGGACTGTTGTCTGTGTCACGGTTATGATCATGACGAAAGCTTATCATTTGAATGTGTTTTTAAGTGCTGCAGTTTAAAAGTGAAAATCAACTGTTTGAATGTAAAACTCAGTAAAAATTATGGTATGTAGCAAATTTAGCTCAAAAAGGGAATTGTATATAAATAGATCTGTTTGTCCAGCGAACATTCAGTGTAAATTCATATCAACTCTAAGAAAGGATATTTTCGTGGCCACAGAAAATGTCTTCCTATTAATGCATTAGAGCATGTAGCAAGGGTCAAAATCGTAAAGGGACATTAATATGCAAGGCAGAATCAGAAACTCATGTAATTTGTGCACAAGAGTTTTATTAACTAAACACTAACGCAAACTAGTCAAACAAACAAACAAACAAACACACAAACGTACAATCGCTCATACATGGGGAAAGGGCTAATGAGAGTTGATGGATGAAACCATCAGGAAAACCAGAGAATGCAGCTATGGAAAAAGTCATTTAACCACAATACTTGCAATGCATTTGGTCGGAATGCAGTCCCAGATGAAGGTCTTAATGGTTTCAAGGTTTTGGACTCCCGATCACGTTCTTCCGGGTTGAAGAGTGATGAATTCCAAAGATGTTCTGAGGTAGAAATGTTCTTCCAGGTAGAGAGTGGAAAAAGAGCTAAGAAAGAGATCTGCTGAGGTCCGAGGAGCTTTAGTTGAATGGAAAGAAAAGGCCGTAAGCCTGGCACAATAACTTAAGGGTCCAGAAGAGTTCTAGCTCACATCTTCCTCATCCTCTTAGGGTCTAATAGAACCGCCGACTGGGTCTTTGTGGTCAAGAGTCATCTCCCAGGCTGGGGAGATCACCCACGGCTCTATGTTGGGGCCGACCGTGGAGCAATAAGAAGATAGTCGAAGAGCTTTTTGCAGAAGAGAGGTTTTTGCAGAAGAAAGAGGCTGGACCTGTGTGTGAGAGCTTTATCTTGTATAGAGGTCACACCTCTGGAGAGTCAAAGAGCCAATGGACTCCAGTCTCTTTGGAGGGAAGGTTTTATGACTCTTTGTCTCTGAGCATGGTAATTTGCATGGGGTTGGATTGGAAGTTGATATACAAACTATTAAAGATTCTTAGAACACTTATATGTTGCATAGGTAGCAACATATAATATACACTCTCAATTAGATCATCCGAAGACGAATTGATAGAGATCAAACATGATATAAGTGAGGTAATATTAACTAGTGATCTATCATAAGCATGCATAAAACAGGATACAATACAAAAGACAATGTACAAGAATAGTAACAATATACAAAATGACCTGAGGATATGTGTCTTCATTCAAAGAAAGGTTTTGAAGGAGTGTTGCTTGGCCCGCATTCCTTAGAGCACTAAAACTAGTGTTATCAGGTTGGTTGCTATGGAACCGGGGGCCTGGAGTCATCCACAGACATACCGGCACCCAGAATGTGTGTTGGGTGAGGGGTCTGTGATCATTTGTTAATCTAATAACTAATTTGATTTGTTAAATCTGATGAACAAATGTGTGTCTGATTGGTCCAAATGCTACATAATTCCCCCCTTTTGAACGTTGTTGTCCGTCCAATAGACAACAGCGAGCGATGTTAAAGATGCAGAACAATCAGACACGCACCTGCCACTCATGGCTGGGAGACAATGGTGGCTCTCGGGCTGTTGGTTGCCTCCAGGAGTGGTTGTGGTGCTGTGGTGATGTAAGCTGTAGCAAGATGCGGGTCCTCGAGCTTGTGCAGCAGGTTTCGAGGTAGTGTCATCTGTCGTCCTGAAGTGAGTTGATAGGTGGATCATGAAGGACGGATGACAGGTGGATCCTGATGGTCAGATGGCAGGTGGATCAGAGAGGATGACAGGTGGTTTCTAATTTTACTGAGCCTCTGGATCCTCAGCTTGGGTGTGAACCTTGGTCAGGTTCAGAACTGTCTCCGTCTGGGTCCCTCTTCTCCGGTGGTTCCATTTGAAGGTCCGAGGAAGTGCAGCCATGCACCTGTTCATGGACCTTTGCACCACATTGACTCTCAGGACTGGATGAGTGTCCGAGGAGGTATAACCTGTCTCTGTCAGTCGCGTGAGCTTCCACTTCTGGATACTGTAGCGTTTCGGTCAAACTGGGTGACGTTTTAGCCAGTTTGTCAAGGTCTTTGAGAGTCATCTCCTGTGCAGTTTCGGGGTCTGCATGGATGGGCTTTCTTCTTTTGTTAGAAGGGAAGAGTTCTGTGGTGAAGGCTGGCGATGCTTTGGTTTGCAGCCATTCACTTCTTCCATCGTGTAGCAATTGTTGGATAGGGGACTCCGTTCTGCTCAGTGGTGGTGATGCTGATGAGGGCTCCGCTTTTCTTGGCTCTAATTCCTTTTCAGGTGGTCTTGTGGGTGAGGCTGTCTGTAACGCCTCTTAGCCAGGTGTTCAAATCTCTTCCTTGGGCAGTGGGGTTTGCAGTCTGTGACACGCTGGCAAACTGGAAAGTGAGGACTGACACAGATCTGTATAGTGTTATAGGCCCATATGTGGTGAGACAGCTAAGTGTCATTACAGTGATTGCAAACCCAAAGTGGAGTGTGTTGTTGTGGGGCTTTGTGGTTCAGGTTTGCTGTTTGGAATTGACAGCAACCTGACATGCTCTGACACATTCTGCCAAATCTTGCTGTATGCCAGCCCCGTATGCCATTTGTTTTAGTGTCTCATAAGTGTCTCTGGTACTGTGGTGTCCAGCACAAGGTGCGTTGTGGGCATGCATTAACATGACTCTGTGTAAATGAGGAGTTCTCTGATGCAGTTCTTGTGAGCCGATGCGATTTAAAAGGTGATCAGGATGGCTGTCACTTGTACTGTGATGACTGGGAGTCCAGCTTGAAGTGTTGCTGTGGGAGAGGTTTGCGGTTAACCCACAAAACACCCGTTCTGGGCACACCGTGCCTCAACATTGCATCCTTAAAAGGCCATTGACTTTGTGGCTTTGGGTGTGTTGGTCCTCTGTACGGATGCTTTGGCTGTTGAGGGCAATTACAGGTTGGTGGCACGTCTCTGTGATCACTTTCCGTGTTCCATTGTAAATGGAGAATCGCTGGATGGCTCGTGAAGTGCAGAGCAGGGCTCTTTTGTCATCTGAGTAGTTAGTGCTCCAGTGGGAGCAGTGTTCTGCTGAAGTGGCAACCCCCCTTCTGGCCATGTTGTTGTTGTAGACCAGGACTAAGGCAGTAGTTGGTGAATCCAGCTGTCAGATGAAACTCCTTGGGATGAGAATAAATCAGGCATGGTGTAGAATGCAGATGCCATTTGAGTTTGAGGATGTAATGTGGTCTTGAGTGAGTCCACGTAATTGACATTAGCTCTGCATCATTGCCTCTTGTGAAGAGCAGCTTTGCCACTGGCAGTTGTCGGCAGGTGCAGGATGTCTCTTAGAAAAGGGGGTGTGGCTCAGAGTGGGGCCAGGTTCCCTCCATTCCCTGGAAGGTGTGTGGTTGAGGGTTTGGCCACGCTGTCTGTGTGTCACACTGTCGCTGTCTGTTCCCCTTTTGTATATGGTGGTACTGCAGTTTCATATTTTCACCAGAGTAAACGTCTGGTATGATCTTGCAGGAAGTTCCTGCACTTGACAGGGCTTCCCCAGGGGGTTGCAAGGTCTCATAGGGAAACTCGTGTACTTGTTTGTGAAGGCAGGTCTGGTGTGTGCTCGGTGAGTGCTTTGAAGCGTGTGAGGCTTCAGGCCATGTCCTCATGGCTGGCTGTGAGATTTTCCCGTGACCTCGGCGACCTGACTGTCGGGGTGACCTGTCTGGCTGGAGTGGCAGGGGTTCTCGCACTTCAGCCCGGAGTTTCGCTGGCTGGAAAGGTGAATGTTACCGCACTTGAGTCCAGTTCTATGAATGCTTAAAGTCCTTTTGGGCTCAAAACAATACAGCAGGTCTATGTTGGTGAAAAGAGAGCCTGTGTCCATTTGTGTTGTGTACACGGGGTGTATAGTCTCATGGAGCTGATGGTCAGGTGCAGGGGAGCTGGCCGTGTGTGTATTTTGGCCTGTCATGGGTGGTCAGCCGTCTGCTGATGTGCTATCTGGGTGCCATGACCAGCTGGCGTTTCTCTGAGTAGGAGGGTATTCTGGTAGGTTGTTGGTTTCTCATGCCGCTCGTAGTTAAAAGGAGTCTGATAGGCTGATATGTCCTGTTTGTCCTGCCAGTGAGGCCGCTCTCAGGATCAGTTCCTTTAAGGTCCTCAGGATCTCTGTTGCTGGCCCGTGTGCTCTCCAGAATAAGTTCTGGGTACTGTGCAGAGATAGGCTGGATTTTAACAGTCTCTATGGAGGCAGCGCTGTGTTCTCTGTAGGCCATAAGGGCTGAGTTCCGCAGATGTCAGGTGGTCATTGTGCGGGGGAAGGCCATGGCGCTTGGGTGGTGACTCATAATGTGATGCGGATTTCAGGAGGAGAGAAGGTTCTGGAGTTGAAGCCTTCCTCCCTTGTGGCCTGTTCTGTCATCTGCCGTAGATTCAGAGCTGGCTGTAGCAGGCTTCTTGTAGTTTTTGTAATCCGCTTTGACAGGTTCAGACTGCTGGTACAGGATGTTGGGTGCCTCAAGGCCAGCGGTGATCCAGAGCAGATAGTCTGTCTTGCGTGGTTACATTAGGCAGAGTTCAAGCATAAAGGTCCATGTTTTGCAGGTGGGCAAGTGTTGTGGCCCTCTGCAGTATTTAGGTTGACAGTTGTATTGTCTCTGGCCAGCTTGTTGGGGTCTGTGGGGCCACACGGTGTGTGCATCTGCAGTGATCCTCTGGAAGGGTCCCTGCCCCACCCCCCTGTAGTTGCTGGCTGTTGAAGTGTGAACAGTGGGCTCTCGCCCCCCCCCCTCGCAGGTTTGAACTCTTGGCTAAGGGGGCCTGAGCCTGCTTGTCAGGGGAAATTCTGTGTTGTGTTTTCCCTGTCTGTTCACCTTGTGGCCTGCAAGCATATTTCAGTTCATTTGTGACATTGAATTCACATTGGCTTCGTTTGACTTTACCCGATTGGTGTTTGGAGTTGTCTCGTTGCTGTGTTGCGTCAGGCAAGGAGTCAGAAGTTTGTCTTTCCCAGTACTCCTCAGTTGAGTTTTGTTCAAGGAGCTCTTTTGCTAGTGTCAGCAGCTCCTGTAACTCAGAAGTAGGCGTGTCCATCTGTCTTTGTGCAGCATCCGTTTGGCACCTGTGTGAAGGGTGTGAAGGAGGATGTTGTGGTGGACTGTCGTTGGACATGCCGTGGTGTTTGCAGGATCAGGATGGCCTTTTCCATGGTCTCTGCCAGTGGTTGACCTGGGGCCTAGGTCTGTTGCCACGGTGACGGCTCTGTCCTCCGCTGGCTAGTGGCTTCTTGTAGAAGGGCCTTGCATTGTGGCAATGGTGGGTGCCTTCTGGGGCCTGCTTTGGATTCTGGGTTGTGCAGTTCAGAATTAGTGGGGTCTTACAAACACCTTTGGTAGAGGCCTTGTGCTTGTTAAAGGCCTTCTGTGTCAGGTCACGCAGTTGTTGAGTAGGCATTGTGTGGCAGGCCATAATGCCTAGATGGTGACTTACAATGGGGTGGAGGTTTCGGAGGAAAAGGCTCTTAAAGCTGGCTGTGTGACGTGCAGCAGGGTGCCTTTTATTTGAGTCCATGCACAGTTTGTAAGACTGTTTCAGTTCTCTCTCAACCGTGTCAAGCTTTTCTTTAATGTTGCAGAATTGCTGAGTCAGGGTGTGGACTTCAGCTCTGGCTGCATGCAGATGGCCTTCTAAGGCCTTAGCTCTGGTGTTGCTCTGATTAAGTTCCACATACGCTGTTTTTAACAGTGACTTTGTGTGAAACAGTTCTCTTTCCAAGTCCTGTCTGATGGCTTTTTCCAGCTGCGCTTGGTGTCCAGCAGCTGTTAGAGCCTCCTGAAGACTGGTGATTTCCTTCTGTTGTGCCATTCTGTAAGGTTCTTTGCATCCATTCTGTGCCTTCTCTCGCTGAGCGGGTGTCAGTTCCCTGTAGAACTCTGTGACTTGCAGGTTCAGTTCATTTACCTCCTGTCTGAGGACCTTGAGGGTGTGGACCAAGGAGAAGATGATGCTAGTCAGCTCCTGGTGGTTCAGGCTGGGTGTCAGGTGTCCATTTGTGTCACAGTCTCGCTGTTCCTTTCTCTGCCATTGCAGGTCGCTGGCTGCTTTGGGATGAAGGATGTCTATCACCGTGCTCTGCCGGGTTTTCAGTGGGTCCTGGTGAGCTGGCCGGGCTGGATGTCTGTGGAATGTCTGAGACACACTGGCACGCTTGGGGGAACACCAGAGAGAGAGAGGCAGAAGGTAAATGCAAGTATGTACAGAGGTGTTAGGCTATCTGTATGGGGAAAGGCTAGGCCGTGTAAGCTAGTGAGGGGCAGCTAGTGAGGTAGGGTGCTAAGCACACAAGGAGAGGGTTTGAGTAACTCTATTGACGGGGCTGTAAGCAGTGGTCAGCTAATGACCGGGCTATTCGTGTGGTCAAACTATTACTCAAAGCACTGATGGTTCACAGGTTTGGTCACTATGAAGGTATCAAAAAAACAAAACTGAAATAAAATCAGGAAGAGACAGAGGGAGAAGGAAGGGCTTTCCTTATTTAGGTTAAGCTAGGAGATATGACTGAGCAGTTGTCACTTACTAAAAGGAATGCTGCAGCAGGGTCATAAAACCTAGGGGGGTCTATTAACTAAGCTAACATCAAACACTTCAAGGTAAATAAATAGAAACAATAGGAAGTTTTTCTATCTGCTCAGAGGCCTGGTGTAAGGAGGGTAATAGAAGAGACAGGAATTAGGCTACTAATAACCTGTACAGTTCATTAAGGGGACAACAGTTGCTAGAACTGCTCTAATCCTATACCGAAATGGAAGATGGTGATGGTCAAATAACTAAAATAAGGTAAAGGCAAAATGAAAATGTCCTAATAGCTTTAGGAAACTAAAAGGAATAAAAAAAACAAACAAATTGATTTAGTTAAATCTCAGATTTAAGTAAAATCAACTTAGCTGAATCTGTACATTCAAGCTAAAAGTAAATGAATGAAATTAAATCAAAGAGAGGTAGAATAAAGTCAAAATAAAAATAACACAAATAGAACCAACGTATGTGAGGAGGGGCCAACCTGAATCTAACAGAAGGAGATAGCACAAACAGAAAGTGAAACCAAGAGTGAGGGAGAGGGGGAGAGAGAGAGAGAGAGAGAGAGAGAGAGAGAGAGAGAGATAGAGGAGTGGCTACACTTTACACTCACAAGTATCTTAAGTGTTAGCCGGATGCTAACAGTTAACAGTTGAGGTAAAGGGCTTATCTTAAATGCCTGTGCGGCAGCTAAGAGAGTTAGCTTAGGCTACACAGTTGTTTGTTTACACTGTGACGTGTATCAGATTGAACCAGAAGAGGCTGCTCTCCACTTCCGGGGTCAGACGTTGCTGAGAGACCGATGCGAGTTTACAACACGGGCAAGTGGAGCAGAACTTGCGCTGCTGTAAACATGCATGGGAACTCACGCGGTGTGTAACAGTCAGTTATGACGTCTCGCATACAACTTCATTCACAAATCAAAACAGCACATTCATTTCACTGACCATGGCGAATTACTAGTTAGCTAGGCTAGAATTACACCATTAATTCGCTATTCAATTGCATCACTTCAATGACTACAATGAAGGTTACAAGAAGGCTTTAACTCGGGGAGATGAGGAACATCGCTCAAATCACCAATTAACTAAATATCTTGTAGCGAGTTTTCTTTGTCGCTCAGTTTTGATATCACTGCAAGTGGGGTTTCTTCGCCACGCAGATTTATTTGTGCCGCTAATCTGAGATTTCCTCGTCAGAGAAACCTTACACATTTAAAGCTGAAATGGGGTTTTCTTCGCCCAAAATCAGATTAATTTATTCATTTATGTGGGATTCTAATCTGAGCTTTCTTCGTTAGAGAAGACTTACACATTTAAACCTGAAATGGGGGTTTCTTCGCCCAAAATCAGATTAATTCATTCTGGTACCATCTATACAGGCTGCTAATCTGGGATTTTTCATCAGAGAAGTCTTATGCTCTACTAACAACAGAAATTAGGACTTCTTCACTAATATCAGGTTAATTCCTTATCGTACGATTTAAACATGTATTATAGCATTGATAAACTTCTACTGCTCGTAGTAAGGTGCATTCAAGCTACAGTCTATCTGATTTTATCAGAAACTGCATGTGTAGGACGTTAATAAAATTTATGAGACAAACACACAAGTTTGATACTGAGTCTGCTTGCAAATAATGTTTAAACGATTGCCCGCATTCTCCACCAATATTAATGTAGCAAATTTAGCTCAAAAAGGGAATTGTATATAAATAATTACAATTAATTATGATTAATTACAATTATTTATATCGGCTGACAGTAATAACTGTAGCAGAGTTAAATTGCCATCAGCTGATCGGTTCGTCAATTCAGTGTAAATTCATATCAACTCTAAGAAAGGATATTTTCGTGGCCACAGAAAATATCTTCCTATTAATGCATTAGAGCACGTAGCAAGGGTCAAAATCATAAAGGGACATTAATATGCAAGGCAGAATCAGAAACTCATGTAATTTGTGCACAAGAGTTTTATTAACTAAACACTAATGCAAACTAGTCTAACAAACAAACAAACACACAAACGTATAATCGCTCATACATGGGGAAAGGGCTAATGAGAGTTGAGGGATGAAGCCATCAGGAAAACCAGAGAATGCAGCTATGGAAAAAGTCATTTAACCACCTGAGTAAAACCATCAGCGCCGTTTATGAGGGGTCTATAACTTGTACTAATAACCTCATTCTAATAACTAAATACTAAATAAAGTAACTCTAATTACTTTCATTTAGTTAAATGTACAATACTTGCAATGCATTTGGTCGGAATGCAGTCTCAGATGAAGGTCTTAATGGTTTCAAGGTTTTGGACTCCCGATCACGTTCTTTCGGGTTGAAGAGTGATGAATTCCAAAGATGTTCTGAGGTAGAAATGTTCTTCCAGGTAGAGAGTGGAAAAAGAGCTAAGAAAGATCTGCTGAGGTCTGAGGAGCTTTAGTTGAATGGAAAGACAAGGCCGTAAGCCTGGCACAATAACTTAAGGGTCCAGAAGAGTTCTAGCTCACATCTTCCTCATCCTCTTAGGGTCTAACAGAACCGCCGACTGGGTCTTTGTGGTTAAGAGTCATCTCCCAGGCTGGGGAGATCACCTACGGCTCTATGTTGGGGCCGACCGGGCGCGCCCGCACCAGTTCAGGCTCTCCGTGAGTCCTTCATGGAGCAATCAGAAGATAGCCGAAGAGCTTTTTGCAGAAGAGAGGTTTTTGCAGAAGAGAGGTTTTTGCAGAAGAAAGAGGCCGGACCTCTGTGTGAGAGCTTTATCTGGTATAGAGGTCACACCTCTGGGGAGTCAAAGAGCCAATGGACTCCAGTCTCTTTGGAGGGAAGGTTTTACGACTCTTTGTCTCTGAGCATGGTAATTTGCATGGGGTTGGATTGGAAGTTGATATACAAACTATTAAAGATTCTTAGAACACTTATATGTTGCATAGGTAGCAACATATAATATACACTCTCAATTAGATCATCCGAAGACGAATTGATAGAGATCAAACATGATATAAGTGAGGTAATATTAACTAGTGATCTATCATAAGCATGCATAAAACAGGATACAGTACAAAAGACAATATACAAGAATAGTAACAATATGCACAATGACCTGAGGATATGTGTGTTCATTCAAAGAAAGGTTTTTCTATGAATTAATTAGAGAAGAGTCCATTTTTATGGCATAATGTCTCTTTCCTAAGGGAAAATGAGGTGAGTGTTGCTTGGCCCGCATTCCTTAGAGCAATAAAACTAGTGTTATCAGGTTGGTTGCTATGGAACCGGGGGCCTGGAGTCATCCACAGACATACCGGCACCCAGATTGTGTGTTGGGTGAGGGGTCTGTGATTATTTGTTAATCTAATAACTAATTTGATTTGTTAAATCTGATGAACAAATGTGTGTCTGATTGGTCCAAATGCTACAGTATATGTGCGCGCTATCTCAGAGATGGTTTAAGCGCACACACCTGAAGCAAAAACACATAAAACGCTTATCACACAGTGCTTAAGTGCTGAACTGAGTTCTGATCTGGTGTCTTAGTGGCTATGCACGTCACGTCTAAAAGTGTGTGGAAGACACTGGCTCATTCATTCCAAAGAGCTTGGAAGCTTGCACTTCTGTGGCTTCTGCCATTGCTAAGCAAACGTAAGCTGTGCTCTCCATATTTCAGCAAAAGGTAAATGGATTTCCAGCAACAAAAATCATGTGCAGTAGCTCTGCTATTAGATTAATTTTAAAATGGGTATCACTGTACAGCTATGACCAGCTGTTCTTCCATCTTGGCTGAGTTTTCAATGTTACGGAAAGGGTAAAGCTGATTGGATGGTTCTTATCACATGACCTATGGTGTGCTTGCGAATGTGCATTGCGGTGAAATGTGTTCATCTCACTGCTGTGTAGACGCGTCTGGAAAAAATAAGCACGTTACAGCATATGAGTGTTATGACTGTCGTTTCTATTATGAGCACACTTGCCATGCTTCAACATTTGAAATAACGACATTTGAAATTGTTAATCAAACAACAAAAGAGAGAAAAACGCTAACACTTTCTATGAAGCCCATATTTATAATACATTATAAGGGTATTCTTAAGGCATTATAATGAATGCATAATACATTATAAAAAACCTTATAATATGTTGTACCATCTCATGAATAATTATAACAACAATTAAAATACATGATAATACTTATGTATATGTGGTTATAACTTTAAAGAGTATGATTATTTATAACACACAATGAACACCATATTAATTCTACTTCATTTATAATGGACTATATCACTTCTTGACATTGTTTATTTAAGATAGTAAAGCAGGATCATGCACAGTATCTTAATACATCTTGTAATTGGTTAGGGGCTGAGTTAGGGCTGGGCGATAAATCGATTTTATTGATTAACTCGAATGTGTAGTTTATGTCTATTTGTTTGAATGAAAATCGGTTTTCTCTTTAACATCCGCCGACGCTCCCCTCTGGGCTCCCGTAGTCCTGAATGGGCTCAGCCCTCCCCCCGCGCGTTTGCCATATTAGAGTTTAGGTAGGGTTTCGTGATCCCCCCGCAATCCGCCACATCCCAACGTGTTCGGAAAGAAAATGACGTGTACTGCGGATCCCTTAAAGCAGTGTTGCGTGGCTCGCCAAGCTTTAATTTGTGGCTCGCACGGCAGTAAATAATACGATGATATGAGCAATACAGAGATTTCATAAAAACATTAAAAAAACAAGCAGGGCTATAACATAAACCATTAAAAAACTAACACCTTGTCTTCGCAGTGCGATCAGGGCTTTATGATTTCTGCGATGCGGAAAACGTGGACGGAATCGCGGAATCTAGTTATAAAAACAGAATTTACTGTATAACGCGGAATGTCATTGAATTTGTCAAAGTTTGGATGAATAAATCAAAAGTAGGTCATTACACTTAAATCAAATCGCGATATGAACTAGTATCTGTAAATATTAAGCTGCAAAAATACCATTTAAATATGAATCCTGCGTGTCTCGTTATGAATGAATGGCACAGAAGCATGGTTTCGTTTACTACACACATACTGAAGCACGCCGTGAAGTTCACCCAAATTCTTGAATCGATTTTGCTTGACAATCCTCATAAGGCTGCGGTTCTCTCAGTTGGTTGTGCATCTTTTTCTTCCACACTTTTTCCTTCCACTCAACTTTCTCTTAACATGCTTGGATACAGCACTCTGTGAACAGCCAGCTTCTTTGGCAATGAATGTTTGTGGCTTACCCTCCTTGTGAAGGGTGTCAATGATTGTCTTCTGGACAACTGTCAGATCAGCAGTCTTCCCCATGATTGTGTAGCCTAGTGAACCAAACTGAGAGACCATTTTGAAGGCTCAGGAAACCTTTGCAGGTGTTTTGAGTTGATTAGCTGATTGGCATGTCACCATATTCTAATTTGTTGAGATAGTGAATTGGTGGGTTTTTGTTAAATGTGACCCAAAATCATCACAATTAAAAGAACCAAAGACTTAAACTACTTCAGTCTGTGTGCACTGAATTTATTTAATACACGAGTTTCACAATTTGAGTTGAATTACTGAAATAAATGAACATTTGCACGACATTCTAATTTATTGAGATGGACCTGTATATATATATATATATATATATATTAGGTTACATTTTATTTTGATGGTCCCCTTAGTCTATTGCCTATAAGCAACTTTGCAAATACATGTCAACTAACTCTAGAGTATTAGTAGGCTTGGGTTAAGGTTAGGGTTAGGTAAATGTTTACGTACTTGCAAAGTTACTTATAGTCAGTATTAGTGTTGTCAAAAGACCCGGTACTTCGGTACCAAGTCGGTACTAAAAAAATTAAAATGTCACGGTACCAGATTTTTTTAAGTACCGATGGTACCGAGTACCCGGTCAACCCGGTTCTTGACGCATACGGCCCTATGATTTCCGCGATACAGAAAACACGGGTGGAATCGCGGAATCCAGTTATAAAAACGGAATTTACAGTTTAACACGAAATGTCATGGAACTGGTCAAAGTTTGGATGAATTAATCAAAAGAAGGTCATTACACTTAAATCAAATCGCGATATGGACTAGTATCTGTAAATATTAAGCCGCAAAAGTCGAATCAAATATGAATCCCGCATGTTCTGCGAGTCTCTGTGTGAATGAATGAATGAATGAATGGCAGAGACACGCGATTTTGTTTACTACATACTGAAGCACATGACGCTCGCAGTGAATCTGCCGTCTCAATGAGGACATAAATACATAAACATCTCCAGAACTGCTCTGAGAGTCACTTCACATGCATTTTACCGTCTCATTTGAGTAAAACCAGCGTCATATCATATACACACAGAAATGTAAAGATATTCACGGCAACCCGTCAAAATAAAAGTTCGGTTTAGACATTGTGCCAGAAATATATGACTATTATTTTAGTATTATTATGTGATACTCAGGGCCGGCGCGTGCATATAGGCGAACTAGGCAGCTGCCTAGGGCGGCAGCACAGCAGGGCGGTGTTTCTGTATGGCAGAGTATGACAGTCGCCATAGCCCAGCCCATCAGGTGTGCCGTGGAAAATCCAGACTCTATTATATTTCATTATTATTGTTTTAAATCACTGCTATTGGTCTTCCTTATGTCTGTTTGAGGGTTTTAAAAATATTTAACCAAATAAAAGCATTCAAAAGAGCTTGTCACTAAATTTTGTAAAGCTATGGATCCTCAAACTGTCAGCGAAACCTCGTAACTTCACTCCGCCTCCATTCAGAACGAAGCGCCGCGCCGCGCGCAGCCTGGAGACAGAACTCCGCTTGTTCGCAATGCAAGGGTAAATACTAAATAACTGATGTTTGAATAAGTACAGCGTTTTCTTCACTAAAACATTGTCTGTAAAGGCTAATGTTTTTGTGTGTTTGAAGAGCGGAGAAGAGTCTTGCCGTCTAGTTGTAACCAATATAGCCTACTTTTGAATGTTTTAAATATCCTTTATTGCGCTTCATCGTATATATCGTGAGATTTTGGCCAAGTTTATTAAATGACAAGAAAGACTAAGCGCCCATATAGCTACAGTGAAAGGTATAACCTGTAAGTTGATGAAAGCGTATAATGCGATGCACTTGCTGCCTCAGATGCGGCCGTTCTAATGAGACAAAACAGATCTCCGTCATTCCCTGGTCAAAAACCAGCTCCATCTCAGTTCGATTTTCATAAAATGTTAGTGCAAGTGTTTGGTAAAGTCACATACCAACTCTGACGACGCGTGTTTAATTATTATTAAAAAAAACAAACAACAACAGCAAAAAAAAACAAACAATCTTTTTCTGTGTTTTTTTCCTATATTTCAGTAGGCTACTTAGTACTTAGTTTTTTTTTATTAATCAAAACATCTGAATTCTGTCGACACTGGACGATAGAATTTAGTCAATTTGCAACGACCGTTGCAAATCATTTGAACCTTGGGTTGGACCAAGACAAGTGTAGGCTAGTGTCATCTATTAAATACGTAGGCTACATCCAAAACCCGGAAAGTGTTCTTTTGGGTTTTATATGTATTTATTTAAGGTTTTTTTTTTTTTTTTTTTTTTTTTTTTTTGCCTATTTAGCCTTTATCATATTTAACGCTACGAATAGTGCACACCAGCGACGGGATTTCGGCTGTAGCCTTCGAGCGCGGCTTGGACAGATTTCTCCCAGCAGGCACCAGACGTCTATGTAACGTCAGGTTGACGCTGGACATGACGTCGGACAGACGTTGCATTTTGGTTGAAAATGAAAATCGGGTTGAGGTCAATATTTGACGTCAATTTGACGTTGACTTAACGTTGGATTTTGGTTGCAAAACCTAAAAACAACAAAATCTCAACGTCAGCTGACGTCGGTATTGGACATCAATTTAACATTGACATTAGACGTTGAATTTACGTTGAATTTTGGTCACCCGACATCGCAACCAAAATTTAACCAAATATCAACGTCTTATGACGTTGTGTGCCTGTTTTGTGCCTGCTGGGCTGTGTCTCATTGAAAATGAACTACAGAGACTTGTGTTTTCCGCTACCTGAACAGCATTTATGTCGAGCAGCTCACCGGAAATTCTCCCAAATTTTCCAGTGGCCACTTGGCCTGTGCAGCTAGCAGCTGGTGAAATATTTTTATTTTATTTTATTTTTTTTTTTATGTTGCAACAGACTATGAAAAAATATAATAATCAGAAAATATGCCCATGTCTACTTTTCTTTTAATGGAGTTGTATCAATAAACAAAATCTCCAGTCTTTCGCATGCATCTTAAAGATCGTGTTTAATTTTGAGGGTGAAGTGGGGGCGGCACGCCAGTGTTTTGCCTAGAGAATATTTTTTCCATGTTTTAATTTTAATAGTAAATCCCCTTAATTTACCAAAAAGTAAAATGTTTAAATTTCATTAATTAAAAGACAAATTAAATTTGGGTGAAACTTGTTTACTGTTTTTTATTCTTTTATTACTTGTGGAAAAACTTGAAACACAATTTTAAAAAAGTATAAAAAATGGCATTGATTTTTGTACATTTTATTTTTGTTTGACTTTATTAATAACAATAGTGTTTTTGAATTAGCATGTTTTTGTGTTTTGCTTTGGTACCGAAATTGGTACCGAGAACCATGGATTTTCACTGGTATCGGTACCGAATACAGAAATTTTGGTACCGTGACAACACTAGTATGTCTGTTGGTGGACTTTCAAAACAAAGTGTTAGCATATATTTAGCAGACATACTACTGATACTCCAATGACTGCTAGCTGACATGTAGTTTCAGAGTTACTTATCAACAGCTGTCTAAAGGGTACCATCAAAATAATCAAACTGACATTACAATAAAAATAGTTCAGAGCAAATGTGTCATATTACACATTCATCTGATCTGATATCTGATCTTATGGCAGTTTGAGAAAAAAATATTATTATTATTATTATTATTATTATTATTATTATTATTACTTGTAAGTGGTCTTTGTCTGCTTTAAGTAACAGAAGTAACATGGCAAGATATGAGACTTATAATACATTATAACTACGTGGAATGCAATTTAAGTGGATGCAACATGTTCATTGTGTGTCATAAATCATCATACTCTTAAAAGCTATAACCACAAATAAGTAAATATTATAATACATTAAAACTGTTCTTATGAATCTTCATGAGATGATATAACATATTATAAGGTTTTTTATAATGCATTACGCATTCATTATAATACCTTAAGCATACCCTTATAATGTATTATAAATACAGGCTTCATAGAAAGTGTTATCAGAAAATCTCTTGCTGCTATCGACAACTTTTGTAACTTTAATAGGAATATGTCTATATTTAATTTACACAGTGAAGCACTAACAAGGTCAACTTCAATACCAAGTCACATTTTACACCTCTCATGAGTTTGCATGGATTTGTACTCTGATCTGTTTAGATTGTCCATCTGTAATCTCACTGGTCAGTGCTGTGAAAGTTTGTCTTCATCTCTACAATCATCAAACTCACTGAAAGAGCTGGACTTAAGTAACAATGACCTTCAGGATTTAGGTGTGAAGCTGCTCTCTGATGGACTTAGGAGTTCACAATGCCAACTCAACACACTGAGGTAAGAAAATCATACACACACACATATAAATGTATATATGTATATATATATATATATATATATATAGATACACATATACACACACACACACACACACACACACACACACATATGAACACTGTTGAATAATGGATCTCTCCTTGGTGTTCAACAGACCCCAATTTATCTTAAGATTTTAGGTTTGCAATTGGTCCAGTCTGTTGTGATAAAGAACATTTTAGTTAAAAAATGTCAAAGTTAAGGAGGAGTGGAGATAAATTGTTCAATCAGTTCTGTTCTATCAACATTTGACATTAACTTTAGAAAACAATGAGTCACTCCAACTGAACTGAACCTATAATTAGTCGATAAAAAGTGTCTTTAAATAAAATCATTAATTGAGTTATATGAATCTGAACACTCCTCTTTATAAATCAGTTTGACCTCCAGTCTTTATAAATCAATAAAGACCAGCAAATATCTCTTAATGGGTAGCAAATTTGTCTGAGCCTGAATTTGAGGGGGCCTTTCTATTAGCATATTTTCCCTGTGAGGTCTTGTACTTGATCAGCTGTAATGTCCCAGGTCATGTGATCTTAAGTGTTTTGTGTGTGTGTGTGTGTGTGTGTGTGTAGATTATCTGGCTGTATGGTGACAGAGGAAGGCTGTTGTTATCTGGCCTCAGCTCTGAGTTCAAACCCCTCACACCTGAGAGAGCTGGATCTGAGCTACAATCACCCAGGACAATCATTAGTCAAGCTGCTCTCTGTTCCAAACTACAGACTGGACAAACTCAAGTATGTTAACCAGTAACAACCAACCAGTGTGTTTATTTTTTTTTTTAATAATGCGTGTGCTATATAGTCATTCAAAACCGTTACGGTTGATAGCTTTTATAGGTATTGTGATATGACTGAGGGACTAAAATATGAGTGCGTCAAGTAAATTCTTATTTCATACTTCTGGGTTTTTGGATTTCTGATTGACCCATGCTGGGTAAAACGTATTTCCGGTAACAGTGATGGCTGAGCTTAACAGGAACCTGTTCACAAATTAATGAAAATGTTTGAACTGTCTTGTTGATTTATTGGTGAGACTGCAAATCTCTAATTAAGAGCTATAAGAACTTGATGGCACTTAACTTGATTATATCAGTCTCTGTGTATGTTTTGGTACAGCAGTGCATTATCATACTCTATGTGAAAACTTCAGAGCTTTTTGCGATGTACTGGGGCTAAATGATAGGCTAGCAGCACCCTTCTCACACAGACTTGATCAGCTGATACATACTGACTAAGTTTACATGGACATCAGTAATCTAATTATTTACCTTATTCTAAATAAGACAATATTATGATTAAGGTGTTTACATGAGTTGCTTTTAGAATATTCCTTTCATGTTCCTGTTTTACATGTTATAGTACATAGATCGATTAATGACACATTTCATAACGTCCCCACGTGACGCCATCCAATGTCCCCTCCAAAATTTCATGTATCAACATACAGTTTGTCTTCGTTATGGTACCATATACACTTTTGGGTGTTTCATTTTTAATTTTATGAAAGCTTCAAGTGCAGTTCATTTGTCATGCTATACGTGCAATGACTTGTACATACACTATATGGACAAACGTATTGGGACACCTCCTTCTTTAGAACAGAAAAAGGCACTTCCAAAACTGTGGCAACAAAGATGGAAACATAATTCATGTATTTAAAAATTGCATTTCCATCTCTGTTGCAACAGTTTTGGAAATGTCTAAAATGACTGTACCCATATTTACAAGTCATTGGTGTTTGGTAAAGAGTTTTTGGCTCAAGGTCTGCATTTCAAGTCACACCAGAGGTGTTCAGCTTGGATTAGGACTTGGCTTTCTGCAGACCAGTCAAGTTATTCCACACTGACTGAATCAGTCATTTCTTTTTGTACCTTGCCTTATACACAGAGGCATTGTCATGTTTGAATAGAAAAGGGTCCTGTCCAAACTGTTGCTTTAAAATTAGAAGCACACAATTCCCTAGAATATCATTATATGCTTAAACATTAAGATTTGTACTCATGGAAATTACTAAAGTAGTCAAACCTGTTCATTAGAAGGGGGTGTCCCAATACTTTTGGCAATATAGTGTATATAGTCAATATTATATAATATGTAACTAATCCCAACATAATATATTTAAATAAGCAAAAGCTTAAGAGTCTAGAATATACAGAGCCCTTTATAGGACATGGTGGTGGAAAAAAATGGGGTGGGAGAAAAAATATTTTATATTATTTATGAATATTTTTCAAATATTTTGCGTTCTCTCGCAAAACTTTTGCGTTCCCTCGAGAAACTTTGCGTTCCCTCGCAAAACTTTTGCGTTCTCTCGCAAAGATTTTTGTGTTCCCTCGCAAAACTGTTGCGTTCTCTCGCAAAGATTTTTGCATTCTCTCGCAAAGATCTTTGCGTTCCCTCGCAAAACTGTTGCGTTCCCTCGCAAAGATCTTTGCGTTCCCTCGCAAAACTTTTGCGTTCTCTCGCAAAGATCTTTGCGTTCCCTCGCAAAACTTTTGCGTTCTCTCGCAAAACTTTTGCGTTCCCTCGCAAAACCAGTTGAGCTCGGACAAACGCTTACTTTACAGCTTGCAGCAATTCATACAGCTGCCGTGATTCATAAAACGCTTAACGCGGCTTAATGAAGAGGAAAAAAGAGCAAATATGCTATAAAAAGTATTAAAAATATATGTGTACATGCAAGCAGATGAGCCCAAATATGAGCTGACATGATATAAGCCATAGAAAAGCGGGCTAACGTGGCTTAATATAATAATAAATGTCCAAATTTTATATTTTAATAAAAATATACACTATGTACAGGAAAGCAACGTGCTAATCCATTAAGCCACGTTAAGGGTTTTAATAATGTTTTGTCTAGTCAAGTCAAGTCAAGTCAAGTCACCTTTATGTATATAGCGCTTTTAACAATACAGATTGTGTCAAAGCACTTAACAGTATCAAATTGGAGGATAGAGTGTCAGTAATGTATAATAATAAGATTAAACACTCAATTTTCAGTTAAAGGCATTTCATTATTGAATTCAGAGATGTCATTGTCTAGCTCAGTTTAGTTTAAATAGTATCTATGAAATCAAATTGACGATAATCGTTAGAAATTAAGTGTCCCCAACTGAGCAAGCCAGAGGCGACAGCGGCAAGGAACCAAAACTCGCTCTGTGACAGAATGGAGAAAAAAACCTTGGGGGAAACCAGGCTCAGTCAGGGAGAGAAAACACGTGAAACTGCGCGTTCGACATTCTAAAACTCTTAACGTGGCTTAATGCATTAAAACGGCCGGTGTTTTTAAAAGACCAAACTCAGTAAACACATTATTAATAAAGCGTTCTATTTACAGACAAGCAGATAAGTCTAGAATAAGAACGCAATGCGTTTAATTGCGCGTTAAGCGTTTTCCTCATATTGAAAACATTACAAGGAAAAAGCATAGCTTAATGCATTAAATCAGTGTTTTTAAAATACCAAACTCAATAAACATATTATTAATAAAGCATTCTGTTTACAGACAAGCAAATGAGTCCACAATAAAAACGCAACGAGTTTAATTAAGCATTTTCCTCCCATAGAAAACCGTTATAAGGAAAACGCTTAACGTGGTTAATGCTTTAAAACGGTGCGTTGCTTTCTTATTCTGGACTCATATGCTTGTCTGTAAATAGAAAGCTTTATTAATAATGTGTTTACTGAGTTTGGTCTTTTAAAAACACTGATTTAATGCATTAAGCTATGCGCGTTTTCCTTGTAATGTTTTCAATTGGAGGAACGCTTAACGCGTAATTCTGGACTCATCTGCTTGTCTGTAAATAGAATGCTTTATTAATAATGTGTTTACTGAGTCTTTTTAAAACACCGTTTTGATGCATTAAGCCACGTTAAGCGTTTCTCACGTTAAGTGTTTTAGAATGTCCCGTTCCGTTCATATTCTGGGCATATTCTCATACTCTCTGCTTCTCTGTGCTTAATATATTTTTAATAAACAGATTTGATCTTTTTAAATCACCAATAAATTGTCCATTAGCCTTCCTTAGGCTAAGCGTTTCTATGGAAGCCTAACGTGCAGCGCGTTGCGTTCATATTCTGGGCTATTCTGCTTTATTAATAGTGATATTATTAATAAGGTTATTATTAATAATGCTATTAGTACTGACAGTAATTATTGACAACCCTCCAATGTCACTGTTTTAAAAGATTAAGCCACATTAAGCGTTTTAGAATGTCCCAAAACCTTGCCTTGAACTAGCAAAAGTTTTGCGAGGGAACGCAAATATCTTTGTGAGAAAACGCAAAAGTTTTGCGAGGGAACGCAAATATCTTTGCGAGCGAACGCAAATTTTTGCGAGGGAACGCAAAAGTTTTGCGAGAGAACGCAAAAGTTTTGCGAGGGAACGCAAATATCTTTGTGAGAGAACGCAAAAGTTTTGCGAGGGAACGCAAAGATCTTTGCGAGGGAACGCAAAAATCCCCTGATGGGGAACTTCTTTGGGAATGCAGTGGACACAGTCATTTTTTGTGGCTGACCTTATTGCATATGCATTTGTAGGAGTTTTTAGAGGCAAAATCTATGGAAGGAGAATATTTAAATGAATCATGCTGCATGATTTACTAAGGTTTGAGGTAGTCAATTTATTGGTATTTTGCACCATTATTTAACCCCCCAAAAAGCCTGTCTTAAGCCATTATACTTGGCATGGCTGCTATATAGTAGTTGCTGCTAGGAGAAGGTACTGCATAGAATTTGAATGAAATTTATACAGAACAGATTTAAACAAAGGGAACAGAATTATATTTAAAATGTGCTTCTCATATAATTTAATGAACATCTGGTTTAAGCCATGTATATTTTTATCAAAATACAGATACAAAATTATTTTGAAATAGCTGGATTACAGATATTGACTCCACTGCACACTGCTACTTAATACAACTAGAGAAACACCCTAGTGTGATATAGAGCAACCATAATTAAAATTTCACTATATTCAATTCGCTACAACAAGAACATGTAAAATGACACAAAAATATTTTTGTGACTTTTGAATGTTGGTTGGAATAAATCCTTTCAGGGTCAGGCCCTCTGTAAGCAGAATAAAGTGCAGTAATGCTACAGATTGTAATAATGCAAACATTTAACATGCTAGCTGATAATATATGACAAAGAGTAAAATTACAGTTTGATACATCTCCCTGTCATAAGAAAATATGAGCATTTACATTTTTCTAAATAACTATCATAAGAGTTTATAATCTGACAACTAAAAAAAACGTAATTTAGGTCCTGAATGTGCATGTGTGCTTGTGGGCTACACTGTGGGAACCAAATGTCCTCACATGGATAGTAAAACCTGACATTTTTGACCTTGTGGAAATAAATTATTAAAAATACTAAATGGTGTTTATTTGAAAGTGTAAAAATGCAAAAAGGCTTCTGTGAGGGGTTGTCTCCCAGTCTCCAACACTACATTTCCTACAATCCCTCTTGGTTCCCTCCTGCACACACTCCATCACCTGCACTTGTTTTCTAATATCCTCATCAGCTCTCTATTGAAGCACTCACCTTATGCCCTATCCAAATACCCATGCTTGTGGTCTTTGTAGTTGACCACTTGACTACTTTTATGACGTATTTCCTGTATTTGGCCCAAGTGTTCAAGTGAGCATGAAGAAGTGTGTGTACAACTTCCTTGATTGTTCCTAAGGATATTTACCCATTGTACTTACCTGTTGTTCCTACGGCTGAGGTGTGTGCTCTCTGGTTCCCATTTCCATCACCCCTACCTGTAAGACAAAGGAGACTGTTTATATCTACATTGCTCACCATACTCAAGACTGTGCACTTATACTCACCCGTTCACCCTGTGTTTGCCCTGTGTTCACAATAAAGCTGTGCTGGATTCACTTAACCTCTTTGCAAGAGCATATTTCCTGACAGGGGTAGGTTTAGGTTTAGTGGATAGAAAATATTGTAAGAGAATAAATGAGAATAAAAATAATAGTCCCCACAAAGATAGCTTTTCAAGCACGTGTATGTGCGTTTTCAAGCACGTGTATTTGTTTTGATTTTGAGAGAACAGGGTTTTGGTTTTTTTTGTTTTGATTTTTTTTTCTGTTTGTGTTTATATTATAATTCTTTATTCACGTAGAATGAGTGTGACTTTTTTTTTTTTTTCAATAGCGTGAATCATGGAGGAGAATTCATGATAACAAAAGGATTACAGAAATGTAGGTCTCACACACACCTTAATCATTGATTTGTTGTGTTACACTGTAAATGTTATAATCTCTCTTCTTATGTGTAGATGCATGTGATCTCACACTGGATTTCAACACAGTAAATACTCGTGTCACTTTGTCTGAGAAGAGCAGAAAGATGTCACATGTGAGCAAGAAGCAGCCGTATCCTGATCATCCAGAGAGATTTGAGAGTCATCAGGTTTTGTGTAGAGAAAGTCTGTCTGGACGATATTACTGGGAGGCTGAATGGAGCGGTGAGGGGGGTGATATATCAGCGGCATATAAAGGAATCAGCAGGAGTGGAAAGAGTGATGACTGCTGGTTTGGATACAATGAAAAGTCCTGGAATCTGAACTGTGTTAATTACCGTTTCACTGCCTGTCATAATAATAAGAGCACAGTAATATCTGCCCCTTCACGGTCTAAAAGAATAGGAGTGTATCTGGACTGGTCAGCTGGCACTCTGTCGTTCTATAGCGTCTCTGACACACACACACTCACACACTTACACACATTCAATAGCACATTCACTGAACCCCTCTATGCTGGATTTGGACTTTATTATTCTGATAGTTCAGTGTCTCTGTGTGAGATTAAATAGCTTCCTGTGAGAAACAACTGACACACATAGTTGGGAGAAAGAAAATACTATTTAATATTAATTTAGATAAGACCAATCACTGACTCCAAGTACCTGTTTTACAATAAAGATTAGTATTGAATAACTTTTATATGAGATGCAAAATAGCCTGCTTTTCCGTCTAAATAAATAAATAAAATACAAACCCAGAGCAAAAGCTTTGCATCTCCTAGAAATGCAGTGTTTTGCTCCTGAATAATTCAGCATTTTTTTTAATGAATTGGTTCAATCATTTCATATTTCTTTACTTTAAGTATGTATTTATAACATTAATCTCACAATATTATTTATGCAATAATAATTGCTGTGTAAATACATTCATGCCAGAATGGTTCAGAAGTCAGAAAGAGCTTTATTGCCAATTATGTTTGCACATACAAGGAATTTGTTTTGGTGTCACAAGCTTCCAGTACAAAGAGATAACAACACACATAATAAAAATAAAAAAAATATGTGAATAAAATACATATATGTATATAAATAAACAAGAAAATAATAAAAAATAAATATAAAAATAAAATAAATTGTATGTTCAGGTATTGTGCTGTAGATAAAATAGAATGGAATAAGATGTACTGTAGGGATGGACTAGGATGTAGGGTGGTAGCAAATAAATATAAGGTTATTGCACATATTTGTATTTCAAAATGGGGAGAACATTTAACTCTTCGTGAGGTAGATTGCCTGGGGGAGGAAACTGTTCTTGTGCCTGTCTGTCCTGGTGTTTGATGCTCTGTAGCGTCAGCCAAATGGCAAAAATTCAAAAAGTAGATGGCTTGGATGTGAGGAATCCAGAGTGATTTTCTGAGCCCTTTTCCTCGCTCTGGATGTATACAGTTCTTGAAGGCTCGGCAGGGGAGCATCAGTAATCCTTTCAGCAGTCTGAACCATCCCCTGTTGTCTTCTGATGTCTGACTTTGTTGCTGAACCAAACCAAACAGTTATTGAAGTGCACAGGACGGACTCAATGACAGCAGAGGTCAAGGTGTTATTTCAGGGTTTCGATATCTTCTTGCAACTAAGAGAGCATGTCCTGCATTATATTGTTTTATAATGGCTATTTAGTATTACCCTTATATTTGAATAGACTAGACTAGTAGTAATGTTGCATATTAAATTTTCTAGGAACCTCAAAGCATAGGTTACTTTTGTGTGTGTGTGTGTGTTTTGTGCTACTCGATGTTGTTCTAGTTAAGATCATTTGTAAAGCATGTAGGGTCCAAAAATGACTCAAGCAGGGGACCCCAACCCCGTAATTTCTGAACTGTTTATGGATGTGATATTTCAACATTATTCTTTATCAGACACTGCATCTATATAGTCTTTACCACTTTTCCAGACCATGTTTTGATTTTTGACATGTTTTTTGACAATTTCTTTTTCTAATACCATACTATTGTTTACTTACAACTAATTACTGATGACTGTATTTCATCAAATTTCTGATTTTGTTCAATGATCCTACTGTGTGTAGTATTATCTAATGTGTGTGTGTGTGTGTGTGTAGACTACAAAGCTCAGGGTTATGCAGACTTGAGTGCAGTTCACTGTGCACATTAGCACATTCATTGTGCACATTATACTAGAAATCAGCTTTTACACTAACTGTTGGGAATATGATCTTTTTTCTTCCTTATTTTCCCTTTGTACTACATCTCCCAACATTGCCCACACACCTCTGGTCAAGGTCTATAAGTAGACCTCATTTCCCACCTTTGTTTCTTTGAATTGATGAGGTGTGGATGTTTGAATAGATGCCCAGCCATGTCCTTTGAATCCTTTAAATGGGATGCATACAGTAAGTTTATTTGTCAATTGTGTTATTTATTTGAATTATTTGGATTGGATATTTAATCATTATTTTGGATTAAGTACATAGTTATTATTGATATGTTTATTGATGTAATTGTCATTTTGAAGAATTGTCTGTATGACTTTATGATTTTGTAACACTTGTGTCACCCTCAGGTTGAGGTATTCTGGATCCAGTATCTAGGTTCAAAGCAGTAATAGAACTTGAAAAACAACACAGTGCTTAGAAATTTGATGAAATGAAAATTTAAATGTCAGTTTAGGGTTAATTGACATAATATAAACCTTCCATGCATAGTAACTGCAAACAGTTCAAGATTGTGTAAGATATGTTTTTTTTTTTTTTTGATCAGGTGGTGGTGAATTAGAATAGCAGCTTTGTAAGCTCTCACCATTTCTCCTCTCAGTCACTTTTATTCAATTTTAAACATCTCATATTAACATTAATCACAGATCACAAATGTTTTTTTTTTCTTTCAAAAAACAAACTACCATTGTCAACAGTTTATTCAGGACTGTAAATCTTATCTCCATGCCTGCGTCCCAATGTGCATCCATCCTAAATTCTATGTGATATTAGTAATTTTCAATACTATTTAGGGCAGATAGGGTGGATAGTATGGACATTGTGATGCAGGGCATGCCTTTCTTCTAGGATGGTTATTCCAAACCTCCACTGGAGGTTTCTGTGCAAATTCTTGCCAATAAAGACCCTATGTTTTCCAAGATTATCTAGTTTCAGTACATTATGGTCCTAGAGCACAGTATGCCCTGTGAGTACTTGTTTGAATTTGTTCATACTCTTGTTTGTAATGCTGTGTGGGGAATGTCCAGAAGAATATGAACTGGAAAACATCAATGATAACATCTGGACAAAAGATCAGCAGTGGTTATAATTCTGAATAATACAAAATAGAACAAATGCAGGAAAAGGAACATCTCATTTCCCAAAATGGCTTAATCATTAAAGAGAAGAACAAAGTCAACAGTTATGTTGTTTCTGCACCATTTGGGATCATCACATCCTGATGGGCCAAATGATCATCAATTGTAGAATGGGAACGGGTGTGGAACAAACCATCTCAGACAATGTGGTGTCTTATCTTCATTAACATACAGACCACAGCTGTTATGACTGGAGCATAAGGGTAGTAAACTACATAAAAGATCTGAGTTTACTGAATACAACTTCACTGAACCCAAGGTAATACATGTACATGTTTGTCACTGTTATGCTGGAATAAACATCTTCAACAAGATCTTCCACATAATTATCATTTATTTATTTATTTTTTTACAGTTCTGTTTCAAGGACTTTTAGTTTGTTTCTCCTTGTTTTCCTGTTTCATTCCTGTTTCCTTTGTTCTTGTTTTTCATTTATTGTCATACGAATATATCGTACTATAATGTTTTACAATCCGTATTGCTCTCTTCTGTAATATATATATTTTGGATTTTAAGATGGTTTTATATGTATGACCCCATACCTCCACACAGTAAGCCATGTATGGAACTATGAGCAGAGGTGGGTAGAGTACCCAAAAACTGTACTCAAGTAAAAGTACTTGAAGAAATATTTACTCAAGTAAAAGTAAAAGTAATAGTCTGAATAATTACTTGAGTAAGAGTAAAAAAGTATCGGATAAAAATCTACTCAAGTAGTTAGTTACTAGTTACTTTGGATCATATACTGAATATAGTCTATTTTTATTTAGATATATAGATATTTAAATTATATATATATATATATATATATATATATATATATATATATATATATATATATATATATATACACACACACACACACACACTCACCGGCCACTTTATTAGGTACACCTGTTCAATTGCTTGGTAACAACAAATTGCCAATCACATGGCAGCAACTCAATGCATTTAGACATCTAGATGTGGTGAAGACGACTTGCTGAAGTTCAAACCGAGCATCAGAATGGGGAAGAAAGGGGATTTAAGTGACTTTGAACGTGGAATGGTTGTTGGTGCCAGACTGGCTGGTCTGAGTATTTCAAAAACTGCTGATCTACTGGGATTTTAAAGCACAACCATCTCTAGGAAAAAAAGACTGCATAGTGAGAGAAAAAAAGAGAAAATATCCAGTGAGCGGCAGTTGCGTGGACGAAAATGCCTTGTTGATGTCAGAGGTCAGAAGAGAATGGGCAGACTGGTTAGAGATAATAGAAAGGCAACAGTAACTCAAATAACCACTTGTTACAACCAAGGTATGCAGAATACCATCTCTGAACAGACAACACGTCGAACCCTGAAGCAGATGGGCTAAAGCAGCAGAAGACCACACCGGGTGCCGCTCCTGTCAGCTAAGAACAGTAAACGGAGGCTACAATTCGCACAGGCTCACCAAAACTGGACAATAGAAGATTGGAAAAACGTTGCCTGGTCTGATGATTCTCGATTTCTGCTGCGACATTCAGGTGGTAGGGTCAGAATTTGGCGTAAAGAACATGAAAGCATGGATCCATCCTTCCTTGTCTCAACGGTTCAGGCTGGTGGTGGTGGTGTAATGGTGTGGGGGATATTTTCTTGGCACACTTTGGGCCCCTTAGTACCAATTGAGCATCGTTTAAACACCACAGCCTATCTGAGTATTGTTGCTGACCACGTCCATCCCTTTATGTCTACAGTGTACCCATCTTCTGATGGCTACTTCCAGCAGGATAATGCACCATGTCACAAAGCTCAAATCATCTCAGACTGGTTTCTTGAACATGACAATGAGTTCACTTTACTCAAATGGCCTCCACAGTCACCAGATCTCAATCCAATAGAGCACCTTTGGGACGTGGTGGGACGGGAGATTCACATCATGGATGTGCCGCTGACAAATCTGCAGCAACTGCGTGATGCTATCATGTCAATATGGACCAAAATCTCTGAGGAATGTTTCCAACACCTTGTTGAATCTATGCCACGAAGAATTAAGGCAGTTCTGAAGGCAAAAAGGGGTCCAACCCGGTACTAGCAAGGTGTACCTAATAAAGTGGCCAGTGAGTGTATACACATACATACATACATACACACACACACAGCCGTTCAAAATACTTTTAATGTTTTTTTTTTTTTATGTAATTTATTTCAGTGATGCAAATCAGAATTTTTATCAGCCTGATTTATTATCAATGCTGTTCTTTTATAGCTTTCTATTCATAAAAGAATCCTGAACAAAATGTCACAGGTTCCAAAAAATATTAAGCAGCAAAACTGTTCCCTGTTGAAAAAACCAGCATATGCTGGTAAGGCATGGAATGCTGGTTTGAGCTGGTTTAAGCTGGTCCGACCACATCAAGACCAGCTAAGGACCAGCATAAACCAGCATTCCAGCTTCAAAACATACCTAACCAGCATGCTGGTTTTTTCAACAACACTGGTAATAAATCAATATATTTGAATGATTTCTGAAGGATCATATGACTCTGAAAACTGGAGTAACAGCTGTTAAAAATTCTGATTTGCATCACTAAATTAAATTATATTTTAAATCATATTAATTATGTATTATAAATGTATGTGTTTATAACCTCTGACACGGAGAAGAGTGAAAACTCCTCACATGACCGCTACTGAACATCTGAACATAATATTAATTAATCAATATAATTAATCAATGTTAATTGTGTCTAAGCAAAGGCATTCCTCCTGGAACTAACGCGGGTTTGGCGGGTGTTCATTTCAAACTCTGTGACAGCTTATTTAATGAATAAATTATACATTGTATTTAATGTGTAAGGTACATGTACAACAAACTGGTAATGTCATAATAGTATCGTGTACTGTAATCGAATCTCTACCTGTGGAACCGACAGCACACGCGGTGTTCATCTAATAAAGATCTTCATAGCTAGTAAACCATAGCCTTTGCAGATTTGCTTTCAGCTGACTGTAGATCCAAAGCCACGTCTTCAGCGCTCTTGATGTTACAACTCTGAGTGAGAACCGCTTCAGACGATCAGCGCGTGCGGCAGAACTGAACGAATCATTCAAACTGATTCGCGAACCGATTCACTGGTTTGCCAACTGGTTTGATCAAGCCTTCGAACAGAATTGACTCAAAAGAATGAATCATTTCCGAACGGGCATCGCTCATTGCCCAGACAAAAAGTAGACGGCGCGTTTGGAATAAATTGAAGGATTTTTAACTTGTATTACATTAAGGTAACGAGAGGAGCGTCGCCCACAGTAACGAAGTAAAAGTACCGTTTTTTCACTAAAAATGCACTTGAGTAAGAGTAAAAGTATCCATTTTTAAATATACTCAAAGTATTAGTTACCCAAAAAATTTACTCAAGTAAATGTAACTCGTTACTACCCACCTCTGACTATGAGCATAATTTATGATCTACTGTAACTCCCAGAAATGTATTTTCATGCACTCTTTCTATCTCTTCATTATTAATCCTAATTTTAGCTTTTTATTACTTAGCCGATTGCTAAATATTATGAACTTCGTTTTAGTTAAATGTAATGAAAATCTATTATCATTAAACCAGTTTTTTAAAGACTGAATTGATGATCGCAGGGAGCAGAGAGGTCCGTATCTTTCAAATGGAGACTACACAATTACTGAGAGATTATGTATTTTTTGAATAAATTCATTAATTTTCATTAATAATTCTTAATAATGTTTGGCCATAGACCTCAAGAAAAGAGTAAACTCTATTTAACAAGTATTTGTGGTGGACCAACAGCCTACTGATCCACATTTAGACCCTTTTAAGCACCACTTAGCTGGATTTAGCCTACATAACGTCAGTGGGTGAAGTCTTTAGTGTAATGTTACAGTGTTGTTCCCAGATAATTATGGCTATCTTGGAAATTATGGCCTATTATGCCCTCTATTATGGAACTCATAATTAAAAATAAATTTTTATTAGGAAAAATTATTCGGATTTACATTGCATTTTTAATTATAAAATAAATAAACAAATAAATGCAATTTTACAAACACAAATACTTTGTAATGTTTAAACCAATAATAACCTTATCTATCTTGAGTACTCTGGTTGTCTGTGTCCATATACATATATTATATCCTAACACATGGGAAATATAAAAAAACAAAAAACAAAGATGCTGCCATCTGCTGGAGAAATATATATATATATATATATATATATATATATATATATATATATATATATATATATATATATATATATATATATATATATATATATATACATAAAATCTCAGTTTTCAAATTTGAATTCAAATTTATATAGCCTAGGGCTTTCGATTTCGGTCATGATTATTGCGATATATCAAATATAAAATGTATTTATTGTTTTAGACAAATCAATATATCTCAGGATACAACAAACTAAATGTTGTTTGTTACTTAACATTTCAGTTACACAAGTAATGCAGCATTCTAAATATATTTACCTATTATACATACACTTAGATAAATACAGTATTTGATTGTCACTCTTTAAAACTTTTAGTTTATCGCTAATCTAATTACACATGCAAATCAGTCTGCATATGTCAGTGGGGTTTTAAAAGTTCATCATCGGTTCAAGTCCTTAAGGAATCTCATAAAACAGAAAAGCTTTTTAACAGCATTGAGCCCTGGTGGACTTAGCTTATCACTGAGACTCTGTAGACCAATATGACAGTGTGAACTGAGGTTATCACAGTCCTTAAACAAGACTGTAATCATCTGATACTTGATGACGTGAGTGATCTTAAGAGGATGTTACTCATTTACACCCTGATATTTCCATAACAAAGTAAAATGCTTGGGCTTGATATGCACTAATTTGTAACCATTGTTGTTGTTTTGTAATCATTTGTTTTTTTTTTTTATCAGTGTAAATCATTATATAGAAATCAAGTGATACAAACAGGTATGCAATGAATATAAAATCATAGTACATCACACACTGTAATTACAAAGGATAGGATGTCAACACCGGTCAGAAATGTAATCACATACAGACATGACCTAAGGCCAGATGAGATAACTGAACTGTCACACTGCCACAATAAAAGTGCAATATAGTTAAATGTAAACAAGGAAAAATGATGAACGGCCTAGTATTTTATAGAGCACTGGTAATATTTTGTTTAAAAATCTCATCTGTCAGCACAGCCTTTGTGTGACTGTGGGCTGGTTGTTTTGTCTGGGCTTTTGTTATACAGTGAGGGTGTGATTTCTGTAGCACATGCTCTGGATTGTTTTTAAACGTGGCCTTGGTGAGAGGTATTTGGACGTCACTGTTCAGGACAAATGACTGATTATCCTTCTGGGACCAGCAAAACATGTTTTTTGGGGTTTAGAATTTGTATAGTGTTTAAAGAATCATTATAGTGTTTTGAGTATGAGCAACTTATGACAAACATTTTTATTTATTTATTTATTTTTTTTTTAAGAAAACAATAGAGGACGCTCTAGTTGACACTATATATCCAAATACTTCTCATTCAGAAATCAATTTTAAAGTTAAATTAAAATTTCAATAATAACTGAATAAATAGCCTAATAAGTGACCTACAATGTAAAAAAAAACACATCTGTTGTATTTTGTGTGCAAGATTCTTCAAATTTATTTTTTAGCACTAATGTCCAACCATAATGTCATAATGTAAATATTTTAAATAGTATCACCCATAATGTCAAACAAATTTTTTTATATATATATTAAAACAGCCAATTTTGTTTTAGTTATATGTAATGAAAATCTATTATCATCAAACCATTTTTATTCGATTTCCACTGTATTCAGAAGCTGTTCCAAATTTTCCCCTAAACAGTATAAATTCATGTCATCTACAAGTAGAACAAGTTTAAATACTTTAGACATTTTAAAATGATCATTTACATACAGTACAAACAATTTGGGGCCTAGTACCGAACCTTGTGGGACACCACAAGTGACTTTCATTAAATTTCATTGTTTCTTTGTGGAGCTGAAGTAGAAGTTAGTCTGGTAAAGCTGATTGACCAGTGTTTCCATAGAGCCAGGGTTGAGATGATGATCTGCTCCTACCGGACCCATGATTGTGGTCTAGTTTTAGGCAACACACGCAGATGGTCAGTGAACGCAGATGCAGGAGCTTTATTGATAACCAGTTAAGTAACAGGTGAGTAGACAATGACATCATAATTATATTCTGACTTCAAAAATAATGCAAATAAATATAAATAATGTCAATATTTTAAATAGTATCACCCACAATGTCGAATAACATTTTTTTTTTTTTTGTATATTAAAACATGTAATACAAAATAAAATATAGTAATGGGAGAATTTAATCGTCAAAATTCATTAGGAATATATAATTTTTCAAAGGAACATTGATATTTGCTATTTGATATTTGATATTTGGTAATGTTTTATATTATTCACCAGTTAATTCATCCAACAGAGGACATGAATGAAATCATAGTATTTGTTACATTTAAAATAAACAAATGAATCACATATCAATCGCATAAAATTGATAGTACCAGTGCAATTTAATATACTGTTTCTTGTTTATCTGTAATAATAAATAAATCAATAAAATGATGGCATCTCAGAGAATTTTGTCCAAAAAAGAAGTGAAATGTTGATCAGATATGCACTAGCAATAAATAAGCAGTGACGTTTGCTTTTAAGTGTAGTTAAACTCTTTGTAATCTTCACCTGTAAGTGACAGGAAGTTAAATTACACACAGAAAGCTGTCTATGTGCTGACAGCCGGCAGAGTTTACGGCGTAAGCTGATTACACTTCATCTCCTCGATTTCTGTCCTAGGACACCCTACACACACAGACACACACACACACACACACACACTCACTCACTTGTTTCGCTATCCTTGTGTGGACTTCCATAGGCGTAATGGTTTTTCTACTGTACAGACCGTATATTCTATTGCCCTACACCAACCCTACACCTAAACTTAGCCCTCACAGGAGACTTTTTGCATTTTTAGATTTTCAAAATTTAGATTTTCATTCTGTGTGATTTATAAGCTTTTTTACCCATGGGGACCTCAATTTAGGTCCCCACCATGACACGAGTCCCCATGAGTCTGTGTGTATTCAGGTTTAAGTCCCCGCCTGAATAGAAAAACAGGTACACACACACACACACACACACACACACAAACACTCTCTCTCTCTCTCTTAATTTTTTCCCTTGACTCACCGTCTGTGTGGACTCTCCTTACAGGCAGCATTACGTGAGTGGGCGTCTCTCACACTCCACCCTCACTGGCGGGAAGGGCGTGCGGCTCTGGCATTTAGTGACCACATGGCAGATTTCTTAAGCCGTCTCCACATTCACTGGGGCTCATTCTCTCAGAGAGCACACAGACGACAGTCATCATGGGTATCTGCTTTCTGCTCTTCGCGTCCTTTATCTCCGTCTTTCACTTCAGCAGTGCTGACCAGCCTTTGGAGGAAGCAATAATTGTAGCAAGTAAGCTCTTTTTCTTATTATATTGTATTGTTTACAAAATGACAAATGTTTTGAATGTTTTCTTTGTGCATGTAATATTTTAAAGAGGCTCTTTTGAACTGTTATAACAAATATAATATAGCTAGCTACTTCAAATTACTTCATTATTAATTGAGAGATTACATTAAATATTTTCACGTTTTGCACCAACTACTAATTAAAGTACATGGTGCTTCACAGAATATTGTGGTTTAACATGGTAGGCTACCTTCAATAGAAAAAGGAGGAAAAAAAGTAGTGTTCATATTATCATGGCAACATGTATAAAAAATCAGCATTTCTTCTTTATTGGTTAAATGTATAGCATTCAGTCCATGTCTTTCATGAGCTCAAACACTGCAAACACGTTTCTTGAAGACCCAGTGCTGTCATTGATATTCTCAGTCCATGTCTCACAGGAAATGTGGAGCTGCTCGGCGGCTGGACTCTGGCCAATCCTGAGAGGGAAGATGTTCAAGAGGCTGCTAAAGAAGCTGTGGAGTTATTCAACATGAAGTCTAAAGCAAAGAAATACTTCAAACTTATCAATGTCACATCGGCCAGCACTCAGGTACAGGTTTCATACATGTTTTCTGATACACTACCAGTCAAAAGTTTATGAACAGTAAGATTTTTAATGTTTTTAAAGAAGTCTCTTCTGCTCACCAGCCTGCATTTATTTGATCCAAAGTACAGCAAAAACAGTAAAATTTGGAAATATTTTTAGTATTTAAAATAACTGTTTTGTATTTGAGTATATTTTAAAAGGTAATTTATTGCTGTGATCAAAGCTGAATTTTCAGCATCATTACTCCAGTCTTCAGTGTCACATGATCCTTCAGAAATAATTCTAATGTGCTGATTTGCTGCTCAAGAAATATTTGTAATTTTATTATTATTATCAATATTTAAAACAGTTGAGTGCATTTTTTTTGTTCAGGATTCTTTGTTGAATAGAAAGATCCAAAGATCAGTATTTATCTGAAATAAAAAGCTTTTGTAACATTATGCACTATATCATTCAAAAGATTGGAGCCAGTATCATTTTTTTTTCTTTGGAAAGTAAATTATAGAAATTAATACTTTTATTTAGTAAGGATGCTTTGAATTGATGAAAAGTGATGATTAAGACATTTATAATGTTACAAAAGATTTCTATTTCAGATATTTGCTGTTCTTTTGAACTTTCTATTTATCAAATAAAACTAAATTTCTACTCAGATCATGTGACTGGAGTAATGATGCTAAAAATTCAGCTTTGAAATCACAGGAATAAATTACATTTTGACATTCAAATAGAAAACAGTTATATTAAATAGTAAAAATATTTCAAAATTTTACCGTTTTTGCTGTACTTTGGATCAAATAAATGCAGGCTGGTGAGCAGAAGAGACTTCTTTAAAAAACATTAAAAATCTTACTGTTCAAAAACGTTTGACTGGTAGTGTGTGTGTAAATGTGTATTAAATGTGTAAATGTGTATTAATCCACATTAATTGACAGCGAACTTTTGTGTCCAGGTGACGAATAAGATAAACTACAAAATAGAGGCCACCATTGGAAAGACAAAATGCCGCAAATCAGAAGATACAGATATTCAGGCTTGTGGGATGGCAAAAAAGGTAGATTTTTTTTTTTTTTTTTTTTAAACACTTGATTTGATTGTAGCCAAAATGCCAAAAATCTATACATGCATACCATTACGTTTAATTTCTTTTTTTTTTAGCAACTGACATGTAAGTTTGAGGTGACCCTCGACCCAAAGACTGATGACCATGAGGTGCAGAAGATTTCCTGCAGAAGATCCGCTTGAATTTCACATGGACTCCAAGTTGCTAAAATTTTGTACTTTTGAATAGCCAATCACACATTCTTTATCTTGACATTTTCTTTTTCTTGATAATATAGCTTATCTAAAATGGAAAACTTTTGTTAAAAAAAAAGCCAAATGTTAATAGAAAAAAAAAAAATCTCCCTTTGAAAGTTTTTTTTAAAATTTTTTTTTTATATTGTTTAATACCCAAAATACTTTTTTTTTTTTTTTTTTTTTTTATAAAATATGATCATTTTATAGTAAACTAAGATTATTATTTATTCATAAATGTATTTAAAGCAAATTATATAATGACCAATTAATATGTGATTTTAAATTATACATTTTTTCCAAGAGGAAATGTTTTTGAGTTTAGAATCTCCCATTGCCAGATGTTTTCCAGAACACTACAACTACAGTAAGCCATTTGGAACTTTTGAAGTCATTTTTTTTTAAATAACATTTTTAAGAATAAAATCTTGAGAGCAAGATTTGTGTGTGTGTGTGTGTGTGTGTATGTATGTATGTATGTATGTATGTATGTATGTATGTATATATATATATATATATATATATATATATATATATATATATATATATATATATATATATATATATATATATGGCAATAGAGCAACAGTTAATTTACAAATAAACTGCAAATCAAATATCAGTATTTTATTTGGTTTCTCACATGATAAATATCGTAATTTCATTTATGTGAAAACTATTTTACATTATATACATTATTACCACAAACTAGTAAAGCTATGCTTGAAAAGTCACATATGCACTTTTGAACATCTCACGATCTTGATTCCTGGCATATAGCCCTGAAGGCTCACTTTCCATTTCATTTTCCATTTCTCTCTTTACTCTGTAGTTGACGTCACAATAGTTGGAAACTGTTTCCTGCTGCCAAGTCTTCATTTATACAGTTGTCTCAGTTTTAAACGGCATCTTTTTTTTCAAGCACTGCAACAAGACACTCCGTTCCCTTTGATATCTACATATGATAAAAAAAATACATGAAAGCCTTTCAAATAACACAGTTGTTCATCTATGATATTGTGATAAAACAAATGCAGTAATTGCCAAAAACAGATTCTGTTTTTCATAAAGTACTCTAGACATACTTTGCGATTATTCTTTGTACTTCTTGGTTCTCTTGCTCCTCCAGCTTTTGCAGAATTACCTTCAAAATGGGCATCTCTAAATTGAGGTACTGAGCTACCTATTAAAATCAGTTGGAAATGAGACATGAATTTAGTTTTATTTGAGTAGGAAACACATTTCTGTAATGTCTGGAGAGCTAGACTTACATCAAGGCTAATTTCCTGTTCATCTGCATCCATGAGGAATATTTTCATGATGCTGTTTGATGGTCCCTGTAGAACACGTTCCCACAGTGGCAGCTCTGAACTGCTCAACCTTCGCTTCTCTATGAACAATGGATATAACGATGAGAAATGTGTCTTATTCTTGAAAATAAAACTACTCTTACAATCAGAACTATATTAAGCTTATTCACTGTTTTCACATATGTTTTGGAATTCATTGAGGGTGAAAATACATAAAACTGAATCAGTAATTCTGCATACCTCCACTTTGATGAATGCAGTACAGGGCAAATTCATTTGGACTGTTTTCTATCTGCATTAAAAAAGTTAACAGTCATTTTTTCTATCCAAATTGAGGGTGGAAATAATCAGTGAAGAAAACAGACACATAAAATCCTTAAGGGGCTTATATATTGAATTGTAAGCAATAACACCTACTTTAAATTTCTGAAGCAGCTGTGTAATGACCTCTTGTGTTGTCATCTTGCTGTTAATGTGCACATTTGTGGTTGCGCCAAATGATGGTGTGAAAATAGATGTCTGCAAAAACAAAATGACTCAGTAAACTATAAAAAAAAAAAAAAAAAAAGACTTATAAAACGAATATAATAACTTCAGTCCCCATTCGCATTCGCTGTATTCATTGTATGGAAAAAAATGACCAACAAAAGTGTTCATAATTTTCTCTTTTGTATTCCCAGAAACTAAGTTTGAACATGAAGGTGAATTAATGATGATTAACGGGTGAACTTTAAAGAGCTTCTTCTGCCTTACATAACCCTAAAAAAAAAATCACGGTTCTAATAGTCTATACAAAGTGTTGTAATTATTCATGGTGAGGGTCAATGCATTTCGCCATGTTGAAATGACGTGACCCACGGTCAGGCTTGCAAGGTCTGCGAAACAAAACCAGCCTAATTGCTATTCAGAACTAGTCCAGTTGTGTGTGTGCATGTGTATGTTTTTCGGCAGGCTAAAAACAACCCTCTATGGAAGCCCGTTTTCACACTGAATAGAAAAATAAAAAAGGTAATTGCGGCTTTTTATCTCACAATTCTGACATTTTTTCTCACATTTGCGAGTTTACATCTCGCAATTCTGACTTTTTTTTCTCAGAATTGCCTAATACAAACTCGCAGTTCTGACTTTTTTTTTTCTCAGAATTGTGAGATATAAATGTCTCGGGTTACTCATGTAACCATGGTTCCCCTTTCAGTCGGTCACTCCGAGTCACGTCGGATGACCGACGAAATTGGGATCTCGCCAGAGAGACCAATCCACTTCGAGTGTAACTAAACGAGCCAATGGACATTGGCATGCGATTATTGCATCCAGCTGCCGCTGATCACAGCGTGAGCATAAGAGGCAGCTGATGCACCGCATCAATTATCCTTTCGCTTCGGAGCCGAGCGGTAGTGGTTAAAGCTACTGCTCTCCCTTCCAAGAGAGTGTTCTGCGAGCGAGTGCGGGCGTTACGGCGCGGCAGCGGTGGTCACGGTGTCCGGGAGAGAAAGATCGTCTTCCTGCTGACAGCCACACTAGGAGTGTGCGGTGACCAGCTCCCCTGCGTGCTTCAGCAATAAAAGAGCATTTCTCTGAAAGAGCAATTTCTCTAAAAGAGCAACACGGGTGATCGCGTCTTTTTAAAGATGTCTTTTCACCCGTGCGTTTCTGGGTGTGGTCGTTTCCTGGCGCCTCAGGACGGTCACGATCGCTTCCTCACGTGTCTGGGCATTCAGCACGCTGAGGTGGCTTTCGTGGATGGTTCATGTTCTTCTTGCGGGGACATGACCATCTCGGAGTGCGACTCTGCTATGTCAAACATGGCAGAGTCCCTCTGCCTGCCGTGATCCGGCGTGCACACTGGATCCGGTGGAGTCAGAGGTGATTTGAGGATTACGGTGAGGGCTTCCCCAAGTGGAGCTCCTCACCCCTCAAGCACTCCGCAGCCGGTGGAGCTGCCGAAGGAGCGCGCTGGCCACGCGTTTCCTTCGGTGCCCCCTCTGACAACCAGATGTCAATCACTGCATCGGAGGGCGGGCCCTCTCTCTCCGGGGATGACGACCTGGCTGCGTTGCCCCCTTCGGGTGTGGTAGCGTTGTCCGTGCCAGACCCAGAGATGATGGCTATGCTTTCCCGGGCCGCCGAGAATGTCGGGCTCGTGTGGAATCCTAAAAAGCCACCGTGTCCCGATTCTTCGAGGCTGGGCGAGTGGTTCCTCGGTGGGGGTGGCGCTGGTTCTCAGCGCCCCCCTCCGGTGCCATTCTTTCCGGAAGTGCATGAGGAGCTGACAAGATCGTGGAGGGCACCTTTCACTGCCCGAAACACATCTTGTAGTTCTTCCGCTCTCACCACCCTCGATGGTGGAGCCGCTTTGGGGTATGCGGGCATCCCCTCGGTGGAACGGTCTGTGGCCATGCAACTGTGTCCAACAGCCGCTTCCACCCTGCGGGGTGATCCGTGTCTCCCCTCACGGGCCTCTAAGTATTCGTCAGGTCTAACTGGCAGTGCTTATAGAGCCTGTGGGGAGGCGGCTTCCGCCCTCCACGCTATGGCGTTGCTGCAGGTCCACCAGGCCAAAGCACTGAAAGACCTGCACGAGGGTGGTCACGACCTGGCGGTTCTACATGAGCTGCATGCTGCGACGGACCTCGCGCTACGAGCGACGAAGGTGACCGCACAGTCTCTGGGTCGTGCGATGTCCAGGAGCGCCATCTCTGGCTGTGTCTCGCTGACATGGAGCAGGAGAAGGTACAGTTCCTGAATGCTCCCGTGTCACAGACCGGCCCTTTCGGCGACGCTGTCGAGAGCTTTGCCCAGCAGTTCTCGGCAGCCCAGAAGCAGACTGAGGCAAACACATCATGCGCCGGAGGAAACCTGCTGCTTCCACTCCGGCTGCAGCCACTCAGCCTGCTCGTCGCCGTGGGCGCCCCCCTGCGGCCGCCCCTGCTCCCGCGCAGCCGCAGCAGCCTTTCACCAGGCAGCGTCGTGGAGCCGGCCGCAGGCAGGACGCCCAGCCCGTCCAGGCCCCCGCCAAACCTGGCGGCAAGTGCAAGAGGCCCTGGGACGGTCGACCCAGAGATGGAGGAGACTGCTCATCGGGAGATGGTGACTGCACCACTCCCTCCCCCGGAGGAGGGCCGGGTGGAGTATCTTTTGTTCATTTTGTTCCGCCGCTGGCCCAGCAGCCAGCGGTACCCAAAACATCAGTAAAGAGCGGTCTCCTCAATCTCCGGGTCTCAAGAGGAGGAGAGTGGTGATCCGTGCATCACAGGATTGCTTCCCTCCTCCTCTCTCGCCAGCAGGCAGCGGGTGGTTGCCCAAGAGCACCCCTCCTGCCCATTCGTGGAACCAGGTAAGGGCAGTAGCACTCCAGTCCCCGCTTCAAGTCGTTAAACGCCGGGCTGTCACAAGCCTCAAGCCAGGTTCCTGTGTCTCCTCCCACGCGAGGAGAAATCAGGTGAGTGCTACACTACACACCCAGACCCCGCCCCCTGCCGTCACAGGCCCTGGGGCCGGTCCCTGTGTTCCACCTCGCTGCCCCACCGCGGGCATGTCGGTGGGCCCGTTGGCCCCGCTGGTGCGGTCTCTCGGAGCCTGGTTAGCGCTCCCCAGCCCGTCCCGGTGGCTCCTGCGGACCATCAGACTCGGCTATGCGATTCAGTTCGCCCGGCGTCCCCCCAAGTTCAGGGGCATCCGGTTCACTTCAGTCAAAGCCGTCGATGCCCCTGTCTTGCTCGCGGAGATTGCAGTCCTACTGGCGAAGGATGCAATAGAGCCGGTCCCTCCAGCCGATATGAGGTCGGGGTTTTACAGCCCTTACTTCATTGTGCCCAAAAAAAGCGGTGGGTTACGACCGATCTTGGATCTGCGAGTTTTGAACCGTGCACTTCACAAGATGCCGTTCAAGATGTTGACGCAGAAACGCATTTTTGGATGCGTCCGTCCCCTAGATTGGTTTGCAGCAATCGACCTGAAGGACGCGTACTTTCATGTTTCGATTCTCCCGCGACACAGGCCATTCCTGTGATTCGCGTTCGACGGTCGGGCATATCAGTACAAGGTCCTGCCCTTCGGGCTGTCCCTTTTCGCCTCGTGTCTTCACCAAAGTCGCAGAGGCGGCCCCTTGTTCCCCTGAGAGAACGGGGTGTGCGCATTCTCAACTACCTCTACGACTGGCTCATACTTGCACAGTCTCGAGAGCTGTTGTGCGCACACAGGGACCTGGTGCTCAGGCACCTCAGCCAGTTGGGCCTTCGGGTCAATTGGGAAAAGAGCAACTCGTGCCAGTGCAGAGGATCTCTTTTCTCGGCATGGAGTTGGATTCGGTCAACCAGACAGCACGCCTCACCCAGGAACGTGCTCAGTCAGTGCTGAACTGCCTCAAGACTTTATCAGGCAGGACAGCGGTCCCACTGAAACTCTTTCAGAGGCTCCTGGGGCATATGGCTGCAGCTGCGGCCATAGTTCCGCTCGGTCTGCTCCATATGAGACCGCTTCAGCACTGGCTCCATGGTCGAATCCCAAGGTGGGCGTGGAAACGCGGTACTCACCGGGTTCAGATTACACCGGCCTGCCGCAAGACCTTCAGCCCGTGGTCAGATCCTTCGTTCCTTCGGGCAGGAGTGCCCCTGGAGCAGGTATCCAGGCATGCTGTGGTATTCACGGATGCCTCGGCCACCGGCTGGGGTGCCACGTACAACGGGCACGCAGTATCAGGGGTTTGGACGGGCCCCCTTCTGCGTTGGCATATCAATTGCCTCGAGTTGCTGGCAGTACGCCTTGCCCTGTGCCGCCTCAGAGGGCGCCTTCGGGGCAGGGACGTTCTGGTCCGTACGGACAACACAGCGACCGTTGCCTATATCAACCGGCAAGGCGGTTTGCGCTCCCGTCGCATGTCGCAACTCGCCCGCCACCTCCTCCTCTGGAGTCAGAAGCATCTGAGGTCCCTTCGTGCCATCCACATCCCAGGAGTGTTCAATCAGGCGGCCGACGAGCTGTCTCGAGCGGCACTTCCTGGGGAGTGGAGACTCCATCCCCAGGCGGTCCAGCTGATTTGGAGTCGGTTCGGAGTTGCTCAGGTAGACCTGTTTGCATCTCCAGAAACCACCCACTGCCAGTGGTTCTACTCCCTGTCCGAGGCAACGCTCGGCACGGATGCACTGGCACACAGCTGGCCCCAGGGCTTGCGCAAGTATGCGTTTCCCCCAGTGAGCCTGCTAGCACAGACATTGTGCAAGATCAGGGAGGACGAGGAGCAGGTCCTGTTAGTGGCTCCATATTGGCCCAACAGGACCTGGTTCCCGGAACTCATGCTCCTCGCGACAGCCCCTCCCTGGCCGATTCCTCTGAGGAAGGATCTGCTTTCTCAGAGACGGGGCACCCTCTGGCACCCGCGTCCAGACTTGTGGAAACTTCATGTGTGGTCCCTGGACGGGACGCGGAGGTTCTAGGTGACCTGCCCCAGGAGGTAGCGCTCACTATCGCTTCAGCACGAGCACCGTCCACAAGACGGGCCTATGCGCTGAAGTGGAACCTGTTCGTCGAATGGTGTTCCTCTTACCAGGAGGACCCCCGGAGATGTTCGATCAGAGCCGTGCTTTCCTTTTTGCAACAAGGGTTGGAGCGTAGGCTGTTCCCCTCCACCCTTAAGGTATATGTTGCTGCTATTTCTGCCCACCACGACCCCATAGAGGGGAGGTCGGTGGGGAAGCACGATCTGGTCGTCAGGTTTCTTAGGGGGGCCAGGAGGTTAAATCCTCCGAGGCCTCCCTCCCTTCCCTCTTGGGATTTGGCTTGGTGCTAAGAGCCCTACAAACTGCCCCCTTTGAGCCGTTGCAGTCAGTCGAGTTGAAGTTTCTTTCTATGAAAACCCTACTCCTGACTGCATTGGCCTCAATCAAGAGGGTGGGGGACCTGCAGGCATTTTCGGTCGACGAGTCGTGCCTTGAGTTTGGGCCGGCTGACTCCAGTGCAACACTGAGGCCCCGGCCCGGCTATGTGCCCAAGGTTCCTACCACGCCCTTCTGGGACCAGGTAGTGAGCCTGCAAGCGCTGCCCTTGGAGGAGGCAGACCCAGCCCTAGCTTTGCTCTGTCCTGTACGCGCACTGCGTCAGTACGTGGATAGAACTCAGAGCTTCAGGACCTCAGAACAGCTCTTTGTCTGTTTCGGAGGACAGCAGAAGGGGAAGGCTGTCTCCAAGCAGAGGATGGCCCACTGGATAGTGGATGCCATCACCTTGGCCTATGAAGCACAAGGTGTGCCCTGCCCGCTCAGGTTGCGTGCTCACTCCACTAGGGGTGTCGCATCGTCCTGGGCGCTGGCTCGTGGTGCCTCGCTAGCAGACATCTGTAGAGCTGCGGGTTGGGCGACTCCCAACACGTTCGCTAGGTTTTATAGCCTACGTGTCGAACCGGTTTCCTCCTGTGTTCTCACCTCAAACGGGTAGTGGCACTGAGAGGGCCGGCTCAGAGTCGGCTTGCGGCGTCCTTACGCCTAAATTCTCCAGAGAGTTCCTTAACCAGGCAAACCCTGTTGAGTCCTCCAGCACTCCGGCGTCCGGACACGGCGGAGCGTCCGGCGCCAGGCCTTCAGCCAATGAATTCTTGAAATCTGGTGCGAGGCTAGTGCCCATATGAGAGACCCTGTCGGGATCCCATATGTGTATTCCACGGTATTCTTATTGGAGCCGTGTTTCCCCTGGCGGACCACGTTCTGCCATCTCTAAAGATGCAGCCTGAGCCATCTCAGAGACTTCCATGTGCAAAAGGGCCCTCTGGGTTACTTCACATGTTTGAATGTCACTTAAACCCCCTTTGGGAGGAGGTGACTCCGCAGTGTGCCTCTTCCAAGTGGAAGGGCACGCTTCCCAGTGTTATCCTAGTCCTACTGTTTGGGTTGCTCAAGGAACACCAGTAGTTGACCTTCTCTGTGTAGAGCCCGGTCCTATCGTCTGCCTTATAGGAAGGGTCAGGAGCCCTACACAGGGCACTGGAAGGGGCAGCCCCTGTGGCGCTTTGGTAGGGATCCCAATTTCGTCGGTCATCCGACGTGACTCGGAGTGACCGACTGAAAGGGGAACGTCTCGGTTACGTATGTAACCCTCGTTCCCTGAAGGAGGGAACGGAGACGTCACGTCCCGTCGCCACAGTCGCTGTACCACCGCTGAGCTGCCGGGTCGCCGGCTCGGCTCCTCAGCGAAAACATAATTGATGCGGTGCATCAGCTGCCTCTTATGCTCACGCTGTGATCAGCGGCAGCTGGATGCAATAATCGCATGCCAATGTCCATTGGCTCGTTTAGTTACACTCGAAGTGGATTGGTCTCTCTGGCGAGATCCCAATTTCGTCGGTCATCCGACGTGACGTCTCCGTTCCCTCCTTCAGGGAACGAGGGTTACATACGTAACCGAGACGTTCCCCGAGAGGGAACAAGACGCTGCGTCCTAGTGGACACTTTGGGGAACGCTGTTTGCGTGACCGGTGCCTGAAGCATGTGTAAAACAAATCCAATCCTATTGGTCCACTTGTTTTTCTCTGTTTACGTCTCCTCAGACAACTGAGTTGGTGACGTATTCAGCAGGTGCCCTTTTTACTTTCGGGTAACCACCTATGACGTCACTGGCCACGTGGACCAATAGGATTGGAGTTTTTTTACGCATGCTTCAGGCAACGGTCACGCAGACAGTGTTACCCAAAGTGTCCACTAAGACGCAGCATTGAGTTCCCTAGAAGGGGAACTGGTAATTCACTTTTTTTTTTTTTTCCTCAGAATTGACTGATACAACTTGCAATTCTGATTTTTTTCTCAGAATCGCGAGATATAAACTGGCAATTCTGATTTTTTTCTCAGAATCGCATGATATAAACTCGGAATTGCGAGTTATAAAGTAAGAATTGCGAGATATAAACTTGTAATTCTGAGAAATGAAGTCAAAATTGTGTGATATAAACCCGCAATTGCGAGAAAAAAAGATAGAATAGCGAGTTTATATCCCGCAAATCTGACTATATAATTTGAAATTGTGAGTTTATATCTAACAATTCTGAGAAAAAAAAGTCAGATTTGCGAGATGAAGTCGTAATTACCTTTTTGAATTTTTATTCAGTGGCGGAAACAGGCTTCCATAACCTGCAGCTACAGTGTAAAAGTAGCCCATTTCCAAAGTAAAACCATGGATTTGGCAACCCTGCGTGTTTCACTAAACGTAAGATACGCTAGTAGCATAGCGTTGTTTCCTGATGTGAAGAATGAAAATTAAGACAGATCAGACTTATTATTGTGATTTACCAGCAGAGACAACAGAGAATCAGTACGGCAGAAGAAGCATAAAAGTTTTGAAGCCAGAAGACAGAAAGAAAAACACGAGTGCAAACACTGGTACAACATACACAAGGTGCGAAGATTTCATGACGGAGAAAAAATCCTGAGCAATGACGCCCAAGTTGCTTCGTTGTTGTTGGTCAGATAAGGGAATTAATTATTGTATAAACTACTCTATAAAACTTACTAGTATCAGATTTACATAAAATTTACATAAAAAAGACCTTTGTGGTGAATCACATCGATAGATGGCAGTGCAGTGTCTAGCACCATTGGGATATCAGTACTTAAAATTCTTTGTACGTTTACAGATTCATTTAGGTTATTAGCTATATTTCCTTCTTGTATTTCACTTTGTCTGCCCCACCCTCATAATAATAACAGTATTATTGATCATTTATATCTGGCTTTAAGCTTGACATGCGGGTCATGGTAGTCTAACTAGAGACCTTGTAGTTGTAGAAGTGTCTGTTGATGGAGAAGCGATGGTTTCTATTCTTCTGACTTTCCACCATCTTCTTGCTCTTCACCCTCATTTTCACCAGCGAGGCATCACTCATGGTACGGATCAGATATGAACTTTCTTCACTGATCGGCACAGCTCGGGAAGGTCTTAGCGTCTTGCTCTCGTATTCGATGTAGTCTTAAACAGAGATGTAGGATTGCGTTAATTAAAGGTGCAAAGTCATTTCTTTAATGCAGTAATCAGACTACATCATTTCAAGTAATACTGCTTTTAAATGTATTTCCTTAGATCCGAAAACATATGTTGCCAAAGTACTTCCAAAGTACCTTTAGGAGGATTTTCAGGAATTGTGGATCCAGCTTCTTCCAGTTCATCAATATGATGAAGATCGTCAAATTCACCCCATCGTGTCATTCCCCTACTGAAACATTTTAGCAAATCAAAAACAGACATAATCTTTAACAAATATTGGTCATTTTGTCCTGTTCTAACTGTACAAATGTCTTTATCTTGTCTAAGACAGAATGTTTGTTTTTGTGTTCACTGACTTCCTGTTTTAATCTTGATTCACACTTTTTATTCAGCCTTAGATGTTCAAACCTCATCAGCTAATCAGCGTTTAGTCAGTTCTGTTCTTCACATACAGATGATACTGCAACTCTGTAGCACTCTGATTCAGTTTAACTCAATTCATATTATATTTATTAATGAATAAATTGCTGGCTAAAAGCAGACAACTCTAGCTGGATAGAAAGCAATAACTTTGACAAGAGTTTGTTATCGGCATGCAGTTTTCATTAATATTACATGTTAAATACAACTTATGCACTGTCAACAGCCTCATACTTGGGGGGGGGGGTGGGGGGGGCACAAGGATAATAATACAGTAGACCAGACGACAACTAACAGAACAGGCAGGAACTAAATACCTAAGATAATTAAACACACACACCTGAATGAAATCATAAACAATCAAACTTGACCAGGACAGGAACAGGAAGGACCAAATAAGGGCATGGAGGGGGAAACACACAAGACATGACAGACATGACTGTGACACATACAATGACCAACTCTCGAAAATAAAGGTTCTTTGCCAGCATTTATGGTTCCATAAAGAGCCTTTAATATCCACGAAACAGTTCCATTGCATAAAATCGTTCTTTGTAGCAGGAAAAAAAAAAGATTTCTTTGGGTAACCATAAAGGTTCTTATTGTCATAAATCAGACCTCTGTGGCTCTGGAGAGCACCCTCACCGGAATACTGACTCTCTCCACAGACTCCATTTCCCATACCCCGCTTGGCTGTTGATCACCTGCCCAGGTGTGGCTCATCACCTGGCCTATTTAACCAGTGTCCTCAGTTACACTCACTGCAAAGTCTTGTTTTTGCCCCGGCTGACATTACTGAGCGTTTATCCTTACTTTGATTGTTACTCCTGTGTATGACCCCGGACTGCTCTCGATCTTTGTGAACCTCGCCGCCTGCCCTTGTGAACCTTGCCTTGGAACTCTGTACTTTTGCTTATTGCCCCGACTCCCGCCTGGTATTGTTTACGTCTCTGCCCTGCCTCTGATATTCCTGTCTTTGCCTGCTGACCATTTGCCTGTTTGATTCTGTCTCTGTCTATTAAATTATACTGCAAATGGATCCACATGCTTCTGACCAGTCATTACACTTATATGGCATTGCTGCAAAATACCTCTTTTTGGTTATTCTTGGTACTTGTATTTTGGGAATAAAGGAGAACCAGATTTCTCTCAAAAATAGTTGTAATAAACATGATTTACTGCCAAAAGAATGAAGCTGTAATCCAAAAACTGTGTGCTTTATGATTAGATTGTGTAATCACCAGTTTCAATGTAGACAGTATTTATTATCAAGGAGGTGCAAAATAATTTTTGCCTTAAAAGGCCACTGTCTCAGAACATAAGCTGTTTTACTTATTTAACATATAATTCTATTTTCCGTTAAATTCTGGGCTCATCAGTTTATCAGTAGAAAGTACTTTTGATCAAGATGGTGTAAACCAAAATGTAGATCTTCCAAAGTCATTCTATCAATAACTATTCAATAACATTAAGCTGATTTCTTACAACAGACTTTTGAGGTCAAATGAGCAATATTTGAGCAGATATTTTACAGAAAATAAACCAAAAATATCGATGACTCATCATCAGCACTCGATCATGTCGTCCAATCAAATGCTTTATAGATTGCCCCTCTCTCTACATCCACCTACTTCTGACTGGAAAATCGTACATTTATCATGTAAATTAAAGGGAAATTAAACTGAAGACTACTAAAAAACAAAAAAAGAAACGGACCCTTGATGTGTCCCACTTTAACTTTAGTTTAATAGGAAATACATCAACACAGGATCAGCTGGTTTCATGGGTTCTTTAACCTCTTGGAATGTCTTTCCTCATAGACATCCATTGTATATCAAGTGCATTACTGTAAACACAGTATGTATGTGTGTTTTGTTTTTACAAACTGAGGAGCAAGTTGAATGACTTTCATACCATAGCGCTTAGGTTGTATTTATCCCATAATAGTTCTCTATATATAGGCCAAAACAATTTTTCCATTTACTTGAATATAAATGCAACAGCAATAAAAATAGAATACTAACCTCTTGTTTCCAAGTGGACTGATGGGGTCAGGTGACTTGACTGAAGACTCATTTGGGAAAATCTGCTTCTCATCTTGTATTTGTAACCGAATGGGTTTCTTCACTCCCCAGGAAATGACAAGATTGCCTTCAAATGTCACCTTCCCTGCCTTCTGTTAAAGCAGACATGACAGCGTTCATACCAGTATGCCAGCAGAGGGAAGCAAAATTATATTTTTGGCAAATTATAATCAAGTGCTCAAACACTGCTGCACACGCTGCAATACACTCACATGTAAATGCATCTCAAGTGTATTAATTTAACATTATTCATGTACCGAATGCATAAGCATCCATAGAAAATATAAGAATGGTGTTTTACCTCATGGACAGTGAGCTGCAGGTGTGATTTGTCTCTAAGAAAGCAGTTGTAGGTGTTCAATAAAGAGAAAAATTCAGCCCTTTGAAATCAGTGAGAAAAAAAAAATCAGTAGGGGAGAGGCAGACATATCAGAAAATTAAACATAGAATATTTTCTGTATTTGTTGTTGGTTACACTTTATTTTAAGGTGTCCTTGTTACAGTGTAATTATACATTTAAGCACTGAGTAAAATTCATTAACTACATATACTTACTGTATGGTTAGGGTTAGGATTAGGGTTTGGCTTAGGGTTACTTGCATAATTTATGCATAATTTATTGTTATTATAATAGTAAGTACATGTAACGTGTAACAAGGACACCTTAAAATAAAGTTTTACCTTGTTTTTCACTTCTAAGCTAAGAATTTAATTTGGCAGTAAACCTACTTTCCTGTGTAAATGACAATGATAATAATAATGATAATAATGATGATGATGATAACAACAACAACAACAACAACAACTTGAATAATAACGCTAATAAGATGTAAAGCAGTATCTAAAAAGTCCATAATGAAATGCTTGTATGTTATTATTATGCAATGTATTTTTTCATTGCAATTTATCAGCATAGCCAGTTGATTTAAATCTTCATGATTACTTTTTAATTTTGTTATGTTTTATGATCTATTTTTCAAAACTATATTTTTAGAACTCTCTTTAACTTTAAGATTCCTTTCCAGGTTTAAAATAGATTTTTATTATGTAGTACTTAATCTGCCACATGATATATTGCATATATTTCTTTGACTGCAAGAAATATAATTTGTAGTCATTTATATTACATATACATATAACACATTAAAATATATATTAATACTGACCTGGAGCAAGATTTACCAGCACCAGTTTGAACAACAGAAGTTGTCTGGCCAGCATTCATTTCAACAAACCAACCCAATCTACAAAGAAAACCAATTTTTAATGCACCAACTTCAAAAACCATGAAGATGTTCAAGTCAAGACTGCTGTATCTCTCTCAGGATATTTATTCAGATGAGTTCCAACTCTGTCCAAACACGTTTTTGTCTGCATTAATAGTCTCTGGTATTTGAGCGAAGGCTGATGAAATGGTCCACGCTAATGTGTTAGCAAACAGACCCTTGCAAAATGCTGTGCTTTTTTGTTCTTTAAACACCAAAGCCTGGGGCCACTAAGAAAAAAGCCTGCCGGTCTTGTGTGTTTAGGTTTGTTTGAGTTGTACTTTCACTTTACTCCCTCAGTCAGTCCTGAAACATCCAGTGAATTTGTTCATTAAAAGGGAGTGGTGGTTATTCAAGTCAGAGCACGCTCTCTAAAAACCACAGAAACAAATCCTGCTCTGCGGCAAACACAGCTTTGAAAGGATTTTGACTGACAAAAGATGTGCATCTGTATGTAAATAAGCCTGTCAGCAGTGCTGTGCTGGATTAATGGGCTAATGCAGTCAAACAAACAAGTCTCAAAGGAAATCACGCTGAAATTTCAAAGAAAGTCCAAAGGAATCCAGAACTTATTTTAGATTAGGTTTTGAAGACTGTTGCTTATATTCATAACAAATTCATATTTTAATCTCTTACTTCCTTGGTTAATATTAATTTTATAATACATGTACCTGGTCATTTCAAAACACACATATAGGTCATTTTTGCATAGGGGCAACTGATAGAAACACACAAATCTAAGCATACTTGCATCAACAAACTCTTTGAACATAATACAGCAGCAGCACATAAACAGCGCAGTTGACTCACCTGCTGTCTGCTTAGATCCAATGTCAGTGGACTTTACCAGGAAGGGTCACATGTCTCTTCCCGAGCCGCAGCTATAACAGTGTGGGGTCAGATAAGAGGAGCTCAGGACTGAATGAGGAGCTGGAGTGCCTGTCAGGTGTTTTTCTGGTGATAATGGCAATGTTGTGCTGTAACTAGATCCACTCACCTCTTCTAAGTGCATTGTGGGAATGCCTAGCAATGCAATGAATGTATGAACACACCCATAGGTATGAATCGCTCAGTTTGAATGTCGGCGGAACAGGAAGGACGTTTTGAGTGACGCAGTATCTTGATGTCAGTGTTTCAGTTATGATTCATTTGACTATTTTTACTATCCTTTATCTTGAAGTCTTTTGCACACTGATTCATTTGACAAGTCTTTCAGAATTACTCACAGAGTGACATGTCTGCTAGGGTTATCATAACAGTAAAATTTCCGTAGTCAATAATAATGCAAGTGAAATATATTTGTAATGTACTACACTACTGTTCAAAAGTTTTGATGTCGGTAAGATTTTTTAAAACTGTTTTTGAAGGTAGTCTCTTATGCTAACTATGGCTGAATTTATTTAATCAAAATACAGTAAAAAAAGGTAATATTGTGAAACAGTTTGAAATAACTGTTTTGATGTGAATATATGTTAAAATGTAATTTATTCCTGTGATATAAAGTTGAATTTTCAGCATCATTACTCCAGTCTTCAGTGTCACATGATCCTTCACAAATCACTCTAATATGATGATTTGCTGCTCAAGAAACATTTCTGATTATTATCAATGTTGAAAACAGTTGAGCTGCTTTTTTTTTTTTTTTTTTTTTTGTGGACACCGTTATTTATGTATTTATTTATTGATGAATAGGAAGTTTAAAAGAGAAGCGTTTATTTGAATTGTTTAGATTTATTTATTTATTTATTTATTTATTTTTCACTTTTGATTCATTTAATGCATTCGCGCTGAATAACATAATTAATTTCTTTCATTTTTTTGGAATGGTAGTGTACACATGCAGAACTTTTTTGAACAAATTGTGTTTCTACAGTTTTTCATGTAGCCTAAAAAGTAAACGACCAAAAAAAATAAATAAATAAAAAAATAAATAATAATAATAAAAATAAAATAAAATAAAATAAAATAGGTATGCAGGTATACAGAGAGTTTTAAATAATTATTAAATTAAATTATATAAAACTATATAAATATGACCATAGTGGTGCAATTTTTCATATTTTTATTTTACCATTATATATAATTTATATATATATATATATATATATATATATATAGCTGCAATATTCAGAAATAATGACAAAACACAAGTGGACTTTGACCCTCAACCTTTGTCCAACATTTTAAACACTCAGCCACGGCACACTATTTCAACATACTGCAGAGAGGTTTGCAATACACGTTTTGAAATCTCTCTCTCCCCCACATGTTTCTGATTAAAGAAATTATTTAAATTAATAAAAAAAGTTGCTGCATTACATTACATTTAAACTACATTTGCTTCACACTTGTAGATGCTGAAATCTACAAACTCAAACCAGTTGTGCAACCCAGAGAGGGTTCATGTTAGTACTCTGCAGACTGAGATGCTTTTTGAAACCTCAGGGCTTGCTAAACAGGACTGAAATGCCTGCCTCATGGTGTTGACACTCTTCTATAACTGTACAACAGATGGCAGTATAACTTAAGTTACATGAAGATCCGTAAAAATGAAGGTACTGAGTAGGAGTGTTTGTATTTCCTTATTCAGTGACTTTCAACCTGATAAATCGATGGACAGGCCTTTATAGATATGGACTAGGTTTGCAGTCAGACTGCGATGTAGCACTGAAACACCGTGTGCCTCACTCATATTGTATTGCAGAATGCTTATTGGCCGATCACTGGCTGTAATATCTCAATGTCTGCCAAAACTCTGGGTGACACTGTTAGGGTTACGAACAGAACGTCTGAGGAATCTCAGCTGTCTTCAGCCTCCCTGACTTTGCCCTTACAATAAACTTCATTTCATGAACCTCAACAGTAGAGCACTATTCAAAAGTCTGGGGTCAGTGAGACTTTTTTCTTTGAAAGAAAGAAAGAAAGAAAGAAAGAAAGAAAGAAAGAAAGAAAGAACGAAACAAACAAACAAATTATATGCATATAACCAAAAAAAAAAAAAAAAGTCTGGTAACACTTTCTATGAAGCCCATATTTATAATACATTATAAGGGTGTTTTTAAGGCATTATAATAAATGCATAATGCATTATAAAAAACCTTATAATATGTTATATCGTCTTATGAATATTCATAAGAACAGTTTTAATCTATTATAAAATTTACTTATTAGTGGTTATAGCTTTTAAGAGTATGATGATTTATAACACAGTGAACATGTTGCATCCACTTAAGTTACAATGGATTATATTTCTCATAATTATAATGTATTATAAGTCTCATATCTTGCCATCTTTCTTATGCTACTTTACTTAAAGCCATCACTGACCACTTATACGTATAGTAATAATAATAGTAATAATTATATTTCTCTCAAACAGCCATAAGATCAGATATCAGATCAGATGAATGTGTAATATGACATATTTGCTTTGAACTATTTTTATTTTAATATCAGTTTGATTATTTTGATGGTACCCTTTAGACAGCTGTTGATAAGTAACTCTGAAACTACATGTCAACTAGCAGTCATTGGAGCATTAGTAGTACAGCAGTGGTCAGAATTATTGGCACCCTTGGTAAATATGATCAAAGAAGGCTGTGAAAATTAATCTGCATTGTTAATCCTTTTGATCTTTTATTTAAAAAAAAAAAATCACAAAAATCTAACCTTTCATTAGATAAGAATTTTAAATGGGGGGAAATATCATGATGAAATAAATGATGAAATAAATATGGGCTTCATAGAAAGTGTTACCAAAAGTCTTTTTTACAAACTATTCTATGTATTCATCAAAGAATAAATTTATGATGTTACAAAAGATTCCTATTTCAAATAGAAATGCTGTCCTTTTGAACTTTATATTCATCAAAGAATCCTGAAAAAAAAATGTATCATGTTTTCCACAAAAATATTCAGCAGCACAACTGTGTTCAACAATGATAATAATCAGAAGTGTTTCTTGAGCAGTAAATCAGCATATTAGAATGATTTCTGAAGGATCATGTGACACTGAAGACTGGAGTAATGATGCTGAAAATTCAGCTTTGATCACAGCAATCAATTACATTTTAATATATATATTCAAATAGAAAACAGTTAAATTGAATAGTAATAATATTCCACAATATAGCTTTGGTGAGCATACAAGACTTCTTTCATCTCACATTCATCACACATTTGCTTACATTCGATTAGGTGACTTAGAAATAGTGCAAAATCTAAATATTCTTTCTTAATTTTATGTTTATTTTTATTTATTTATTTATTTATTTTATTTTATTTTGCATTTTGGAGAATCCTAATTTCATTTCCATGTTTAATTAAAAAAAAAAAAAAAAATGTTTATTCTGCTATCAGATTTTAGGACTTTATACATAGAAATTCTATATTGGAGACAAAATAAGTAAAATTCACTGGACAGTAATGATGGAAATTAATAATTCATGTCTGTACATGCTCTTCACTACAATTCATATTCACAGAACCAAGTCAGCATAGGTAAAATACTTTTTTTTTTTTCCTGGAATAAAATATACACTCAACGACGCATATACTTTTAGTCCATTCTGTGTTCTAACGTCACCAAAAACCTGTCAAAACAAACGCTGCTTCATAATAAGCACATTTCTCTGAATATCATGCATCATGCTCACTCAGAATAAAATGTTCCAATGCAATTAACCGTACAAGGCAAAAGTGTAGAGGATGGGGACATAAACAGTCACTTTGGGAAATGTCACTCTCCAGCTTAAAATAAATCAGTGCGTACGGGCCAGTGAGCAACAGGTGGGTCCTTCCATACAAAGGCGACTTGAATGCAAAGGCTGTGCCTGTCATGCTATTGCTATGAGTGAGAGAGTGCTGGAGTGTGTTTCTGAGGGCTGTCCAACTCGCATAAAGAAACACATGACTGACTTTCAGAAATGATATATATATATATATATATATATATATGTGTGTGATTCAGTAGTTATAATGGATTCACCACATGAATCCAAAATTAACTGTGTGAAATCTGCTACATAAACTTCTGTGAAGTTATTAAGTGAAGTTATTCATTTTTATGAAATATTATTTTTTTTATAGGTTCTACACTGAATGCCACTAGTGATATAACACAGACGGTAACAGTAGTTTATTGCTGACATTGAAGAAAATAGATGTAGAAACATTTTTCTTTTTTTTTAATGTTTAAATTAAGTAAATTTTCACAATTACAAATGGATTAAATTAAACTGAAATAGTATTTTCTTGTAAAATCTACCTGTGTTTTTTATTTGTTTATTTATGTATTTATTTATTGCTGACACTGAGGAAAATAGATGAAGAAACATTTTTTTATTTATAAATTAAGTAAATTATCACAATTGCATTTGCATTAAATTAAACATGAAACACAATTGAACACAATGCATTCAATTAATCATGAAAGTTTGAAACAGAAAAACTGAAATAGTATTTTCTTGTAAAATCTACTCCACTATTTGTTTATTTATTTATCACAGCATACAATTCCCTTCATGCCATGAATCATCATTTTCATGATAAATCATGAGATCTGAATTTTAGCAGTACGTTCTGTGGAAATATGCTAACTTTTGATACTAAACAGCACCCTGTAAATATGTACAACATGTTCCCTTCTATAAAAATGGCATTGTTGGTATTTTCTCGACACTTTCTGCATCTCGTCCCCCTCATCTCTCTGTAAGCGTATCCAGCAGCTGGCCCTGTCTGTCTTGAGCCAAGCGCACAGATCGCAGGGCCTGTCTGCAGCACACACACACTCCACTGTCTGCTGCCACTTCATCACACAGCTCTGATATGAGGCTGACCAATGGATTTTAAAGCTGATTCGAAGCAGAACGCTCTAAGGTGAACATGAAGGTCCTCAAAAACATTCCACTGATAGTTCTTCTGGTGTATTTCAGCCTGAGTGAAGGGCTCCAGAGAGGTGAGTCACGGCTTCTGATTGTGAATAACTAACTTGTGTTGTGCAAGCTTTAGCCACATGGTGAAGTGAGGCAGTTTGTTGAATATTGAGATACTGTGATTAAGGATCTGGCGAATTAGATATTTCACAGTGTGAATTCATTGAAAATGTAAGATTTGTTTCTAATTTTAAATGGAAATAAAGTTTTAGGATTTTGAAAAGTGGTACAGTAATGGCGTAAAATGGAGAAATTTGTGACGGTCAGATTGTTGATTCCATTGAAGCGCAAGATATTTTTTTGGAATATTCCCTTTTAGAAAGTTCTAAAATTCAAATACATTTTAACTCCAGTTCTTATATTGTCATTTAATTCAGAATTTCTTATACATACATACATATATATATATATATATATATATATATATATCTATAAAGAAAGTCCATTAATGTATAGCAAAGAATTAAATAACATCATGTAAAAATTTATCACTATTTCTTGGAAACAACATTTTATCAACTTTTAATCTTTTAAAAAACTGAGAAGCTGAGAGAAGTAAAAAAAAAAAAAAAATCATTTATGAGTTTAAGTTAGTAAAGAACAAATTTATAGACATACTAGGTATGTTATAGACCTTTATTGACGGATATGATAACGTGCATGTGGGCTGAGCTTTTCTTTTGGAGTTTTGGGTATTATAAAACTGGCTGGAGACATTCAAAATGCTTTTTGCGTAGTTCATTATTCTTATTTTACAGAATAAACTTTATTTTGTGGCTTACATAAATTACAGAACTCAGAGTCTGACATATTTGGCTTATCAAAAATATTACGGTCAGCTGTAGCAAATTTGCTGATTTTTGAAAATTAAGTTTCTTTATTTTTATTTTATTTTACTTTTTAAAGGAAATAAAAGTGAATATGATGCACAAAATAGTTTTTATGGTCTATAATAACACAAGTCTTTTATTTAAATCCATTTAAAAAAGTGTGTGTGCGTGTGTTAGCTAAGCTAAGGTATGTGCTAATTCCAAATATTACTTACTTAGCTGTAACAATAAATAATATAATATAATATAATATAATATAATATAATATAATATAATAAAAAAGAAAAAAACAAACATTTCACTGCTATTGAATAACATACAGGTCATTTTCAATGGGCTAAGTTGTCACAATTGAGCCTGCTGTTAAACAGCATATTATTAGGATTTTTAGCAATGCTGTTATGAAACAAATGACTCTATTCAGCAAAATGTGAAATGCATATAAACATCAAAGAAAGCAATATAAAAATAAGCTATCTGATTCATCCATGTTTCAGCATGGTAATATTTACAGTAATGGATGTCAAAAGTGTCAAATGTTTGAGCTGTTTCTGACAGCAGTGATACAACGTGTTGCTGTATTAATAATAATAGTATCAATGGTCACACATAACAATTACTCCATGTCATCATAGATTAAAGCAGAGGATGGAAGTTTCCAGCATGTTCCTTCCACAATATGTACACCATCCCAAATGCTAACCTATCATTTTCAAATCAAGTCAAAGAAAATTTTCTTTGCACTCACAGTGAATAAACATTTATTATAGTTTGGTTTCCTTGACTATTTGAGAAAAGCAATTACATACAAATCACATTTGTAGAATAGGCTTTACAGTATCAGTCTCAGAATCACTAACAGATGGGTTTTGATTTGTGCATTTATGATTTAAACTGTGAGGTCACGTCAAGCCTGAGTTATAATTTGTGACATATGACTTCTGGAGAACCGAAAAGCATAGCTGTGACCTCAGAGCTTTGAACCTCAATATCTTCCAAATGGAAATGTTTATAATGATTTTAGGAGCCTGCGTAAGCAGAGCTCCAGATGGAAAAGATACACTGTACGCCAAAGCTTTCTCCTGAGATACACTCATGCGGTTACTAATCGACATCTTAAAATAACTTATGAGGTCATTAGTACGGTATGTTGATGTTGGACAGTATGCTACAATCAATTGTTCTACATAGAGCAAACACAGTGACACCTTGACATGATTTATATAATTTGCAAGAGGTTAAGATGGAGAATATTGATTTAGATTGTTCGAGTGTGGCATGATACATAAGGTAACGTCTTAGGTACATAGGGAAGGCTTGAATATTTGGATAAATGTATAATTCCAGATATGGAATCTGTATTTAATATAGCCAGAAACATGGTGGTGAAAAGGTTCTTCCCTTCCAACATATAACAGAAGCTGCATGGGGTCAAAACATTGGCAACTGTGCACACAATTTCTTCAAATTTACCAAAAATGACTATAAAGAAAATGTTTTCTGACAATGGTTCTCCATTGATGGGTTGCAACTGGGGATAAGAATTGTAACAATTTGGTTTTTGATTTTTTTTTTTTTTTTTGGTACTTAAGGAATATTTGGTAACTATAAACAACAGAAATACTCAACAAAACAATGCTATTTTTGGTAACATTTTGGTACCATTAAAAAAATTCATAAAAATCTATTTTACTACACATTATTATATGAGCAACCTGTCAGTGATGATAATGAGTCTCACAAAGCTTAAATACATCAAACTATAACAGTTCTCAGTTAATAAACAAGTAGATGACTCACGAGTGATTCTTTCTGACCAATTCAGAAGAAGAGTCATTCAGAAGAGTCCATTTTTACATGCAGCCAAACATAGAAATTGCAATAGCAATGTCTTTGTATTATCTTGCTGTTAATGTAACTGAATCGAGCATCATGAAAATTGATTTTAGTACTTTTTACCAAAAACAAATGGTTCTGAATTCCCAACCAGCAGAGACCCAAAAATTGGTTTCAGGTCTGTTATAAATGCAATTTTTAATTATAATTGTGCGTAGTTGGATACATAGTTTTATGTGACGTTGGTTTTGTAGGTGTCACTGCAGTTTTTACTCGAAATGTCCGTTGAGTGCCGCTATAACTCTAATGCTCTGTGACGTTTTAAAATAATGTACCATCTGCACTACACCTAAACCTACCCTATAGTATGAACAAAAGCAAATGTGACGTAAAAACGAAATCACAACCATGCCGTTTTCACTTGTTTTTTCGATCTCTCATCTTTTTCACCGCGAGTCATGTTTTTGACGGGATTTGTACCCAAGTATTCTGCATCCTAAGTCCAATTCTGTGCCACTGAGCTACAGAGCAATGCTTGTTATGTCCAGAAAGCGAAACATATGGAGCTGTAATCATAATCTATATCGTAATCATAACAAAAAGGATTACAAGTGATCACTGTTTTACCACCTCTAGTGTTAATTTCTATTGGAAACTGCAGTGATATGCACTTATTGGTCGCATCTTTCGTGTCTTGCGAAAAAGTTCCCATAGGTAAGTTTTTATCATGAGATCAGGTAGAAAAATTACCCCATGATTTACTCACCTTCAAGCCATCCTAGGTGTATATGACTTTTTTTGTTTCAGACGAATACAATCTGAGTTATATTAAAAAATATCCTGATTCTTCCAATCTTCGTAATTGCAGTGAATGGGGGTCGAGATTTTGAAGCCCAAAAAGGTGCTTCCATCAATGATAAAAAGTGATCCACATGGCTCCGTGGGGTTTATAAAAGCCTTCTGAAATGAATCGATGCATTTGTGTAAGAAAAACATCTATATATAGAACCTTACAAACTGTAATCTCTAGCTTTCGCTAACTGTCGTACACGTGTTCACAAGAGAGTGGCGTTCCAGCGGATGATGTAGGCGTAGCGTAAACTCAGGTGAGAATATGCTAGTATTGCGAGAACCAAGTTTTGTTTACAGCAAAAGAAAACCAATCTCTTCTCAGCTTATATCGAAATGCTCTGACGTTTTTCTTTACAAATCCTCATTTAGTAGCTTACGCTACGCTTACATCCTACGTCATCTGCTGGAACGCCACTCTCTCGTGAACGTGAGTATGACAGTTAGCAGAAGCTAGAGATTACAGTTTATAAAGTTTTAAATATGTATGTTTTTCTTACACAAATGCATCGTTTCACTTCAGGAGGACTTTATTAACCCCCTGGAGCTATGTGGTGTAGTTTTTATGATGGATGGAGACACTTTTTTGGGCTTCAAAATCTCGACCCCCCTTCACTGCCATTATAAAGTTTGGAAGAGCCAGCACATTTTTAAATATAACTCTGACTGTATTCGTCTGAAAGAAGAAAGTCATATACCCCTAGGATGGCTTGAGGGTGAGTAAATCATGGGGTTATTTTCAATTTTGGGTGAACTATCCCTTTAAACAGTTTCTCATATCTTTTGCTGTTTATGTCAAAGGTTGCATCTAATCAAACTCTACGATATTTTGGCACAAATTCATCTGTATCTTGGTAGAAGTAAGGTAGATGCCAACACTGACATGCCTTCATCCTAAAAACCCATGAACTATGAAAGGTCGAATGAAATATGACCCAGACTGCATTAATTGGAGGTTACATTTGGGAGTGTCGCCACTCCACGTCCAGTGCAAAATTTGGATCCTGGAACCAAACCAGATGAAACCTGCTCTCAATAGATGATGCCAAAACGGTATGCGATCAGATGTTAAGGTATAAATTTGATATTGACGTACACACTACCTCAATCAAATTAATGGCATCAGTAGCTGTTCTACACATCATCTGGCTGTCAATGAGCCGTGGATTGAAAATAACTATTCTTTCTTGCCCTTTGCATATAGTATGTCCATCTTGGTATCACACCAAATGTCATTCACACAGGAAAGTACCAGTAAAACCAGGACAATAGTAAAGTAAAACAGTACTGGAAGCCAAAAATACTAAATGCATCAAAAATAGCGAAGACTAACATTCAGGGAACGTTCTCAGAAGTTTGACTAATGTTCTGGCAAAGTTCTCTCAACAAACGTTTGTCAAGGTTAACAGAATATTCGTTCAAAGTTATCTGGTCGTCAGTAATGTTCCTAAAACATCAGCATAAAAAATCATGGAATTTATTATTTATTTATTTTTTTTGGACATTTATCTAAGGTATTTTTTTTTTTTTTAGACATTACTAATATTGCAAAATGAACCTTAATTTTTTTTATTTTTCTAACATTTGCAATGTTCAGAGACCATTCAGAAATAAAAAGTAAAAAAATAAAATAAAATAAAAATAAAATAAAATTAGAACACATATTTTTATTGGGTTTCTTCCTAAAATAAATAAATAAATAAATAAATAAAAGTATTCAATATTTTACATACAATGGCCTCCAAACGTATTTGGCAATTTGAGTCATACCTAAAAATGTCTGAATGTCATTGCATTAGATATCAAAGCAAATGGCATATGCAAATAAATGAATGTCAGTATCAATAGATCAATAGATGGTTGAAAGAATAGTTGATTTATTGTAAATTAAGTCATTTGTTTACATCAAATTGGAGAGCGAGTCTGTTACATAAAACTCTCAGCAGCATCTTAACATGAGCTGTTGCTAACAGGTTGGGATGATGATGTCCTTGGAAGCTTTTGCGAGGAACAGGTGATATATCCGCTGATTCACACTCTGGAAATTGGCAGGTTGTGTTCCTGCGGAGTGTTAATGCATCCCTGTGAGAAAACACAGCCGACAGCAAACGAGGTTTGCACAGTCATGCTGTAAATTAATGCGGCTCCAGCTTCACCGCTGTCACTCACCTGCATACATGACAGAGAAAACAGCTTAAAAAGACAAGAACTTTGCATTCCCTCCTGAAACAAAGCTTAAACCAACCTGAAGTGCTCAGCTGGTCTCCCAGAATGTTTTTTGTGCAGTTGTCAGCAGGCCAGACCAGCTTAATTCTGGTTTTACTGGTTAGCAAGGCCCTGTTAGCCCCTGCCGGAAGATAATGTAGCTACCATCTGGTCCCCCCCAAAAACTTTCTCCATTGATGAAAATTCAATAACATTTTCAATGACAATTCTAAATAAATAATATTACATATACACAGAACAGAACTGTTTCAGGGTCACTAACATTACATTCAAGTGACTGAATGAACATGTTATTTTTAGATAAAGCTAGTATTACATGAAAAACTTACTTAAAAATCTTGTATTGGCAACTGTCTTTTCTAGAAGAACTCAAACTGAATGAATGAATGAATGAATACATAAACAAGAGCTGAATAGAAATATTTACAAAAATTACAAAAGCATGTAACAAAATTACTAAATCTTATAAGCTAAAATAAAAATAATAATAATAATAATAATAAATAATAATAATAATAATAATAATAAAATGTAAAAACAGATACATAAGTTTAAACTGAAGTACTAAATTACTAAAATGACTTAAACTAAAATAAAAATAAAAATAAATCTAAATGGAAATATTTTTTAAAAAACAAAATATAATAAAAATTACAAAAGCACGTAACAAAATTATGAAATCTTACACTAAAATTAAAATAAGTGCAAAATTGGAAAAACATACTTGAAAGCTTAGAAATCTTGTATTGGCAGCTTCATTCCAGTCTGGAAGTACTGGAATGAAAGTACTAACTGAAATAAGTTTATAAAATACAAATAAAAAAATTAATTAAAGCTAAATGGATTTTTTTTTTTTTTAATTAAAAATACAAAATCACATAAAATTACTAAACCTTAAAATGAAACTAAACATAGCTAAAATGATAATGAAAATAAAATAAAATAAATAAAAAAGCTAATTCAAAATATAAATAAATAATATAATAGTACACTCTAAAAAATGCTGGGTTAAATATAACCCAGCGCTGGGTAAAATATGGACAGAACCAGCGATTGGGTTGTTTTGTTGCTGGTTCTGTCCATATTTAACCCAACATTTTTTAGAGTGTACATACATAATACTGAAATAACACTAGAGAGCAACAACAAAGTCACTCTATAGTCTTGCTAATAATATAACAAAACTGAAATAGCACAAGCATCATACATGTGACCTACAGTAATTACATTAGTGAGTGCAGTATAGTGCATCCATTTTGGTTGAGTTTAGTCTGAATGTGAGAGGAGCTTTTAGGTCTAAAAGGGGAAATTTGGAAAACTGATACAAGTCTTTTGGAAAATTCGGACAGGGTATTTATCTTTTCATATTTCCCTTTGAAGAAACTAATCTTTGAAGAAATATCTAAAACAATTCAAGTATGATTGCAAAAGAAATGAAAAGATGAGAACTTCCTGGAGTTGATGTGTCTTTATATTACAGTGCCAGACTAAACAATAAAACTCCAGTTCAAATATTTATTACGAGACAGACAGACAGGGAAGTGCAACAAACTGACCTCGGATTTTATAGTGGATGTTCAAAGTTGTTTAAATGACTCTTAACACAAACATTATGTAACTTTAAGAGCAAACATTTCAGAACTAAATGTGCAATATCCAGACTCATACACATCAAGTTTACTTAAATATCTTTAACTGCTCAGTTATCTTTGATTAATAGTAAAGGGCTGATCTTGCTGTAATTAAAATTAGACTAAATGTTACTCATGAAATAGGCTACATATGCACAAACATTGCTTCTGTTCCAAATCCCAAGCTGCCAAGTTTCATAAATAGGCAGCATGAAATGAAGAACATTATAAGTGACTACAGGACCCTAGATAGGCTGCAACTCCATGCAGTATACAAATAGCACTACTCAAGACACTAGACACAACGTCTCGGTTACGTATGTAACCCTCGTTCCCTGAAGGAGGGAACGGAGACGTCACGTCGGATGACCGACGAAATTGGGATCTCGCCAGAGAGACCAATCCACTTCGAGTGTAACTAAACGAGCCAATGGACATTGGCATGCGATTATTGCATCCAGCTGCCGCTGATCACAGCGTGAGCATAAGAGGCAGCTGATGCACCGCATCAATTATGTTTTCGCTGAGGAGCCGAGCCGGCGACCCGGCAGCTCAGCGGTGGTACAGCGACTGTGGCGACGGGACGTGACGTCTCCGTTCCCTCCTTCAGGGAACGAGGGTTACATACGTAACCGAGACGTTCCCCTTTCAGTCGGTCACTCCGAGTCACGTCGGATGACCGACGAAATTGGGATCCCTACCAAAGCGCCACAGGAGCTGCCCCTTCCAGTGCCCTGTGTAGGGCTCCTGACCCTTCCTATAAGGCAGACGATAGGACCGGGCTCTACACAGAGAAGGTCAACTACTGGTGTTCCTTGAACAACCCAAACAGTAGGACTAGGATAACACTGGGAAGCGTGCCCTTCCACTTGGAAGAGGCACACTGCGGAGTCACCTCCTCCCAGAGGGGGTTAAGTGACATTCAAACATGTGAAGTAACCCCGAAGGGTCCTATTGCACATGGAAGTCTCTGAGATGGCTCAGGCTGCATCTTTAGAGATGGCAGAACGTGGTCCGCCAGGAGAAACATGGCTCTAATAAGAATACCGTGGAATACACATATGGGATCCCGACAGGGTCTCTCATATGGGCACTAGCCTCGCACCAGATTCCAAGAATTCATTGGCTGAAGGCCTGGCGCTGGACGCCCCGCCGCGTCTGGACGCCGGAGTGCTGGAGGACTCAACAGGGTTTGCCTGGTTAAGGAACTCTCTGGAGAATTAGGCGTAAGGACGCCGCAAGCCGACTCTGAGCCGGCCCTCTCAGTGCCACTACCCGTTTGAGGTGAGAACACAGGAGGAAACCGGTTCGACACGTAGGCTATAAAACCTAGCGAACGTGTTGGGAGTCGCCCAACCCGCAGCTCTACAGATGTCTGCTAGCGAGGCACCACGAGCCAGCGCCCAGGACGATGCGACACCCCTAGTGGAGTGAGCACGCAACCTGAGTGGGCAGGGCACACCTTGTGCTTCGTAGGCCAAGGTGATGGCATCCACTATCCAGTGGGCCATCCTCTGCTTGGAGACAGCCTTCCCCTTCTGCTGTCCTCCGTAACAGACAAAGAGCTGTTCTGAGGTCCTGAAGCTCTGAGTTCTATCCACGTACTGACGCAGTGCGCGTACAGGACAGAGCAAAGCTAGGGCTGGGTCTGCCTCCTCCAGGGGCAGCGCTTGCAGGCTCACTACCTGGTCCCTGAAGGGCGTGGTAGGAACCTTGGGCACATAGCCGGGCCGGGGCCTCAGTGTTGCACTGGAGTCAGCCGGCCCAAACTCAAGGCACGACTCGTCGACCGAAAATGCCTGCAGGTCCCCCACCCTCTTGATTGAGGCCAATGCAGTCAGGAGTAGGGTTTTCATAGAAAGAAACTTCAACTCGACTGACTGCAACGGCTCAAAGGGGGCAGTTTGTAGGGCTCTTAGCACCAAGCCAAATCCCAAGAGGGAAGGGAGAGAGGCCTCGGAGGATTTAACCTCCTGGCCCCCCTAAGAAACCTGACGACCAGATCGTGCTTCCCCACCGACCTCGCCTCTATGGGGTCGTGGTGGGCAGAAATAGCAGCAACATATACCTTAAGGGTGGAGGGGAACAGCCTACGCTCCAACCCTTGTTGCAAAAAGGAAAGCACGGCTCTGATCGAACATCTCCGGGGGTCCTCCTGGTAAGAGGAACACCATTCGACGAACAGGTTCCACTTCAGCGCATAGGCCCGTCTTGTGGACGGAGCTCGTGCTGAAGCGATAGTGAGCGCTACCTCCTGGGGCAGGTCACCTAGAACCTCCGCGTCCCGTCCAGGGACCACACATGAAGTTTCCACAAGTCTGGACGCGGGTGCCAGAGGGTGCCCCGTCTCTGAGAAAGCAGATCCTTCCTCAGAGGAATCGGCCAGGGAGGGGCTGTCGCGAGGAGCATGAGTTCCGGGAACCAGGTCCTGTTGGGCCAATATGGAGCCACTAACAGGACCTGCTCCTCGTCCTCCCTGATCTTGCACAATGTCTGTGCTAGCAGGCTCACTGGGGGAAACGCATACTTGCGCAAGCCCTGGGGCCAGCTGTGTGCCAGTGCATCCGTGCCGAGCGTTGCCTCGGACAGGGAGTAGAACCACTGGCAGTGGGTGGTTTCTGGAGATGCAAACAGGTCTACCTGAGCAACTCCGAACCGACTCCAAATCAGCTGGACCGCCTGGGGATGGAGTCTCCACCTGGGATGTGGATGGCACGAAGGGACCTCAGATGCTTCTGACTCCAGAGGAGGAGGTGGCGGGCGAGTTGCGACATGCGACGGGAGCGCAAACCGCCTTGCCGGTTGATATAGGCAACGGTCGCAGTGTTGTCCGTACGGACCAGAACGTCCCTGCCCCGAAGGCGCCCTCTGAGGCGGCACAGGGCAAGGCGTACTGCCAGCAACTCGAGGCAATTGATATGCCAACGCAGAAGGGGGCCCGTCCAAACCCCTGATACTGCGTGCCCGTTGTACGTGGCACCCCAGCCGGTGGTCGAGGCATCCGTGAATACCACAGCATGCCTGGATACCTGCTCCAGGGGCACTCCTGCTCAGTTATCTTTGATTAATAGTAAAGGGCTGATCTTGCTGTAATTAAAATTAGACTAAATGTTACTCATGAAATAGGCTACATATGCACAAACATTGCTTCTGTTCCAAATCCCAAGCTGCCAAGTTTCATAAATAGGCAGCATGAAATGAAGAACATTATAAGTGACTACAGGACCCTAGATAGGCTGCAACTCCATGCAGTATACAAATAGCACTACTCAAGACACTAGACACAACGTCTCGGTTACGTATGTAACCCTCGTTCCCTGAAGGAGGGAACGGAGACGTCACGTCGGATGACCGACGAAATTGGGATCTCGCCAGAGAGACCAATCCACTTCGAGTGTAACTAAACGAGCCAATGGACATTGGCATGCGATTATTGCATCCAGCTGCCGCTGATCACAGCGTGAGCATAAGAGGCAGCTGATGCACCGCATCAATTATGTTTTCGCTGAGGAGCCGAGCCGGCGACCCGGCAGCTCAGCGGTTGTACAGCGACTGTGGCGACGGGACGTGACGTCTCCGTTCCCTCCTTCAGGGAACGAGGGTTACATACGTAACCGAGACGTTCCCCTTTCAGTCGGTCACTCCGAGTCACGTCGGATGACCGACGAAATTGGGATCCCTACCAAAGCGCCACAGGAGCTGCCCCTTCCAGTGCCCTGTGTAGGGCTCCTGACCCTTCCTATAAGGCAGACGATAGGACCGGGCTCTACACAGAGAAGGTCAACTACTGGTGTTCCTTGAACAACCCAAACAGTAGGACTAGGATAACACTGGGAAGCGTGCCCTTCCACTTGGAAGAGGCACACTGCGGAGTCACCTCCTCCCAGAGGGGGTTAAGTGACATTCAAACATGTGAAGTAACCCCGAAGGGTCCTATTGCACATGGAAGTCTCTGAGATGGCTCAGGCTGCATCTTTAGAGATGGCAGAACGTGGTCCGCCAGGAGAAACATGGCTCTAATAAGAATACCGTGGAATACACATATGGGATCCCGACAGGGTCTCTCATATGGGCACTAGCCTCGCACCAGATTCCAAGAATTCATTGGCTGAAGGCCTGGCGCCGGACGCCCCGCCGCGTCTGGACGCCGGAGTGCTGGAGGACTCAACAGGGTTTGCCTGGTTAAGGAACTCTCTGGAGAATTAGGCGTAAGGACGCCGCAAGCCGACTCTGAGCCGGCCCTCTCAGTGCCACTACCCGTTTGAGGTGAGAACACAGGAGGAAACCGGTTCGACACGTAGGCTATAAAACCTAGCGAACGTGTTGGGAGTCGCCCAACCCGCAGCTCTACAGATGTCTGCTAGCGAGGCACCACGAGCCAGCGCCCAGGACGATGCGACACCCCTAGTGGAGTGAGCACGCAACCTGAGTGGGCAGGGCACACCTTGTGCTTCGTAGGCCAAGGTGATGGCATCCACTATCCAGTGGGCCATCCTCTGCTTGGAGACAGCCTTCCCCTTCACTAACAGGACCTGCTCCTCGTCCTCCCTGATCTTGCACAATGTCTGTGCTAGCAGGCTCACTGGGGGAAACGCATACTTGCGCAAGCCCTGGGGCCAGCTGTGTGCCAGTGCATCCGTGCCGAGCGTTGCCTCGGACAGGGAGTAGAACCACTGGCAGTGGGTGGTTTCTGGAGATGCAAACAGGTCTACCTGAGCAACTCCGAACCGACTCCAAATCAGCTGGACCGCCTGGGGATGGAGTCTCCACCTGGGATGTGGATGGCACGAAGGGACCTCAGATGCTTCTGACTCCAGAGGAGGAGGTGGCGGGCGAGTTGCGACATGCGACGGGAGCGCAAACCGCCTTGCCGGTTGATATAGGCAACGGTCGCAGTGTTGTCCGTACGGACCAGAACGTCCCTGCCCCGAAGGCGCCCTCTGAGGCGGCACAGGGCAAGGCGTACTGCCAGCAACTCGAGGCAATTGATATGCCAACGCAGAAGGGGGCCCGTCCAAACCCCTGATACTGCGTGCCCGTTGTACGTGGCACCCCAGCCGGTGGTCGAGGCATCCGTGAATACCACAGCATGCCTGGATACCTGCTCCAGGGGCACTCCTGCCCGAAGGAACGAAGGATCTGACCACGGGCTGAAGGTCTTGCGGCAGGCCGGTGTAATCTGAACCCGGTGAGTACCGCGTTTCCACGCCCACCTCGGGATTCGACCATGGAGCCAGTGCTGAAGCGGTCTCATATGGAGCAGACCGAGCGGAACTATGGCCGCAGCTGCAGCCATATGCCCCAGGAGCCTCTGAAAGAGTTTCAGTGGGACCGCTGTCCTGCCTGATAAAGTCTTGAGGCAGTTCAGCACCGACTGAGCACGTTCCTGGGTGAGGCGTGCTGTCTGGTTGACCGAATCCAACTCCATGCCGAGAAAAGAGATCCTCTGCACTGGCACGAGTTGCTCTTTTCCCAATTGACCCGAAGGCCCAACTGGCTGAGGTGCCTGAGCACCAGGTCCCTGTGTGCGCACAACAGCTCTCGAGACTGTGCAAGTATGAGCCAGTCATAGAGGTAGTTGAGAATGCGCACACCCCGTTCTCTCAAGGGAACAAGGGGCCGCCTCTGCGACTTTGGTGAAGACACGAGGCGAAAAGGGACAGCCCGAAGGGCAGGACCTTGTACTGATATGCCCGACCGTCGAACGCGAATCGCAGGAATGGCCTGTGTCGCAGGAGAATCGAAACATGAAAGTACGCGTCCTTCAGGTCGATTGCTGCAAACCAATCTAGGGGACGGACGCATCCAAAAATGCGTTTCTGCGTCAACATCTTGAACGGCATCTTGTGAAGTGCACGGTTCAAAACTCGCAGATCCAAGATCGGTCGTAACCCACCGCTTTTCTTGGGCACAATGAAGTAAGGGCTGTAAAACCCCGACCTCATATCGGCTGGAGGGACCGGCTCTATTGCATCCTTCGCCAGTAGGACTGCAATCTCCGCGAGCAAGACAGGGGCATCGACGGCTTTGACTGAAGTGAACCGGATGCCCCTGAACTTGGGGGGGACGCCGGGCGAACTGAATCGCATAGCCGAGTCTGATGGTCCGCAGGAGCCACCGGGACGGGCTGGGGAGCGCTAACCAGGCTCCGAGAGACCGCACCAGCGGGGCCAACGGGCCCACCGACATGCCCGCGGTGGGGCAGCGAGGTGGAACACAGGGACCGGCCCCAGGGCCTGTGACGGCCTGGCCTGTGACGGCAGGGGGCGGGGTCTGGGTGTGTAGTGTAGCACTCACCTGATTTCTCCTCGCGTGGGAGGAGACACAGGAACCCGGCTTGAGGCTTGTGACAGCCCGGCGTTTGACGACTTGAAGCGGGGACTGGAGTGCTACTGCCCTTACCTGCCTCCACGAATGGGCAGGAGGGGTGCTCTTGGGCACCACCCGCTGCCTGCTGGCGAGAGAGGAGGAGGGAAGCGATCCTGTGATGCACGGATCACCACTCTCCTCCTCTTGAGACCCGGAGATTGAGGAGACCGCTCTTTACTGATGTTTTGGGTACCGCTGGCTGCTGGGCCAGAGGCGGAACAAAATGAACAAAAGATACTCCACCCGGCCCTCCTCCGGGGGAGGGAGTGGTGCAGTCACCATCTCCCGATGAGCAGTCTCCTCCATCTCTGGGTCGACCGTCCCAGGGCCTCTTGCACTTGCCTCCAGGTTTGGCGGGGGCCTGGACGGGCTGGGCGTCCTGCCTGCGACCGGCTCCACGACGCTGCCTGGTGAAAGGCTGCTGCGGCTGCGCGGGAGCGGGGGCGGCCGCAGGGGGGCGCCCACGGCGACGAGCAGGCTGAGTGGCTGCAGCCGGAGTGGAAGCAGCAGGTTTCCTCCGGCGCATGATGTGTTTGCCTCAGTCTGCTTCTGGGCTGCCGAGAACTGCTGGGCAAAGCTCTCGACAGCGTCGCCGAAAGGGCCGGTCTGTGACACGGGAGCATTCAGGAACTGTACCTTCTCCTGCTCCTTCATGTCAGCGAGACACAGCCAGAGATGGCGCTCCTGGACATCGCACGACCCAGAGACTGTGCGGTCACCTTCGTCACTCGTAGCGCGAGGTCCGTCGCAGCACGCAGCTCATGTAGAACCGCCAGGTCGTGACCACCCTCGTGCAGGTCTTTCAGTGCTTTGGCCTGGTGGACCTGCAGCAACGCCATAGCGTGGAGGGCGGAAGCCGCCTCCCCACAGGCTCTATAAGCACTGCCAGTTAGACCTGACGAATACTTAGAGGCCCGTGAGGGGAGACACGGATCACCCCGCAGGGTGGAAGCGGCTGTTGGACACAGTTGCATGGCCACAGACCGTTCCACCGAGGGGATGCCCGCATACCCCAAAGCGGCTCCACCATCGAGGGTGGTGAGAGCGGAAGAACTACAAGATGTGTTTCGGGCAGTGAAAGGTGCCCTCCACGATCTTGTCAGCTCCTCATGCACTTCCGGAAAGAATGGCACCGGAGGGGGGCGCTGAGAACCAGCGCCACCCCCACCGAGGAACCACTCGCCCAGCCTCGAAGGATCGGGACACGGTGGCTTTTTAGGATTCCACACGAGCCCGACATTCTCGGCGGCCCGGGAAAGCATAGCCGTCATCTCTGGGTCTGGCACGGACAACGCTACCACACCCGAAGGGGGCAACGCAGCCGGGTCATCATCCCCGGAGAGAGAGGGCCCGCCCTCCGATGCAGTGATCGACATCTGGTCGTCAGAGGGGGCACCGAAGGAAACGCGTGGCCAGCGCGCTCCTTCGGCAGCTCCACCGGCTGCGGAGTGCTTGAGGGGTGAGGAGCTCCACTTGGGGAAGCCCTCACCGTAATCCTCAATCACCTCTGACTCCACCGGATCCAGTGTGCACGCCGGATCACGGCAGGCAGAGGGACTCTGCCATGTTTGACATAGAGTCGCACTCCGAGATGGTCATGTCCCCGCAAGAAGAACATGAACCATCCACGAAAGCCACCTCAGCGTGCTGAATGCCCAGACACGTGAGGAAGCGATCGTGACCGTCCTGAGGCGCCAGGAAACGACCACGCCCAGAAACGCACGGGTGAAAAGACATCTTTAAAAAGACGCGATCACCCGTGTTGCTCTTTTAGAGAAATTGCTCTTTCAGAGAAATGCTCTTTTAGTGCTGAAGCACGCAGGGGAGCTGGCCACCGCACACTCCTAGTGTGGCTGTCAGCAGGAAGACGATCTTTCTCTCCCGGACACCGTGACCACCGCTGCCGCGCCGTAACGCCCGCACTCGCTCGCAGAACACTCTCTTGGAAGGGAGAGCAGTAGCTTTAACCACTACCGCTCGGCTCCGAAGCGAAAGGATAATTGATGCGGTGCATCAGCTGCCTCTTATGCTCACGCTGTGATCAGCGGCAGCTGGATGCAATAATCGCATGCCAATGTCCATTGGCTCGTTTAGTTACACTCGAAGTGGATTGGTCTCTCTGGCGAGATCCCAATTTCGTCGGTCATCCGACGTGACTCGGAGTGACCGACTGAAAGGGGAACTGATTTCAGCAGTCTGAAGTTAGTATGTTGCTAAGCTAACAACACAGTACTCGTACACATGTTGATATTTAATAATATGTGACTATTTGTCAGTGACCATTTGTCATTGCTCCAAAAAATCCCTCTTGCATTCTGGGATTGACTTTTCTGTCTGCTTTATTATTATTATTTTTTTAATTTATTTATTATATATATATATATATATATATATATATATATATATATTTTTTTTTTTTTTTTTTTTTTTTTTTTCAAAATAAGGGGTCTCAGAATTCAGTATACCTATGATACTATGGTGGTACCATGGTACAGTGATGCTATCAGACACTAATGGCATTTTGATAGCTTACCATGGTGCTGAATGATTCTTTGATTTTAAATACCATGACATTTTCAAGGTAGAAAATACTTGGAAGAATAGTTTAAATAATACCATGGTATTACCATAGCACAAATCTAAAAACACATGGTATTACGCTACAAAAACAAATTCTTAATTAGTATTTATCTTATTTTCCAGTACAAATATCTAAACATTCTTAAATCAGGATACATAAGCAAAATAACAGAGATATTAAGTTAAAAAAAACATGGCATTTTGTATCATGGTCCATGTCCCAAACACATAGAATTAACATGATAAACATAAACATGCAAAAAAAACAAAAACAAACAAACAAAAAAACAAACAAACAAACAAAACAAAACAAAAAAAACAAGGTTTTATCGTGGTACACATCCCAAAAACATGATATTACCTTGATGAACAAGGTAAAAAAAAAAAAAAAAAGTGGTACAGTTCTCAAAAACATGGTATTACTGTGATACATATGCAAAAAATGTGGTTTTATCATAGTACACATGCCAAAACATGTTATTACCTCAATAAACAAGCAAAAAAAAAAAAAAAAAAAAACATCTTGATTTTATCATGGTCCACATTCCAAAATCTAGATTTACACAGAATTAACATAATAACCTTACCACCAAAAACAGTTCCCCCCCCCCCCCAAAATGGAATTAACAGGATTAACATATTAAACAAATAATAATAATAATAATAATCTTTTTTTTTTCTTTTTTTTTTTCAATCATGGTACACTTCCCAATAACATGAAATTACCATGATACACATGCAAAAAACATGGTTTATCATGGTTCACATCCCAAAAACATGGTATTACAATGTGACATTCAAACAAAAAATGTTGTTAGTGTAATGAAACCTAAAGTCCAGTCTGGCCTCAGTCATGGGAGGGATGTGTTTCTTATCAGCTGGATTTATTCATAGGATAACTTCAGGCCTGTGTTGGCAGCACTGCATTCACACAGTTATTTCCATTAGAGACATGTTCTCCCCGTGACCCTCAGCTGTCTGCGGTGTGCCGAGCAGTGCTCAGAATGTCAAATATTTTGTTGTGAAAAGGTAGTTTCACAACCGTTACAATGTCTGATTTATAATTATTCAGGGTCAAGCCTGTCTTATTTCATAACATGATTACTGAAGGGTGAATAAAAAATACCTTTTTGTATACTTAACATTTTTATTATGATCTGATGATGAAAATATTTCTTTCCTTCTCTATTTCAGCACCCAGAATCACAACATTGCTTGAGACAGTGGACGCATCTCTGGATCATAACGCTACTTTCATCTGTGAGGTTGATTCATATCCTCAAGCTGATATTACGTGGACGCAGAATAACTACCCAATACGGTTTGAGCTTTCATTAAATTGATTCTTATCCTATGCTATCCATAAAAATAAAACAAAACAAAACAGTTTCTTCTATATAGTCAGCAGTGAGATCTCAGCAAAGTCTCAAACTGTGCTCAAATTAGCAGTGGTTTCTAAAGCATCTACTTTTTGAATGCAGGTATTATGATTCCAGATACATAATACGCGAAAATGGCCAAATGCTGATCATTCCCAATGTAAAGGATTCGGACAGTGGAGAATACTGTTGCATTGCTAGCAATGGGATTGGAGAACCGGCCAAGAGCTGTGGAGCTTTACAGCTGAAGATGAGTATGTTCACATATGAGCTCTCATAACTCAGGATATTATATCAGAGCTACTATGAGCATGTGTTTTTTTGTTCATGCAACTTGTCATTTGATTGTTTTTGTATCTTAATAAAGTCTTGAAGGTTTTCATGTTCACAGTTTATATTCACATGAAATTTCTGTGGTATATTCAATGCTTGATTTATTAATAATCCACATGGAAACGAGTAAGAAGCGGTTAAATTTGAACATTATAACAGAATATCAATTTCAGTGAAGTAAAGGTCAATCTTTTTATTTTATTACTTTTTTAGAGCCTCAAATCAAAAGACATCCTACTAACATGACATTGATCGTGGAGTCCAAAGCAGTATTGCCATGTTTAACGGTAGGATATCCCAAACCCGAAATATCCTGGATTAAAGAAGATGATTTGATAAAGGTAAATGGATGGTCTTGTCTTACTAATTAACATCTTCCCAATATTTGTTGGTAAGACTGTAACAAGGTTCAACATGTATCAATCATTGTGTGTTTGTGTCTTGTAGGTTAACAGTCGTATGTCAGTTCTGGAATCTGGTTCCCTAAAAATTAATAACATCAAGAAAGAGGACGCTGGACAGTATCGCTGTGTGGCCAGGAACAGTTTTGGAATCGTCTACTCCAAACCAGTCATTATTGAAGTACAAGGTATGGCAAAAAAAAAAAAAAAACCTCTCATCTTCATTCAAGTATTCTTGTAATTTTCAGGTTTTCTAATGCAATGACATTCTGACAATTTAAGTACGACTCAAGTGTCCAAATACTTTATGTTTATGGGTCAATGACATCATGTTTGCTTGCTTTATATTTATTTATTTATTAAGTTCTGTCTACTAATTTATTCAAAAATACACCTCTTTCATAATGAGCATATATATATAGTTTTAAAATACATTGGGGTGCATAAAGTCTTTATTAAAACTAAATAAAAAAAAATCTTTATAACAAAACTTTAATTAAAGAGTAGGTTGATGAAATCTTCTGTTATTATTATCTATAAGACAAAAATATTTTTTTTTATTTAAAAATTATATTTATTATCTATAAGACGAAATAATATTACGTCAGATTGTCTAATATAATTGTCAGGAAAAAATGTGGTGCAAAAGCAGTCATTTAAAATATTATGATATTTGACCTTTGATCTAATTTGACCTTTTTATGACAAGGCAAGATTACTTCAGATTGTACAATGTCAAGTGGTGCAACTTCCCAAAACTTAATGATATATCCTTTAATAAATCGTGATTTTTGTACAAAATATATGAAAAATACACTGCTGTTCAAAAGTTTGGGTTCAGTAATATTTTTAATGTTTTTAATGGAGTCTCTTCTGCTCATCAAGGCTGTATTTATTTGATCAAAAATACAGAAAAAAACTGTAATATTGTGAAATATTATTGCAATTTCTAATACTGGTTTCCTATTTTAGTATACTTTAATATGTAATTTATTTCTGTGATCAAAGCTCAATTTTCAGCATCATTACTCCAGTCTTCAGTGTCACATGATCCTTCAGAAATCACTCTGATATGTTGATTTATTATCAGTGTTGAAACTGTTGTGCTGCTTAATATTTTTTGGAACCTGTGATACTTTATCTTTATCTTTTTGATAAATAAAAAGTTAAAAAGAAGAGCATTTAACTTTTCACATCACTTTTTATCCATTAAACACATCCTTGCTGAATAAGAGCATTAATTTCTTAAAAAAAAAAAAGAAAGAAAAAATGTACTGACCCCAGACTTTTGAATAGTAGTGTATATTGTTAGACAAAATTTCTAGTTTGAATTAACATTGTTTTTAACTTTTTATTTATCAAAAAATCCTGAAAAAAGTATCACAGGTCCCACAAAATATTAAGCTGCACAATTGTTTCCAACATTGATTATACAGGTGCATCTCAATAAATTAGAATGTCGTGGAAAAGTTTGTTTATTTCAGTAATTCAACTCAAATTGTGAAACTCGTGTATTAAATAAATTCAATGCACACAGACTGAAGTAGTTTAAGTCTTTGGTTATTTTAATTGTGATGATTTTGGCTCACATTTAACAAAAACCCACCAATTCACTATCTCAACAAATTAGAATATGGTGACCTGCCAATCAGCTAATCAACTCAAAACACCTGCAAAGGTTTCCTGAGCCTTCAAAATGGTCTCTCAGTTTAAATCAGCATATTAGAATGATTTCTGAAGGATCATGTGACACTGAAGACTGGAGTAATGATGCTGAAAATTCAGCTTTGCTTCACAGAAATAAATTATATTTTAAAGTAGATTAAAATATAAAACTGTTATTGTAAATTGCAATAATATTTCACTTTTTTTCTGTATTTTTTTTTTCAAATAGATACAGCCTTGATGAGCATAAGAAACAAAACAAAACAAAACAAAAAAACATTCAAACTCTTACTGATTGTGAACTTTTGAACGGTATTTTATATTTTAAATTATTATTATTATTATTATTATAATTATTATTATTTATTTTTGGCAGTAATGGTGCATTATTATAGTAGGCTAATATTTTGTTACCTTTAGGTTGATGGTTATATCAGATTGCATTTTTAGAGTTATTGCAACTTTTCTTGAAAATGGTATAGAAACCATATAGCTTTTATAAAGCAACAAAGTGTACATTTCTAATGACTTATTGTGCTGTGAGCTAGATTTTTAAAATATTTTCCATTTTCTTATTCATCACTGACTCTCCTGTAGCTCCTGCCAAGATACTGAAAGTTCCCAAGGAGAAGAAAGTTCAGCTCGGATCAGAGGTTACGCTGGAGTGTAACGCCACTGGCAACCCAATCCCATCCATAACTTGGCTTGAAAACGGCAATACGGTAAATCCTCTACTTTACACTCATTTTTCTCTCTCTTTCCCATCTTCCTCTCCATCTCTCTCTTGCTCTGCTTGCTTTGGCTCTATGGAGCAAATTAATTGTACTTTCATCTCATCTTACTGGACCAGAGAGCAGAGCTCAGTACATTCGTGTTAAATGTCAGACAGCATATCTCCCAGTACAATGACGGGAGGCCTGCGTTCTGCAGATGCTTCGGTCTGTGCCACTATTAACAGGATTCAAACTACAATCATTCCTCAGGCCGCTGATCGGACAGCAGCAATAAAGTTTAAGCCGTACTGAGATCAAGACAAGAATTCAAAACACCTCTGTGCTCTTATCATTATTTGGGATTGTTTTTCATTGTGGATTTTGGTAGACAGTAACAAAGGGAATCGAAAACTGATCAGCAGTCTAACGTGAAGATATTGTCTGAAAACAAGCGTGTAAGTCTTTAAATCCGAAAGAATCCAAGATTCAGATTTCTCAGGCTTCTGAACAAGCTGTGCTGTCTCTGTTTTCATTTGGATACCAGCAATCATATTTTAATACAATATTTTTTTGAGATATGTGTAGATAAATATTGGTTTGGCTAAGCGGCTGTGGTGGAAACTTCTATTTATTGGCACAATGTGTAACAACAGTAAGTGCTGAAGCAGAGAATGATCCCTCCGCTTGAGGCCGTATGTACTGATACAGGAGGGTTTAACCCTTGGATGTCCAAACTACTTTATTTTCTCTTGTGTTTGGGTCATTTTTTTTTTTGTTTGTTGTAAAATGTTTTAGGTTGCACTAGTTTGTACACTAGGTTTGTACATACTGTGCTTTCATTTATGCACAAACATTTTATTTTAGTATATCTATTAATGTATTTTATTATTATTCTGTTGACATACTTGCTAATGAAATAGCATTTTTTTTTTAGTTGTAAACTATCATAGATATCCTCAGAGCAAACTAAATGTGAAAAAAAAAATAAATAAATAAATAAATAAATTTAAAACAGTCTTTTTTTTTCTCTCACACATTTAGTGGTTTGTGAGTTTTAATGTTCGCAGTTACTGAGATGCTATACAGTATTATACTTTTTTTTTTTTATTAATATTTAAAACTAGATATTTTTTTTATACTGTTTTCATTTTAATGTTAGATAAAATTTTTAGTCATTTTGTTGTGTATTTATTTATGTAGGTATTCATTTATGTATTTATTCATTCATTCTTTTTTGTCTTATTATTATTATTATTATTATTATTATTATTTTTTGTCTAGATGTTTTTATTACTTTTTATTTTAGTTTTACATTGTTAAAATAAAATTAAAATGAGGAAACAAGTGTTTTTTTTTTTTTTCCCCATTGTATTTCAATTAATGTTTATATTTTTTCAAGTAACAGTTTCATTTTTTTTAGGTTATTTTTAAGTTTAACTATAATAAGTAATATGTGGTTATGTGGTTATTTTATGTAATTTATTTTCAAAATTTCAAGAAGTCAACATCGTTATGCTGTGAGAAAAATGTTTAACAAGCATTTAAGCAGAATATTTTACGTCAAAGGATTTTTGTGATCGTGAAAAACATAAATTTATTTAAACTTTTGATGACGTGTTATTAGAACCATTTGTCTATTTACCTTTTAATTGGTATTTGTTGGACATACAGTGCGCTCCAAAAGTATTGGAACAGTAAAGACAAAATTGGTCTGTTGGCTGTGGAGTCAAGACATTTGCAAATATGATTAAAAGATGAATATGAGACAAAACTACAGAATGTCACATTTTATTATTAGCCGTTTCAACACATACAGGTGCATCTCAATAAATTCATTTTAAAAGTTCATTTATTTCAGTAATTCAACTCAAATTATGAAACTCGTGTATTAAATTCAATGCACACAGACTGAAGTAGTTTAAGTCTTTGGTTCTTTTAATTGTGATGATTTTGGCTCACATTTAACAAAAACCCACCAATTCACTATCTCAACAAATTAGAATACTTCATAAGACCAATAAAAAAAAAACATCTTTTGTGAATTGTTGGCCTTCTGGAAAGTATCATTTCATTTACTGTATATGTACTCAATACTTGGTAGGGGCTCCTTTTGCTTTAATTACTGCCTCAATTCGGCGTGGCATGGAGGTGATCAGTTTGTGGCACTGCTGAGGTGGTATGGAAGCCCAGGTTTCTTTGACAGTGGCCTTCAGCTCATCTGCATTTTTTTGTTCTCTTGTTTCTCATTTTCCTCTTGACAATACCCCATAGATTCTCTATGGGGTTCAGGTCTGGTGAGTTTGCTGGCCAGTCAAGCACACCAACACCATGGTCATTTAACCAACTTTTGGTGCTTTTGGCAGTGTGGGCAGGTGCTAAATCCTGCTGGAAAATGAAATCAGCATCTTTAAAAAGCTGGTCAGCAGAAGAAAGCATGAAGTGCTCCAAAATTTCTTGGTAAACGGGTGCAGTGACTTTGGTTTTCAAAAAACACAATGGACCAACACCAGCAGATGACATTGCACCCCAAATCATCACAGACTGTGGAAACTTCACACTGGACTTCAAGCAACTTGGTCTATAAGCTTCTCCACCCTTCCTCCAGTCTCTAGGACCATGGTTTCCAAATGAAATACAAAACTTGTTCTCATCTGAAAAGAGGACTTTGGACCACTGGGCAACAGTCCAGTTCTTCTTCTCCTTAGCCCATGTAAGACGCCTCTGACATTGTCTGTGGTTCAGGAGTGGCTTAACAAGAGGAATACGACAACTGTAGCCAAATTCCTTGACACGTCTGTGTGTGGTGGCTCTTTATGCCTTGACCCCAGCCTCAGTCCATTCCTTGTGAAGTTCACCCAAATTCTTGAATTGATTTTGCTTGAAAATCCTCATAAGGCTGCGGTTCTCTCGGTTGGTTGTGCATCTTTTTCTTCCACACTTTTTCCTTCAACTCAACTTTCTGTTAACATGCTTGGATACAGCACTCTGTGAACAGCCAGCTTCTTTGGCAATGAATGTTTGTGGCTTACCCTCCTTGTGAAGGGTGTCAATGATAGTCTTCTGGACAACTGTCAGATCAGCAGTCTTCCCCATGATTGTGTAGCCTAGTGAACCAAACTGAGAGACCATTTTGAAGGCTCAGGAAACCTTTGCAGGTGTTTTGAGTTGATTAGCTGATTGGCATGTCACCATATTCTAATTTGTTGAGATAGTGAATTGGTGGGTTTTTGTTAAATGTGAGCCAAAATCATCACAATTAAAAGAACCAAAGACTTAAACTACTTCAGCCTGTGTGCATTGAATTTATTTAATACACGAGTTTCACAATTTGAGTTGAATTACTGAAATAAATGAACTTTTCCACGACATTCTAATTTATTGAGATGCACCTGTACATGTTTTACCAAATAAAAAGGACAGCACTTTTAGAGTTCATCCCACTCATTGATGTGAGCATAAGTATTGGGACAGTTGAACATAAGGCAGATATAAAAGATTCAAAGCTATTATTTAGTTGCAGATCCCTTGCGCACAATCACAGCAGTGAGTCTGTGACCCATAGACATCACCAGACTCTTGGTCTCATCCTTTGAAATACTTTTCCCAGCCTTTAATGCAGCCAATTCCAATTGTTGCTTGTTTTGGAGAATTTCTTCCTTTACTCTCCTCTTCAGCTGGTGAAATTCATGTTCAATCGGATTTAAATCTGGAGATTGACTTGGACAATCTAAGACTTTCCATTTCTTTGCCCTTATAAATTCCTTGACTGAACTGGCAGGGTGTTTTGGGTCATTGTCCTGATGCAATATGAAGCACTTCCCAATGAATCTGGTGGCATTTTCTTGAATATTGATAGGCAAGATGGTTTTGTACCCTTCTAAATTCATTCTGCTACTGTCATCATACATTAAGTCATCAGTAAAGTCGAGAGGGCCTGTTCCAGAGACAGCCATGCATGCCCATGCCATAACACCACCTCCACCATGCTTTACAGATGAGGCTGTATGCTTGGGATCATTGCAGTTCCCTTTTATCTCCACATTTTTGCTTTCCCATCACTTAGATAAAGTTTCATCTTTGTCTCATCGTTCCATAAACACAGTTCCAAAACTCTTCTGGCTCACCTTTGTGCTTTTTTGCAAACTCTAATCTTGCCTTTTTATTTTTGGTGCAGGTCAGAGGTTTGCATCATGCTGTGTAGCATCTGTAATTCTGTGTCAAAGTCTCCTGAGGACAGTAGATTGTCAGAGCATCACCCCAGCTTTCTGGAAGTTGTTGGTGATTTTACAGACATGTCTTTTAGGGTTCATTTTCACAGCTTTTATGATTTGTCTGTCATCAACTACTGTTGTTTTCTCAGCTGATCAGGTCGTTGCTGGTGTCGCTGGTGGTTTCCAAACTCATGATTTCTCCATGCCCTTTGTTTTTGCTATAGCTCTAATTGACTTCCTCCTTTTCTTTTAGCATCCAAATTGCTTGCTTTTCTCTCAAAGTCAGCTCCCTCATCTTCGTCCTGGTTTGTGTGTGTCATCATCGAATGCAAGATTCAGAATGCAGAAGTAATGGATATAACTGATACGACACATTCCCTGCTTTTAATATCTGAAGAATGAATGCAACAGGACACAGCTGATCACTTAGAAAGACCTGTGAGGCAACTGTTCCAATACTTATGCTCACATCAGATAGGGGCATGAAACTCTAAAAGTGCTGAACTTCTTAGCTGGTAAAACATCTATGTGTTGAATCACCCAATAATAAAATGTGACATTCTGTAGTTTTATCTCATATTCATCTTTTAATCATATTTGTAAATGTCTTGACTCCACAGCCAACAGAGCAAATTAGTCTTTACTGTTCCAATACTTCTGGAGGGCACTGTATATTTATAAAATGTGATTAATTACTTTAGTTAACTAAATCAGAATGAGAAATTTCACCACATAAATATAAATAAATAAATAAATAAATAAACAAGTTTACTTTTATTTTTCATTTTAATTCAGCTCATATTTATTTTATTGCAAGTAACAAATTGATTTTCTGGATTTTAGCTAACTGTAATAACCCTAAAATAAATCATTTCAAGACATTTCAAAATAATAATACTGCCATTATTATGTTGTGACAAAGATGTTTAACAAGCATAATATTTTGGGTCAAATTTACTAACAGCTTGCAGAAAACGTATTTTGGCGTTAAACTAGTACTGTCAGGATTTCCTAAAGATGCACAGTGAAGAATTAGTGCTGAAAAGGTATGGACACATTTATTTTTGCGACCGACCTTATTGAATATGCATTTGTAGGAGTTTCCCTTTCAGACGCGAAATTTATGGGAGGAGAGTATTCAAATGAATCACGCAACGCGATTTACTAACGTTTGCGCTCATCAAATTACTGGTATTTGCGCCAATATTTAAAGCCCAAAAAAGCATGTCTTAATGCAGGCAGTAATTTGCGCTGCTCTTGATAGATTGTGCTGGTCATTATGGAAATGATCTGTGTTCTTTAATGTGCGAATTGTCAGTCAATCATACGCAGAACTTTCCTTCCCATCAACGCTTTTATGGAATTGCGCTCTAACGCTAATTTGCCCTGTTTAGTAAATATGGCCCTTTACATCAAAAGTGATTTAATTGTATTTAACTCTTCGATAACAGTGTTTTATTGGAATCATTTGTTGGTTTATTCCTTATTTGGTATTTGTGAGACATATTTTTGAAATCATCTCATCACCACCATCAAAGTCCTTTGCTTTTGGAGCTCTTTTCACTAATAATCTTATGTAGAGTTATAGTTTATACAAGACCTTTTATATTGTTATGATGAATAGTTAGAGCTGTCAGAGCAGATAGATAATGATAGAGAGATGAACTTTGACCTCTGACCCCTAAAGCATCCTTGAAACCCGTGAGATGTTATTAGATGCTTGATTAAAATGAGCCATCTGAGTATGTTTCTGGCAGGATTTGCAGCTCATTAGTTTTCTTTAGCCTGATGAAGTGCCTTCTAAAATCAGCTGCATGAGCACTTTGTCAAATATAGAGCCATGATCGACATTCCTACAGGCTCTCATGATCGTCTCATAAACTCAACAAATCACATTAGCAAAATAGCAGGAGTCTTAGCACATACAAACGATAAATAGAGGGATTTGTTATAATTGTTGGAATAATCATGTGACCCATCACTTCTATTATTTTCTATTCTATTCTGCACATACAGTGAAGATCGCTAGTGACTATCTTGTGCTACGAATAAAAACAGTCTCCAGTTACAGGGCGTATACCGAAATCTCCGTGCTATTAAAGATAATATCATACATGTTTCAATTATAAAAAGTAGTTGATTAGATGAGCCATATTTAAAAAGCTTATGCACATCAGCTGAATTTCTATTAATGCAGCAATATTAAATTATAGCTGTTATATTGCATGGCTACTCACCAGGAGAATGATTTATTATTATTATTATTATTATTATTATTATTATTATTATTATTTCTACCTTTCAAACATTGGAGGTCTGTAAAATTATTATTTTTTATAATTTTTAATGGTTTGGAAAGAAGTCTCTTCTGCTCACCAATGATGAAGTTGTTTGAGCAAAAGTGCAGTAAAAACAGTAATTTTTTACAATCTAAAATAACTGTTTTTATGTGAATATACTGTGAAATGTAATTTTATTTCTGAGATACAAAGCTGCATTTTCAGCATCATTACTCCAGTCTTCAGCGTCACATGATCCTTCAGAATTCATTCTAATATGTTGTTTTGCTGCTTAAGAAACATTTATTTATTTATTATTATTATTATTATTATTATTATTATTATTGATGCTGTTGTGCTGCTGAATATTTTTGTGTAAATTGTGATTTCTATGGTTTTCAGGATTTGAATTTAAATTTGATGAATAGAATGTTTAAAAGAACTGCATTTATTTGAAATAGAATTTTTCATAACATTTAAAAAAAGTTTTTGTCGCTTTTGATCAATTTAATGCATCATCGCTAAATAAAAGTATTAATTCCTTTCAATCAATCATTCAATCAATAAAATTATTACTGACCTTCAACTTGAATGTGTATATAGTCTCCTGTGTCTTTTATATTGCACATATTGTCATTTTATAAAGTGTAAAGGCATTACAGTGTTTAAAGCATGCGAGGGTGTAGCTGATGTGTTTGTTGTGTGTAGATTTCTGGTGCGTCAGTGGAGGAGACGCTGATGGATGAAGTCATCTTATCTGTTCTGCGTGTTGTGGTTCATAAACCAGCTCTCTACACCTGTCAGGCTACTAACCAGCACAGCGGAGGAGCCAACACCGTCAAAGGCATAGCCAGAATAACCGTCTCAGGTGAGCTAAAGCACTGGTTCCTACTGATTCCTACTCCCTAAAAGTCCCCAAATTTCTCACAATATGTCATAGTTGGGGCATTCTACAGAATTGGTTCAAAGTCCGAGTTAGAAAAAAAAAAAAAAAGTGTCTTCTCCCACAAATTTTGTATATATGCAAATTGTACAATATCCAAGGTACACATTTCTAGTCTACCTGGTCTCATGACGAAAACATACCTCTGGGAACTTTTCCGCAGGACGTGGAATACGTAACAATAAGTACATATCACTGCAGTTTCCAACAGAAATGAACACTAGAGGTGGTAAACAGCGAGCACTGTGTATGATCGTTTTCGTACACAGTTATGATTACAGCTCCATATGTTTCACTTTCCAGACGTAACAAGCTTTGCTCAGTAGCTCAGCGACACAGAATTGGACTTAGGATGCAGAATCTTTGGGTACAAATCCCATCAAAAACATGACTCACGATGAAATAGCTGAAAGATGAGAGATCGAAAAACAAGATAAAACAGCATGCTTGTGATTGTGTTTTTACATCACATTAGCTTTTGTTCATACTATCGGGTAGGTTTAGGTGTAGTGCAGATGGTACATTATTTTAAAACGTCACAGAGCATTGGAGTTATAGCGCCACTCAACGGACATTTCAAGTCCAAACTGCAGTGACACCTACAAAACCAACGTCACATAAAACATACCATATGTATGTTCATCTGTTCCGGGGGAAAAAAAACAAACACTGTTTTAGCGCCACCCATTGGACATTTCACATCAAATATGTCACGAAACGTCTTGCGAAAAAGTTCCCAGAGGTATGTTTTTGTCATGAGACCAGGCTGTTTCTAATAATTGTGCAGTTAATTTACATTATTGTATTTTCAGAAAGTTTTTTTTTAAAAAATATTTTTCCTCTCCTCAAATTTGTCTCTACCAAAACAAAATAATATATAATTTAATTAGAAGGGTTATATTGACCTATTAAGACTTGGCTTACATCTGTCTTGTAAATTTTATATATATATATATATATATATATATATATATATATATATATATAGCTATTTTATTGAAAAGTTTTCACAGTTACAATTAAAATTTTAACAATATTTCAAGTGTAGTTTATGAGATTTGTTGTATTTTGAATCCAATCTTTCTTTGTAAAAGGCATAAAGTTAATCATACTGATTTCAAACTTAAGGATTCATTAGTTTGAATATACATTGAACCAAACACCATCATAACAGCTTAGCTGATAATTCAGTATACTTTTATTTTTGACAAAACAGCCCATGTTTCGGTCGTGACTACATATTTTCTGCAGTGACAGTAATGTTTTGGTAGCAGCCACATCACATTACAGAATTTTATCTCCCATACTAAAACAATACTAAAATATATATAAAAAAAAAAAAATGCAAAACTATACTAAAAGTGTTTATTTCCCCCAAATAAAGGATTATGTGTTCCCTTTTGTCACTAGGTGCGTTTACATGGAGCACTGTAATCGGTTTATTTGTTGACATTGTAGCTACTTAGCGTGTCCCAAAATTGAAAGCACAGGCACATGTAAACACCATATCAGATTAGATTACGTCTCATGTAAACAGTCCACCAAATCTTTCAATCAGAATGATTTTAATCGGAATGACAAAAAAGTGTACATGTGAACGTGGCTAATGATGACATGTTTCAGTCGTGACTGTTACTGTAGTGACAATTTTAGATACTTTTGAGGTCAGCTCAAAGATGCTAATCAGCACATGGTTAGCTAGCAAAGTTATGAACAGTTGTACACACATAAAAACTAAATTTTATGGAATAATACTCAAAAAAACGATGTCATATTCAAAACTTCACCACGTTTCGGTAGTGACAATTTTAGATCCTTTTGAACCTAGCTCAAAGATGCTAATCAGCACATGGTTAGCACAGTTCTGAACAGTTGTACACATATATGAACTAAATGTTATGGAACAACGACAGTCCATATAGTTACTATTGTATTTAGCAGGAGGTACAGTTAACATGGTGAATGCTTATATATGTTATAAAACGTGAGTATAGAAACGACATGAAACAGTATTTTAGATATGACTACTGTTATCATAACTGTTATCACTGTCAAATGCCTGATTTCTGATGTTGCAACAAGGTTTCCATGATGTTTAGTCTTTTGGAACCTCAAAGCAGTTAACACATTATATAACATAATTTACAAATGATCCTATAGTACATGTATTTGCATTCTTAATCGATAATGGTAGCATGGGACAAACTGCACTTACAAAAAAGTACCATGTTAATTAGGAAACAACATTTATTATAATACTATGGTATTCTTACATTGGTATACACTACTGTCCAAAAGTTTGGGTTCAGTAAGATATTGATTTGAGAAATGATTACTTTTATTCATAGGATGTGTTACAGTCGATCAAAAGTGACAGTAAAGACATTTATAATGTTACAAAAAATCAGTACAACTGTTTTCAACATTGATAATAATCAAAAATATTTTTGAGCAGCAAATCAGCATATTAGAATGATTTCTGAAGGATCATGTGACACTGAAGACTGGAGTAATGATGCTGAAAATTCAGCTTTGATCAGAGTAATAAATTACATTTTAACAGATATTCGCATAGAAAACAGTTGTTTTAACTTGCAAAAATATTTCACAATATTAGAGTTTTTATTATATTATCGATCAAATAAATGGTTAACATAATAGACTTTGTAAATAAATAAATAAATAAATAAATACACTTACTGACCCCAAACTTTTAAACAGTAGTGTACCATTATATATTTTCACATACTGCCTTGATAAATCTCACAGTAGATCACACAGTCAGTGTACCAAGTTACCACTGGAGTGTATTATTTTCAGGCTGTGATGTCACCAGTTATAATGTTTTAGCAAAATCAATTTGAAATGCTTCTGTTAATAAAGGCCCATGAAACAAGTCTTGTAAACACACACCCGCTGTGACCCACTGTTTCAGCCATATGCTTCTCTGTCTGCTCTGTGTAAATATGAAGTGACTGCTCTCTAAGTTTCAACAGCTGCCAGTATTTCAGTCAGCTTGCCCTGTGTTTGCATAGCTGTTCTTTTGCCTCCTCAAAGCCCAAAACGCATCCCTGCACAAACATGCCCCAAATGCCGTCTTGTGCTGCTTGCAAAGAATGTGCACAATATGATTAAGCAATATGACACTGAATTATTGAATTAACTGAATCATATATGCATGTTGATCTTTTTATTACCAGATACCAAAAAATACCAAATAAATTACCAACAATGTCTCTCTGGTAGGCCTGATTCTTTTTGGTCAATCACTATTCTGCAATGTCAGATTTAATGTATCATGACTGCTGAAATATATTGATTGTTATTTGTTTCTTATGGAAGTGGTATCCAAAAAGAAAGTGTGCTGTGTTAAACTGGTTTCTTCTTGAGTCGTGTCACATTAAAATGAGGAGGGCCGTTAAACTTCACACCTGCTGTATCTGCAGAAAGACCCCTGTGTGCTGTGTGTGTCCTCGTCTCATTCACACAAACACTGCGTCACAGAAGCATGGTCAGGCCTGCAGGGTGGATGTGTTACTCTCTGACATTATGCAGATATTGTTTGTGCTCTTCTCTTTTTTTGGGTCTGTTTCTGGTGGTGGACTCTGAATCCTGTAACTTTCCAATAGAATGGAGGTAAGAATTTGTCCATTTTTTTGTCCTATTTTGCCATATTTTGTCCAGTATTTTGCGTCCTATTAAGTGGTACTTTAACATGCAATAGTAAATCTCACAAAATTGGTTAAAAACTTGTATGGGTTTCACCCCAAAATCAATATATAATCAATAAATATATAAACTATACTGTGGAAAAAGAGATACATTATTTAAAATATATAGAGTAGAGAATATGTGTGACTGTCTTAATAGCTCGAATTTTCATAATTCTCTTTATTTAAAGTAGTATTTATTTAGCTTTTTAGGGTGGTGGGGGTTAAGGTTTCTTTTTTTTTTTTAAGAGATTCATCTGTTTTTAATTGTCAGTGTTAATAGTGAATCAAATGAAATATCCTTGTCATTCAGTTATTTAATTTAATTTTTTATTTAATTTAATTAAATTTGATTTAATTTGATATTACATTTTATTATATTTTATTGTATTTTATTTAAATTTTTTTTATTATATTATATTGCCATTCAACAAAAAGTATGTCTTGTCATTCAATATGACAGAGTTTATGGACTAAAATCTATAAAAATCAAATTAAGAACTTTGTTTGCATTAAAATAAAGAAATGGAGTCAGAAATATTATTTTATTTTATTTTTTTAATTTAATTTAATTTAAATATTTTATTATATTTCATAATATTTATTATATTTTATTTTATTTGATCTTTTTTATTATATTTCCATTCTTCCAAAAATAAATATTCTAATTATTATTATTATTATTATTATTATTATTATTATTATTATTATTATTTTTTTTTTTTTTGGTGAGATTCAGCACACTAAGATTCAGTGTTGATAGTGACTCATGTTACTAGGTCTTATCACTCAATATGATGTCGTCTTTAGACTGAGAGCTATGAAAATTCAATTCATAAGAAACCTGCATAATATAAGTCATGAAAGACAGATCTCTAAGTGTATTGCATGACTCTGAAGTTTTTCAAAAGCGTGCATTTACACTGAGGGGAGCTGTTTCACTGGAAAGAGCCACTCAAATTGAGTCAGTATGTCTCTGTTGACTGAAATGATAAATGCAAACATACACATGTGCTGGATAATGCAGTACACTGCTGCCGTCAAACTAGACGCGCCATATGGTCTAAGTTACACATGAACTTAAATAAACCCAGTTATTATCCGACACTTCAGATTCAGCATCTGGATGCAATTACAGCGAAGTTACACAGAATGAACTAATTGTGAGAACTGCACTATATTCCTGTCAGTTGTGCAGTGTGTACATGAGTCAGCACGCAGTCATGAGACGCAGTCATGTATGGAAGCCTTGAAGGGATATCTTTATATAGCTGGAGCCATTCTGTTTAGTACAAGTCTAATGATGGAGGGCAAAGTTACTCTTTGACAACTTACAAACTCATAAACACAAAATCTCATAAACACAGTTTGCTATTATTTCTGAGGAGAGCTGTTACATTAGACTGAAGAGTTGTATCTGGGATACAGTTAAATAAGTAAAAAAAATATACATTGAAGGAGGGAGCCAACACTGTTAAAAAAAAAAAAAAAAAAAAAAAAAAAAAAAAAAAAAATTGTTTCAACTTAAAATAATTTGTTACCCCGCTGCCTTAATTTTTTTTTTTTGTTTAGTCAACTAAAATATTTCAGTTTTCACTTAGTACAACTTAAAATTTTAAGTTGACTAAACTTTTTTGAGTTGAGTAAACTTTAAATTTTAAGTCAGCAGGGTAAAAAATTATTTTATGTTGACAACAAATTATTATTATTTTTTTTACAGTGAAGTCATATATTTTAAATTGTTTTGTTTCCCAAAATATGCACCTCTGTTAAGAAAGTCAAAAGTACACTTATCATTTGATTAATAATTATTATATTACCTGCAAGTACAGTTTTTTTTTTTTTTTTTTTTTTTTTTAAATATACTTTTAATATTTTAAGTACACCAGGGTTATTAATGTTTACTAAATCTAAAACTAAAACCAGTAAATAAATAAATAAATAAATTAATAAATAATAACTTGAAATAAAATAACCATTAACTGAAATAAAATTAAAAGAACCTTAAACTTATTTCATTTCAGCTACTTGCCAAGGCAACATTTCTTAATTTTGTTTATTTTAAGTTGAATAAATACATACATGCATACATACATAAATTAATAATAAAAAAAAACAAAAAACAAAAACAACAAAAAAAGACAGACAGACAGACAAATAAATATCAACAAAATCTGCTAGTATATTAATGATACTAAAATAACCCTAAATTACACTACAAGTGCACATCCAAGACAATTAAGCACACTTCTTTTCAATAGAATTGACTTGGACCATTAAACCAGAATATGCATAAACAACAGCCTATAGCAGCCACCCAGAACGCCTTTGCAACCATACAGCAACCTGAACAGCACCCTAGAAACCACAACAGCATGTGTTTAATGTTGCATTGTGATGTGGTATCTGATCTAGACCGTACAAAGGCAGCGCTGGCTACTGCAGCACATACAGAGGTGACGTGTGTCGGAGCGAGCTGCGCCGGGACGCGCTGTTGTTTTTCAACTACTCTCTTCCGAACCCAGAGGACGTGCAGGAGTACCTGGCCCAGAGCGCATGGGGAGAGCTGGACGGGGTGAGCTCATTCTGCAGGCCCGCCGCCAGATCACTGCTCTGCCACGCCACCTTCCAGGACTGCAGCCCGTCTGGACTCGGACCAGCACCCAAACCCGTCTGCAGGTACTGGAAGTGTGCTGATGCCATGCAGAAGATGCCTTTATACCAGAAAATATACAGTAAACAAAAAGAGGCCAAAGACACATATATGAGTCATTCTTTGTTGCCTGGATCAGATTTCCTAACATTGCATCAGAAAAAGCATATCTTCGCTGAACAGGAAACAGCACTGGTGAGCTGTGAGACATGAAGCTGTTCACAGAACAACAACCTGAAAAATTAGTTATAGATTCTGTGTTTTGAGGAATGGATGACCTTTATCTTTTATTCAGTACTTATGTATCATATATAATAACATCTGGAATGTAATTGATTTTCCATAAAAAAACAAAACAAAAAAAAACATAGAAATAATGTATAATAATGTGTATATATATATATATATATATATATATCATGAAATTTCAGCTTTGCCATCACAGGGATAAATTATCTAGCAGTTATTATCTAACAGTTTCTGCAAAAAAAAGAAGAAGAAAAAAAAAGGTAATTTTTATATACTTTTTAAATGTTTTTTTTTTTTTAAATTCATTAAATTAATTTATTATTCAATTAACATCATTTATTATTATTATATGCTGAGGTAGAAACTACAGTACGGTGGCCCAGTAGTGCACAGCACAACGGAATCTCCAAAACACAATAAACTCTCCATAACACAACCGAAACAATCGCAACAATAAAATTAGCACAACACAATGATATTAGCACAACACAATGGAAACAAGCCACAACACAACGATATTAGCACAACACAATGATATTAGCACAACACAATGATATTAGCACAACACAATAAAATTAGCACAACACAATGATATTAGCACAACACAATGGAAACAAGCCACAACACAGCGATATTAGCACAACACAATGATATTAGCACAACACAATGATATTAGCACAACACAATAAAATTAGCACAACACAATGATATTAGCACAACACAATGGAAACAAGCCACAACACAGCGATATTAGCACAACACAATGATATTAGCACAACACAATAAAATTAGCACAACACAATGATATTAGCACAACACAATAAAATTAGCACAACACAATGATATTAGCATAACACAATGGAAACAAGCCACAACACAGCGATATTAGCACAACACAATGATATTAGCACAACACAATAAAATTAGCACAACACAATGATATTAGCACAACACAATAAAATTAGCACAACACAATGATATTAGCACAACACAATAAAATTAGCACAACACAATGATATTAGCACAACACAATGATATTAGCACAACACAATGGAAACAAGCCACAACACAGCGATATTAGCACAACACAATAAAATTAGCACAACACAATGGAAACAAGCCACAACACAATAAAATTAGCACAACAGAAACAAGCTGCAACACAACAAAATTAGCACAACAAAATGGAAACAAATCACAACACAATGAAATTAGCACAACAAAATTAGTTCTAATTTTTTAATATAATGAATTTAAAAATAATATAAAGAATATAAAAATAATTTTAATTTGATAAAATAAAATAAAATCAAATGCAGTCTGCTTTTTAAATACAATATGCCATGATTTTCCTCAGGCACAGAAACGACACCACATACAAAAAAAGACCCATAGTGCTATTTAGTAAGTAGTCATTTAGTGGATGCTTTTATCCAGAGCAAGTCACAGTAGTGGAGCAGCTTGAGGTTTACTAATCATGCTTGAGCAAACAATGGTAGTCAACCCAGAAACCGGCAAGTTTTTAAATGCTAGCCCTAAGCTTTTACCACTAAACCACCCAAGCTATATATATATATAATATAATATATATATTTCTACATACCCTGTGCTGTTGTGTCACAGGGAGCACTGTCTCACAGTCAAAGAGCTGTACTGTTATAAGGAGTGGCGTTCTGCTGAAGAAAGATCTCATCAAGGGTTCCCTCACAGCATCACTCTCCCAGAATGCACCTCTTTACCCGGTAAACAAGCAGACCCATCCTCATGCACAGCAGTTCCTTACGTTGGTAAGCGTGACATGCTATTATAAACATACATTTTTAGTTCTGAAAATCCTGTGATATTTTGGGGCTGTTTGTCGATGTTCATAAAGCATCCGTCCCATGAAAACAATGGGTGTTAGTGAAAAAAAAAAATGCCACGTATGGTTCTTGGCAGGACAATGCTGTAGATTTTATTTGTTTATGTGAAATGCCTCGTGATGAATGTGAGGACAGCAGACCTGTAGATGGACAAGATTAGGGCGGTTTATAGCCAAAGTATGTGAGGAAAACTCAGTTGGGGAGGTTGGACAGCTGAGTAAATGTTTCCATGCCATGTTTGCAAGCTGTTGTCTTAAACTTAATCAGAAAAATGAATAAATAAATAAATAAATGAAAAAACACTTTTTTTTTTTTTGCTATACAGATCTCAATAAAGACCAGGTTACAAGTAAGTGGGAATTTGTTTTCTTCATGGGTGGTGGGGTCTAAAAACTGGAGAGATATAGAGATTTATTTTTATTTACACTTGCATGTGAACTGCTTTGTAAAAAAATAAATAAATAAAATAAATAAATAAATCATGTAATTACTAATTAAATTTGTTTAATAAAAATAATTATTATGAATTATTACATTATTTTAAATTAGCAAAAGCAGATGCATGTTTACTAACAGACCTTTGGACTCCAGTTTGCATTAAACTGCAATAATGATTATAAAAGTGCACATTTCAGTATATTTGACCATTTACAGTTTATATATTCTTTAGCCACATGTTACAATGACAAAGGAAGATTTTACCAAGGAACTCACAACATGACAGCATCTTCCATTCCCTGTCAGCAATGGAACCAGCAGGTAAATGTTTGTTTTAAAGTCAGCATAAAATCAAAATTTACAAATAAAGGTTTCTAAACTCTTATTTTGTGCAATTATTTAATGTTTTTTTTTTTTTTTTTTTTTTTTTTTTTTTCTGAAGAAAGTTTATTTAGACTAGTTCTGTCTCTTATTCACCAAGGATGATGCCATATAAGCCACATGGGCAGGGACAATAATGTTAGCTAGTAGCTAGACAAATAACTATTTATATAGCTATAATAATAATAGCAAATAACAATAGATTTGACAAAGATATGCTATTGGCATATGTTAAGATGCTCTGGAGAAGAATTTGACCTTTTATAAACCCAAAACAGCATTGCAAAGTTATAGTATTGGGCAAAGGGTTAGAATTGCACATATTAATAAACAAATATTCATTTTAACATGCCATCATTTCCCCCTGTGGCTACAATCAAATATATTTCTTCTTTTTTTTTTTTTAATGTCACTATCCTCAAACAATAACCTACCCCTAAACAATTTGAATGCTGCACGTTGGCATATGCTCAGTGACCTTCAAAAGATATGTACACAGGAAAAAAATGTTTTTACAGCAAAAACAATGGAGGATCAAAATACACAAATCCAGAGGTTTCCTTTAAAATGAAGTTTTGAATGGAGAAGATTTTGTCTCTTTTCAAAACAGTGTGGAAAAGTTTAATGCATGCAGTGGGTTTCAACCTGGCAGCGCTGGAAATATCAGGGATGATGGGAATATTGAATTTAGCCGCAGAGGTTTGAGTTTCTTGCTTGACCTCTCTTTTTATTCCACTCAGGATCCCCATCAACATAGACTCTCTGTAGATGTGATTCCTGAGTTGCGAAATGCGGAAAACTACTGCCGTAACCCAGGCGGAGAGAGTGACAGGCCATGGTGCTACACCACAAACCCTAATGTACGCTGGGAGTACTGTCTGGTGCCCAAATGTGGAGAAGGTATATAAATGTATACCTGACTAATAAATAAGATAAATCAGAACAAAGCAAATCCTTGATTGAAGCTAACTCTGAAATATGAAACAAAAGCTGTTCCAAATCATCTGCCTTAACATTATTTTCTTTTCTTCAGTTATGAGTGTGAAGACTGCACCCTCGATTACAAAACCGATCCAGATTTACCCACCTCCTCCTGTGTCTACAGCCTACTCAATGAGCGTTATCATCTTCATCATTTCTGGCTTCGCTGGGGCGGCATTCTTTACCATACTCATCCTCATGTGCCACAGACGAAAGAAAATGTGGCAAAAGAGGAAAAGGTGAATTAATGGTCTCATTTAAGTCATATAGTCTCTCAATACAATTACCTGCACTGGTAAAGTTGATGGCTCAAACCTTTAGAAAGTGTGATCCATGAGGACTGATGTAGGACAGGGTGCCTGTAGAGTTCAATTCCAACCCTGCACAAACACAACTTTCTGTACTTGTGAAGTATTCCTGATGCTGGTTCAGCTGTGTTTGATCATAGTTGGAGCTGAACTTTGAAGAAAGGTAGGTCCTCAGGAACAGGATTGGACACTCTTGATGTACAAAGTAGGGTGTGTATTGGTCTCAACATCTGTTGTTGGTCCTGAAACAACATTGTTATTAAACCAAGGGTCTCCAAACTCGCTCCTGGAGGGCCAGTGTCCTGCAGAGTCCAGCTCAAACTTGCCTCAACACACCTGCCTGGAAGTTTCTAGCATGCTTGGTAAGACCTTGATTAGCTGGTTCAGGTGTGTTTAATTAGAGCTGGAGCTAAACTCTGCAGGACAGTGGTCCTCCAGGACCGAGTTTGGAGAGCCCTGTATTAAACAATCATAATCTCAATCCCAAATTTAATCCTAACAGGACACATAATCCAAACCAGTTGTTCTCAATTCCATTCCTTGCGTATCACTGCTCTGCACATTTTCAGTGTTGGGAAGGTTACTTTGGAAATTTAATAAGTTACAGATTACAAGTTACTGTACCCTATTTAAAATGTAACAAGTAGTGTAACTATTGCGATTACTTTATTAAAGTAATGTAACTGATTTAATTGGATTACTTTACTAAATCTCTTATGTTTTCAACTGTAAATCATTTTGAAACATTTAAAGCAGGCAGGGTTAACCTTACAGTAGTACTCAACACTCATTACTGTCAGACTTTCAAAATCCTTCATCACTTGAATTAAGATTATAATAATTTAATTTTAAAGCACAGCCACCACAAAATCAGACTTTAGGACTTTACTTTGAGATCGTTCTGAGGTTAAATACAGATTTAGGGCCAGATTTACTTAAACAGGGCAAATTAGCATTTGAGTGCAATTACATAAATGCGCCGATGGGAGGGGAAAATTATGTGTGTGATTTACTGACAATGCGCACATTAAAGAACACAGATGCAGCCAGATCATTTCCATAATGACCAGCGCAATCTAGAGCAGCACAAATTACTGCCTGCTTTAAGGCATGTTTTTTGGGGGGCGTTAAATAATGGCGCAAATACCAGTAATTTGACGAGCGCAAACATTAGTAAATTGCGTTGCGTGATTCATTTTAATACTCTCCTCTCATAAGTTTTGCATCTGAAAGGGAAACTCATACAAATGCATATTCAATAAGGTCAGGCGCAAAAATAACTGTTTCCATGCCTTTTCAGTACTAATTCTTCACTGCGTGTCTTTAGTAAATCCTGACAGTACTAGTTTAATGCCAAAAGACGGTTTGCGCTGGTGCAAGCTGTTAGTAAATCTGGCACTTAAAATCATAAGAAATAGTTTAATAGCTATGATACTTTTTTGAAATCAAATCTTTACATAGCAAAATGTCAAGAAACACTGGAATCTAACAATGCCTTGGCAAAAAAAAAACAAAAAAAACAAACAAAAAAAAAAACAGTTAATCTTGAAAAATAAAGCATATACATAATCCCAAATAGAAAATTAAACAGTTATCGAATAAGCATGTGTCCTATACTGTGTTCTAAACTCCTGAAACATTGGTGTTTCATAAACATTAAATTACGTAATTTCGTTACATGTAACTAGTTACTCCCCAACACTGCATTTTGTATGTATCCCTTATCACTTCAGACGTTTGTTCTATTCGACCATAAGTGCCCTGCGAAGTGGACATCACAGGATATTCCACCATGATTCCAGTTTGTGAATGAATCCCGTGAATGAATGTGCTGAAGTGAAATAAACTTCAGCAGATTTCCCGTGCTCAGGGACTAGGGAGCAATAAACACTGTGTAGGGACCATGTCAATCTGAACAGAATTTGAGCTTGTTATCTGAATTAAGTGTGTTAAACAAGAGAGACATGGAAAATATACAAACCGGTGGTACGCGAGGACTGGAATTTAGAACCACCTCTAAATTACTCTAGAACAGGAGTGGGATACCATCCTGCATAGTTCAGCTCCAGCCCTAATCAAACACAACTGAAATCAAGGTGTTCAGGATGAGTTGAAAACAAAGATGTTTTAGAGCAAGGTGTTTTAAATCTGCAGGAATGTAGCCCTTTAGAAGCACAGTTGTCTATCCCATATCCTGGAGGTACACCATCATACAGAATTTAGCTATAATCCTGCTCTAACAGTTACAGTTGCCTCTAATTTTCAACTAATCCTGGATATCTTGGTTAGTGAAACTCTGCAGGAAGGTGGCTCTCCTGGAGATCTGATCACATTTGCTTTTGGGAACTCTCACTAGAAGTGTACTTGAAGTTGCTTTGCCTAAATTATTAGCTAAATGCATCTAAACAAAACAGTTGTGCTTCTATATTCAGTAGGGTGCTGGAGACGCCTACTCTGACCACCCTCCCCTCAGAGCTCCTGCTGGACAGACTTCATCCCAACCCCATGTACCAACGACTGCCTCTCCTTCTCAACTCTAAACTCCTCAGTCTCGAATACCCACGCAACAACATTGAATATGTTCGTGATATTGGTGAGGGGGCCTTCGGTAGGGTGTTTCAGGCAAGGTGAGAGCTACCAAATGTTACAAGCAAATGTAACACCAGTGGTGCTAATGTCTGTCCTTGTTTCCCACTGTCAGTGTTTATATGGACATTCCATCACATGGTTTCTTTTGTAGGGTTTTGTCAGAGTGAACTTTGATAGTATGTGGATGATTAAAGTGAACCCACTTTTAAGTACAATGACTGTACTCTTAGAAACTCTTTACTGACTCACTAGACAACATAAACTGACAATGAATCAGCATGCAAAGGTTTGATGTATACTGACCAAATAGTCATGTAGTCCTGATATCAAGTATATAGAGACCCATGGGAAGTACAGCAGTGGGTAAAATGCATACACCATATGGCTGTCTCCTGGAATAGGATCTTGGATAGGTCTAGTAAACATGTGATGTGTTTCAATATGAAGCTTCCCTGTAGACTCTATCGTGTGAGCAAGCCCTGCTGAGGAGGTTATTTATAGACGCCCATTAGAAAAGTGTTTACTTCTCCAGGAACACACAGGAGCCTTCAGCACAGGAAGTGCAATCTTAATGGTATTCAAAGCTGGTTCTTGAGTTAGTGCCATTGTGGTTCTGTTTCCAAAGTTTGGCATCACCATTTAAACTATTTTGAAAGGCTTTATGACCTGTTTGTCAATTTGTGACAGAGAAATCTGGTTTGAGATCAGTGAAGGTGGCCTCCCTGTTGAAAACTAGCATATGCTGCTTAGGTACGTTTTGAAGCATGGCAGCTGGTTTAAGCTGGTCCTTAGTTGGTCATGAACTGGTTTAAGCTGGTCCTGAGCTGGTCCTGAGCAGGAGCTAGTTGCTTGACCAGCTTAGGACCAGCACATGACCAGCTTAAACCAGTTCAGGACCATCTGCCATGCTTCAAAACATACCTAACCAGCATATGTTGTTTTTTTGTTTTGTTTTTTTGCAACAGGGCTATAATCCTGGCCAAGAAAGTAGCTTCTCAGTTAAGCAAGTCAGAGTACTATGCCTACTACATTACTCTAAATGCAGGGTAAAGGCCGTTTTACACTGAGCGCAATGCGAAAAAGCGAGGCGAATCACAGACGAATGGTGCTTTCACACTGAGCTCGAAACGATTGATCACCTTCTGCTAATTCACACCTGCACTCTAGGTGGCGCTGACCAGCAATGCATTTTTCCTCATAGATGTATCTCTTTGTATGTTTTATAATGGATTGAACATGACACCTGCTTATCATTTGTCATAAACATCCTTTATTGTTATAAAAATATCATGAGCTGCATAAAACACATATAAAACAAAATATATCGTCACAATCATACATTTATTTGCTTTCATATTTCATATAAAGAAAAATGTTTGGCACGTAATGGCAGGAGATTATCCCGTGATTGACAGATCTAGAGTGAATGCGCTCTGATTCATAACACTCGCGCACATGGAAGAAAACAGACGGTGTTCTCCAGATCACATGATTCAGCGGAGAATTAATAGAAATTACATTAAGAACATGTGAAAATAAATCTGTTCTCAGATACCAATGATAACAAGAACTCAGCATCCTCTTCTCTCTCAGACTACTCTTCTTCGGTGTTTGTTTAATCTGGTTTTCGAAACAGCGCCACCACTTTCACCCTTTTGTGCAACAGCAGCTCCTCCAGGCACGTGATCTAAGCTCAAATCTGATTGGATGGCCCTTTTCGTCGCGGAGCGACGGGGAAAAATCGACACACAGGACGGAAAAAAAATCCTTGCTTTTTTGAGCCGTGAATGATTGTGCCTAGTGTGAATAGCCCCATAGGGATCTATTGTTTCCATTCAAAAGCTTCATCGCACCGAATTTTCGCGTTCAGTGTGAAAAGGCCTTAAAGCTGCCTAAAAACACATAAATTGATTGATGTTCTAGATTTGTATTGCTTCAAATTCCTCAGCAAATTTTAACTAAAATTACTACAATGTAATGCAAGCAAACTATAGATACTAGTTCCCAATGTGCCTCTGTCCTTTAGAGCCCCTGATCTTTTGCCGATGGAGCCGTTCACCATGGTGGCAGTGAAGATGTTAAAGGAAGAAGCTTCGGCTGATATGCAGAACGACTTTCAAAGAGAAGCTGCCCTCATGGCTGAGTTTGATCACCCCAACATTGTCCGTCTCCTGGGTAATGTATCTCAACTGTATGCCTTCAAAGGCTTGCGTCATACATCTGCTTGAGGACTTTCCTAAAATGAACCACATCTGCTTCCTATTACACGTATGTCCTTTCCTCAAGGGTACCACACAATCGAAAAAGCCTTAAAATAGCTTGACTTATCCATTTCAGGGTTGACCCGGTGTGTAACCCTGGATCAGTCCCCTTGGCATTCTGGAACCAGATTCAATGCCTCGACCCAGTGTTAGAATGACAGAAGGATATTTTTGGTTGAGGTAACAACTGTTGGAAGCATTACTAAGCCTGTCGTTTGTGTATCTGTCATGCAGGAGTCTGTGCGGTGGGGAAGCCCATGTGTCTCATGTTTGAATACATGGCCTATGGGGACTTGAATGAATTCCTGCGACGGCGCTCTCCAACCCAGCAGCCCAATCTAAGTCGGGATACCTTGACGTGCAGCAGTCTCGTGTCAGAATCTGAGTGTTATCTGCCCCTCAGCTGCCTGGAGCAGCTCTCCATTTCCAAACAGGTGGCAGCAGGAATGGCCTACTTATCAGAACGCAAGTTTGTGCACCGTGACCTAGCTACCCGCAACTGTTTGGTAGCCGAAAACCTGGTTGTGAAAATTGCGGATTTCGGTCTCTCGCGCAACATCTACGCAGCTGATTATTACAAAGCCAGTGAAAATGACGCTATTCCAATTCGCTGGATGCCACCCGAGTCTATATTCTACAACCGGTACACCAGCGAGTCAGATGTGTGGGCTTATGGTGTGGTATTATGGGAAATCTTCTCATATGGCATGCAGCCATACTACGGCATGGCCCATGAGGAGGTCATCTACTATGTAAGGGATGGAAATGTGCTTGCCTGTCCAGAAAACTGCCCGCAGGAGCTGTATAACCTCATGTGCTTGTGCTGGAGCACTCATCCCACTGACCGGCCTAGTTTCACCGGCATTCACTGCATCCAGGAAAGAATGCATGACCAGATGCTCAAATCTGGTCTTTCTTGAGGATCACTACAGATGCAATTCAAAGAAGCTCCAATCTTTAAGGAACTCATTAGAATCCCAAAGAGCCCTGAGGGATCTTGAAGAAGGAGAAAACATTTTAAGGTATCCACAAGAGCTGAAGACAACCCAGAGGAGACCTTACAGAGTCCTAAAAAAACATTAAATGCCCACAAATACTCACGAACCTAGAGGAACATTGAGGAATGTGAAAGAAGCCTGAAATGATTGAAAAGGCTCACACATTAAGGAGTACTGATCCCTCAAACGCTTTGAAGATGAGGATCTCAATTGTTGTTTTTCAATGACACAGATGTACGGCAGATGTACGGTGAGTGCTAGTCAAGGTTTGAGGTGATTCATTTTAACAGGATCACCAGTAATGTAGGCTAACATCTAGTAATAAGGTGGATGTAGTGCAGTCACTGCAAGAATCTAGACTGAAATCTCTGCAAGCAGAGACATACACGAATGCCTGATATTTATACTTTTCATCACTTTTGGATCTATTTTAAGTTGAATTCTGAGAGTACTATGCATCTGTTAGTAACATTCTTAGAAGAAGTTAATTCAAGAAGATGCTATAATGCTTCAAACTGAAAAAACAAAACAAAACAAAACAAAACAAAAAAACAAACAAACAAACAAACAAAAAAAAAACTTACTGTTTAGACTCAAAAAAATGCTGGGTTAAATAAAACTCAGGGTTGGGTAAAATATGGACAAACCCAGTGATTGGGTTGTTTTGACCCAGCGGTTGGGTTAAATGTTTATTTAACTCAGCTATTGCTTAAAAATGACTATATATCTTGCTTAAAATAAACCCAAAATAGGTTGGAAATTAACATTCATTAATATGTTCAATAAATGAACATTCATTAATAAATTAAATGAATAATAATTAAATAATACACTTTTTTTTTTTTTAATATTACTAAATGTTCACCTTTTGATTATTACTGATGCCTCTAGTAATTATGTGTCTGATTTTTAACTGAACCTATTTTGGGTTCATTTTAAACCAGCCATAAAGTAATTTTTAAACAATAGTTGAGTTAAATAAAACTACCCAGTAGGTTGGGTTAAACATTTAACCCAACCGCTGGGTCAAAACAACCCAGTCGCTGCGCTTGTCCGAATTTTACCCAACACTGGGTTGGATTTAACCCAGCATTTTTAGAGTGTAATTTTAATTTAAAACATTTAAGTAGAATAGCTTATTCCAAAGTGGCACATCATCACTTTATTATTTTATGTTGTAACTCAATAGTTTTGTTAATTTCTCATTAATTGATATTCCAACATAAGATGTTTCTTTGTGTGTTCTCAGTTATATTTGTGAGTGAAACAATGTATCAGAAAATATTGTAGGGAAGTGTATGTAAAATATTTTGAACAATTTCTTAAGGTCATGTCTCATAATTCATTAAAATTGAACTGGTATGAATTATATGCGCATTATCATAAATTGAGACAAAGACATCTGTTTGATGGTCCCATATATACACACTACCAGTCAAAATATTCCTCTTCTTTATGACTAGTTTTCACATTTTATAACAACAAACAATAAAACCTATGAAAATGAAGTATGAGTATTATGTAGCGACCAAAATGTTAAATATATCAGAAATAGCATATATAAATAGCATATATATAGTAGTCACCCTTTGTCTAGAACATGGTACTGCATAAACTGAGTTCTCTACACATCCTGGTGCATTATGGGATACTTTTTAAACAGTACTATAGGAGTGTCCATGTGTACTGAACACTTCACTATATGGCACAACTCACCCATTTCATTTTCAGTTCAATTCAATTCATCATGTCCAAACTTATTGACAGATATTTCGATAAAATGTGTTGGGAATTTCTTATTATAAAGGCATAGCATGACTCTTTTTTTAGTGTTATTATTATGTCATTATTGTATTATTACAAAATTTTAACCAGATCTGTTAATATAGTGGTTCCATTACCTATATGAATCAATTTTGGATATGACTTGCTTGAAATAAAACTATTTATTAAAGTTCTCTTGTTGTTGTTTTGAAAACATGTTTGTAAATAAATACACCAATCCACAGTTCAAAAAGCAACATTCATTAACTATCATCATCAAGTATGATTAAATGTGATAATATAAGGACATTATTAAGAAACTAATGGTCTACTGGACGCTTGTTTTTCAATTTAAAATTGTGGTTTGCTTTGCGTAGCAGGCAGGGGGCAGTATTACATCACAGGAACTAAAATGACCTCATGGAGCCTGATTTATGACACTACCTTTCTCTGCATTTGAGCCGGTTTTTGCTGCAAGCATTCAAAACAGGAACTCGCTGAGACAGTATTAAATCACGCTGGCATTTAATGAAGAAGGATGGTGAAGGATTTACTTTCAGCATGTGTGGGACTGTTTCTCTATTCCAGCATTTAATTCATCATCTCAGAATGTCGGGTCACATCTGATAATCCTAGAAATACATTGACTTTGCCATGAGTTTTTAACTGTTTTAGAAACCTAGTAGGGTAGTAGTAGGATACGAGACGTATTGGGACAATAGTAGTAGGCCAGGAAAAACAAGTGACGAATGGATTGACGAGCCGTGGCTCCTGCCAGCATGTTTGGAAGACGGAGAGGCCACAAAACAACCGAGAGGTGAATTTGGGCCTCAGTGATTTCTATTCAAACTGTACACTCTCTCTGACCCTTGTGATATAACTTGGAGAAAAACACCAAATTCCTGATCACCCCACAAGTCACCTGAAAAAGCTGATTCTTTATTACTATAATTCAGAAAAAGTCCTTTTGAAATTGGATTGGATAATGGATTTCATAAAGGAGAAATAGAGCAAATTTCATTTTTCTGTTTAGCCATTAAGGAAAAATAAAATAAAATAAAATAAATTAAAATAAAATAAAATAAAATAAAAAGTTTCACATTAAGGAGAAAAAATAAAATAAAATGAAAAATAAATAAAATAAAATAAAATAAAAAGTTTCACTTCCAAATATTTTTGTTTTGATATTTTTATTTTATATTTTTTAATATAAATTTCACACTGTCCTTTTTCATACTGTTTCATATTGTTCATAAAGGAGAAATAGAAAAAAAAAAATCATTGAGGAATAAAATAAAATAAAATAAAATAAAATAAATTTTCACTCCCAAATTTTTATTTTGATATTTTTATTTTGTATTTTTTTATATATACAAATTTCACATTGTCCTTTTTTTAAACTGTTTATTTATTTAGTGGAAAATTATGTTAATGATATGTAATGCAACTCAAATAGTGTTTAGAAGTGTTTCATTTAACAATCAACTTAATAAAATTCCTTAGAAATTACAACAGACACTAATGTAAAAACTTTTAACACTGAAATAGAGCATTAATTAATCAATCAATCAATAAATAAATAGGTCTTAATGGTCAAAGTTTGAGTGCATATTGAGATATTTTGAGTTCATATTTTGATCTTTTTGAAATGTCGAGACATTGGGATCTTATAAATTCTAGTGGAGACATGTGAGCTTACTGGGGTCATTTTCTCAGGAGAAAGCAGGAAACCACAATGACCTGCGAGTCTCCTTTTGATCGTCATCTCATCTCACTACTGTCTAGGAATAACAACCAAGATACCGATGAGATCCTTGCGATTTTCTCCTCTATAGCTAAAGCTATATTCTTTGATTCAGATTCTGTCTAAATCATCAGAAGCCAGTTTTTGGTCTGTCTTGGGGTCTGACACAGGGTCTTTGAGTGAGAGGGTGGAGTATTACAAACCTGGGAAGTGGACAGTAGGTTGACTGTTCCAATTTTGGTTCGTTTATGTTGGACTTGAGAGCACAACTTAGTATAGCCGTGGTCTCCTACATTTTAGAATAGTAGTACTTGGATGCCTACTTGCATTTTGTAGTAAAAGCTTATTGAACGGACACCTCATTATGCATTCATGCACTCTTGACCAAATTTCAAATGTACCATTAATATTTAGAAGGTTTGTTTTGGAAGTGAATTGACCAGCTACAGCCTCTGCCTTGTATTTTTATTTCTTGCAGGACTATAGTGTAATTATTATTAAAAAGACTGTTCTAAGATTCATATTATTGCTGATAATACAATTAAAAAAGTGCACTTGAGCATACTTTTAAAAAATTAGGGAAATAAAATACTTAAAAAGAGTATACTTAAGTGCAAACTGAATGTAATCTTTTCAGACATTTAATTTCATATTAATTGCAATTTAATGAAAATGTGGTACAAAAGATGAAACGATTTAAAATGTACTGCAACAAGTTATTTGAAATTTTTAAGCCGGTTTAATGTCATTTAAGGCAAAATGACTTGTACAGCTAAACTGATTATACTTTAAAATTTAAGGCAGCAACAGGACTTAATTTTTTAAGTTGAATTTATTTAAAATATACTTCTAAGATTTGAAGTACAGTAAAAGTGCACATTCAGTGCTACTAAGCTTCTTTTTCCCAAGAATAAATCAGAAAATTATGTCAAATCTAAATATTTGGTAACACTTTAGATTAGGGAACATATATTCACACTGTTAAGTGAATATGCGAGTTTTCCTTCAATAAACAATGATTAAACTATTTAAAATGTACTGCAACAAGTTATCTGAAATTTAATTTGATTTTTAAGCCAGTTTAATGTAATTTAAGTCAAAATGACTTAACTAAGTTGATTATATGTAACAATTTAAGCCAGGACTTAAGATTTTTAAGTTGAAATAGGTGTAATTAATTAATTAATTAATTAATTTCAGTTTTTTTTTTTTTTTTTTTTTTTTTTAAATATACTTCTAATATTTGAAGTACAGTAAAAGTGCACATTCAGTACAATTAAGCTTCTTTTTCCAAGGATAAATCAGAAAATTGTGCAAAAACTAAATAGTGGGCAACACTTTAGAGGAACACATATTCACTATTCAGTGAATATGTGAGTTTCTCTCAATAAACTCCTAATTTGCTGCTCATGAATAGTTAGTAAGGTAATTGTTAAGTTTAGGTATTAAGGGATATAAAACATGGTCATGCAGAATAAAGCATTCATATGTGCCTATAAGTAATAATAATAAAAAAAAGCCAATATGCCAGTAATATGCATGCTAATAAGAAAACAGTTAATAGTGACCAGTATTCCCTAATCTAAAGTGTTACCAAATACTTTAACTACTAGTTTTAGACAACTGGATCTCAATGTACTTTACATTCAAACACTGTTCTTCCTCACAGCTTCATGATAGCTGTCTGAGAAACTCCATGTCCGCTATCACACATGACTAAAGAGTAATGCAAACACAGAGGAACTCTGACCCCAGCTGCTCTGGTTTATAGACTTGGCCATGTCCGAGCAAAAACCGGAGTCCAATTGTCCTGTGGAAGCTCTTTGGCCGTATGTTTCACATATCAGGAATTTTCACGATTGTTGTACAGATATAACACACGTTCCTTATAGCAGCCAAAAATGAGGCCAGCGAGGGTCTGTTTTTTATAGTTCTTGTAGATTAGTGACATCAGCATTGACGGAGTAATATCCCCATCTCTCACCAACTCGCTCTGAACATGAGGATTTCCTACCGTTTTGCAGGAAATCTGGAAAACTCCATTTTGTTGTAATTCTGGAAAATATCTGTCGACTGTAAGCCATGACATTATGGGGTAATTGACACATTTTTCCTTTGCTAACTAAAATGTTAACGTGTATTCTAGTAAGTCCATCATGTAAATGCAAAACAGTGAACTTTATAATTTGAAATTAAAAATACATCTTTGGTAAATGACGCACCAGATGAGGATTTGACTCATATACAGATTTATTTTAAGAAGGTTCACTAATTGAATGACAATGTTAAGTGAATGTTACCAGATAGGATTTCAGAGTTCAGACTTCATAAGGGAACAAGTATCTCTTCTGAAATGGTCACATTTGCTGAAAGTAAAAGGAAACTGACGTTTTCAACCTAGAATGAACCTATGGCCCATGACCTGTCGAGCACAATAAAGAGGTTTTATAGGTTGCTTTCCTGGTAAGACAAATAACATGAACAGAAACTCAATTGAATCCCATATTTTCACTGTAAAACTTATGAGAATGTTAGTATTGACTACTGATAATACTGATATATTTTAGAAATACAGCATCTCAGTCAAAACTCCTACAAGTGTGCAAATCTTCAAATTTCAGCCATATTAAAATGGATTCATTCTCATTACACACAACGCTATTGAATAAACATTAAAGCAATACTGTCAAAATGTCATAGGGTACAAAATACTCTTTTGATATCCGTTTTAAACTAGAGGTTATTTCCTGAGAAACTTTCCCTCTTATGAACAATATGCCATAAAACTGTTAATTTCACAGATGTTAGCATTATAGTATATTAAACAATACAGTCAAGTTTAACTTTCCTACAGTGGCCTGGAAAGTCTTGGAACATTTACAAGTCACACGCACTATATATGAATGTTATCGTATTATTTTTCTGAGAATTTAATCAACTGGTGTTAATGTGATTTTAGGGATTTTAGTGGATCTGTGAAGTTAGTTCTCCTTAAACTCACAAAGTAATATTGTATTCAGTTCATAAAAAGTGTCATATTTATAATGTAACTGAAATGTCCACATACTTTTTCAGGCCACTGTATGTAGCGCTAACTTTGTATACTAAAACACTTCAATGTTTGGCCAAAAATGTTATTTCGTATGATTGAATTAGATTTTAAAGAAGACGTTTAGAACAAAAAAATATTTAAAAATAGCTATACTTTGGTTCAAATGTTTAACTTTAAACAATAAACATTCCCTTTTTGACTAACATATGAATATATACACATATTATATACATACGTACATATGGTGGTATATGAAGTGAAGATGTTTTTGATAATTTAACTTCCATCATGTTGAATTGTATAAAAAAAAAATTAAAATTCTTTCAACATGATGACACTTGTTTTTGATTAAGGTCATGACACAAGGCCTGTTGCACCATTATAATGAATCACTAAATTCTGTGGTCACAAATTGGACATTCATAAAAATAAAAAAACTTAATTTGTACTATTATTTTGTTTTAGAAAAGTGTACATAATACTTTAAAAACTGAATTTAATTAATAAAAATGATTAACTCTAAAAAATGTAATATTTTAGGCATGGGTGTTGATCCCTGTTGAAAATGATTGGGAATGATATTATCATTGTGTGTGTGTGTGTGTGTGTGTGTGTATGTGTGTGTGTGTGTGTGTGTGTGTGTCAGGAAAAAAAACAAAGTTGTTGAGTAAATTAAGCTATTTCAAGTTACTGAGGTATAAGTTTAGTCAGCTTCACATCAATATTTCATGGTCCTTGTCATGTGAAATTCATATTCAAGCATTCATCTACATTCTAAACCTTTTTGGACCCCATACACAACCAGTCAAAACTTTTGAAAAAAATAAAAAAAAATAAAACATACACACATATATATATATATATATATATATATATATATATATATATATATATATATATATATATATATATAGCTTTGAAACAATTTCCACTCAGAATTGTTAGAACATTCTCAGATATTTTTGTAAAACATACTCCAATAATCTGCTTTATATAAATTTGTTTATTTTTCACAGTTTATGCTCACCGAGGCTGCATTTATAGGATCAAAAATACAGTAAAAACAGAAATATTATGTAAATATTATTAGAATTTAAAATAAGTGATTTCTATTTTAATATATTGCAAAATGTAATTTATTCCTGTGATCAAAGCTGAATTTTCAGCATCATTACTCCAGTCTTCAGTGTCACATGATCCTTCAGAAATCATTCTAATATGCTGATTTGCTTCTCAGTTGTTATTAATGGCACTCAATTATTAATAATGGTTCTTATTATTATAAATGCTGAAAATGAAGTTTGCTTTCACAAATTTTGCTCCTTAATATTTTTGTTACAATTCATTCTTTGAAATGTCAAAAGAGTATTTATTTACAATAGAAATCTGTTGTATCATTATAAATGTCAGAATCTTTGCTAAATAAAGTATAAAGTATTTATTTCTTATCTCTCTTTTTTTTTAACCTTACTTTTTTGTGTGGTAGTGCCTCACAGTTTCCACAAAATTTCCCAATTTCATTAACATTATTGCTTTTACTATATTTTTGAATGAATGCAGCCTTGGTGAGCATAACGAAAAAAAAAAAAAAAAAAAAAAAAACCTTTTGACCGGTTGTGTACTTTTTCATCTGTTCTACTTGGTGGCAGCTTGGTATCATAGATAAGAACCTGCAGTGCAGTGTAAAACAAAAACGAAAACAAAACAAAAAGCAAACAATAAAATACTTCGCATAGTTCACTAAAATTATTTCCCAGTGGTCCCTTACATGCATTCTTTCTTTCTAGTGCAAACTGATGGACAGATTCACTGGACACTTCACTACATCCTTCACTTCAACACCTGCTGTACAATACAAAAAAATCACATAACTCCTCAATTTACAACAATCTGGCCAAAAAATTACAGCTAGCCAAAATACGTATCCAAATTTTCTATACTTAAGGCATTTCGGGAACAAATACAATTTGTGTAAAACTGGCTACTTAAATCCTCATGGATAGTTCAATATCATGTCAAAACTATATGAAGACAGAAAAAGCACAGAAAACTTCATAACCACAAGTCTTTTGCTGATGAAAATGCCATTTTCACAGTCTCTTCTCACTTATGCTCAGTAGATCCTGGCCCGTGTTGAACCTCAGACCACTGAATGGTCGTTATGGTGCGCTCCGCTCAGGACCGTGTGGTTGATGGAGGACGCAGACCGGTCCGAACCCTCTGCTGTACCGTTCACGTTCTCCTGCCGCTGACAGCACAGGATCTGTTTGAATGTGATGCTCATCTCCTTGTCCCGGTAGGAGTATATGATAGGGTTCATGGCAGAGTTGAATTCCGCTAAAAGAAGGAAGAATTTCTCATAGGTCAGGACACTGCAGTTGGAGCAGACCACGTCCAGCAGGAGAAGCACCAAGCCAGGCGTCCAGCACACAATGAAAGCACCTGAAAAACAAGAGAAAATGGATGCGACTTATGAGTATTTTAGGAAACTCAAAGGTGTTTTTGTCAACCTGATCTCATGATGAAAACGTACCTGTGGAAACTTTTTCGCAAGACGCGAAATATGTACCACCATGTATGTTTCGTGACAGATTTGATGTGAAATGTCCACTGGGTGGCACTAAAAAAGTGTTAATCTTTTCCCCTGGAACAGATGAACGTACATATGGTACGTTTTATGTGACGTTGGTTTTGTAGGTGTCACCGCAGTTCTGACTTGAAATGTCCTTTGAGTGACGCTATAAGTCTAATGCTTTTAAAATAATGTACCATCTGCACTACACCTAAACCTACCTGATAGTATGAAGAAAAGTGCGTAAGCATGCCATTTTAGCTTGTTTTTCAGTCTCTCATCTTTCAGCTCTTTAATCGTGAGTCATGTTTTTGACAAGATTCGTACTTAAGGATTGTGCATCCTAAGTCCAATTCTGTGCGGCTGAGCTACAGAGCAAGCTTGTTTCGTCCGGAAAACAAAACATATGGAGCTGTAATCATAACTGTGTATGAAAACGATTAAAAGTGCTCGATGTTTTACTGCCTCTAGTGTTCATTTCTGATGGAAACTGCAGTGATATGTACTTATTGGTACGTATTTCACAATCAGATACAACCATTCAACAGCCCCATATTATAAATTTAAGTAATAGCTAAATCGTTGGCATAAATGTATGTTTACTCACAGAACAGTTAAAAGTATATTTCAATTATAGGAATGTACAACTTACGTAGAAACCAAACAGTTAAAATACATAAATAGCAAACTTTAAGTATGACGTTAAGTTCACATGAGCCCAAAGAAAACTTACAAGTATACTTATTAGTATAAAAACTATAAATCTAGTAGTTTACTGAGAGCATACATCAAAGTGTACTTTTCATTAACTAAAATTTGGGATAGAGGTATATAAAACTAGTAAACACTACAAGTTCACTTGTGTAAACTAGTTGTGTACTCAAAGTTTACTAGTCTTACTGCATACACTTGAAGAACACTTGTAAGTAGGGGTGGGCGATATGACCAATATCTTAAAACATGATATGAGTAATTTTATTTCACAGTAATGATATATAGCATATGTATGACAATATAGTTATGTTTGCTTTAAATAAGGTCTTTATGATATCAAAATTTTTGATACCATAGAAATTTCATTTTTCTTGTTACCAGTGTCAATATTACAAAAAAATAAATAAATAAATAAAATAAAATACTAATACTAGCTAAAAAAACAAAAAAACAAAAAAAAAACCTCAAGCTCACTGAAGACAAGTAAACAGTCAGCGATTAAATAAGAATAAGAAACTAATTACAAGAAATAGAACAAAAAAACTACAGTAGAACAAATAATAAATACATTGTATAAAGTAATAAAATTAATAAAAACACTGCATATTCTGCACTGTGTAAATTAAATATATATTTCTTATTATTAAATTATAAATGTTATTTAGTCAAGAGCAGTGAGACATTTTCTCTCTTTTGTTGTTTGATTAGCATGAATGACAGAAAGCAGGAATATTAGACTGCTGTCACTTTAAGAGCTGCCCGGGTCCAATATACTGTCACACGTGTGTTTTCTTTCTCAGATGTTTGCTTTCACTTAAGACTTAAATTACTGTGTTTACAAGGATACTTGCAAAGATGGGCATTTTGACAAATACAAGTGTGAGTATTTAACCGTTTAAGGCCTATAAAGCGGCAAAAATAACTCCGTTCAATACTCCTTCGCTCTATGAGCACCGGCTTCACCGTTCCTCTACCAGGTGACAAATTTCTGCTGGTTAATCATGTCTACCCATCCCTACTTGTAATCGGCCAATTTAGTCCCAATAAGTATAGAAACATTCATTTTAGTACAGTATATTTACTACTTGGAAAAAAATGTAAATAAAACATTAATGATTACTGGAGTACGTTTTACAAGAAAATACTATTTCAGTCTTGCTACTTCAAAAGTTCATGTTTAATTTATTTTAATTAATTTTTTTTCAAAGTTTGTATTTTCAGTGTAAGGACAGCATTTTATGGTTTTCTTCAGAAGAACATTTCCTATATAGGCAGCACACTAAGTTTTGTAAGAGAGCCTGCATCTCATCATATAAGGAGGTGGATATCTAGCTTTTCCATTACTAACAGAAGGGCAGGGATGCATCCAGTGCTTAAACTAATCCTTACAGTATATTTTCTTTGTGCCAAACTTCCTTTTTCTTATTAATCCAACTCAACACAACTTTGACAACCAATAAATGTTTACTGAAAAAGAACATTTTGGCTACAGTTGCTATTTTGCAAGACATAAATACATTTACAAGAACACTACTCTTCTTTTAGTCGAACACAGCTGCTCTTGAATGCTTTACATCACTAGAAAGTTATGTGGAGACTCTCAGCAGTTAGATAAACTCCAAGCTGTTTCCAGCACGGCTTTGCCACATGTTTTGCTGTCTCTGAACAAACCCAGAGATGTGAACGAGGGGAACTGAAGACCGCGTTTGAAGTCAGAGATTGTACTGTCCGCCATAAAGACAAAATGTCCTGTTTGTTTGCTTTACTCGAAAACTTGATGCCACTTCAGATTCATTGTTCTTCTGAGAGTAATGAATCTCTAAATAAAAATATACTTGAAATGAAGCAGCGTCGAGAGCTTCTTTTACGCAAACAGCTCAGAAAACTAATCTGAAACAGAGGTTATTGAAGATCAACTTGTTTTGGAAGAGAAAAAATCCCAGAAATGTAGCTACAAATTTTGATAAAATGGATTTGGTCTACCCTAGTATGGATTTGGATTCTAATAAAATGGTCTTGACTGCAATATTGCTGTGATCAAACCTGATGTTCACATAGCCTACAGTCATCTTGCTGATGTCATGCTCTTTCGGAAACATTTTACTCAATTTTATTAACTAATATTTAAGTCATCTAATTTAGGATGAAATCTGACATTGGTTGAATGGGAATTTCATCCACCAAAGCACAATTCTGATTTAATTTAGCCTGTTTGAGTGATCTGTAAGTGGTATTATTATAACATGATATCTCCACACGCATTTCCACTTGCAACTAGATGTAATAATTAGATGTACTTTATCCCTAATCTATGTCTCCTGTAATAGCAGTTTGTTTGATGGATAACTATGGGTTTGGGGTAAGTATTCCTTACAGTGCTCTAAAGGCACACAAAGAAAGACAATTCTATGGGTGGAGTGTTGGGGAAAGTTACTTTTAAAAGTAATGCATTACAATGTTACTTTTTATGGAATGTAAAGCATTACATTACTTTTGCATTACTTTTTGTCACCTGGGCTGAGCTTGCTTATTTATTTTAAATAGCAAAAAACCCAAAAGTTATATTTTTGGCAACTGTAAGGGCCCTTTCACACCAAAAAAATAAATTAATAAGCCTCAGGCTAAAATAAATGCCTCTGCCTTTGCATGTCACTCCCAATTTCTCTCAACTTGAGGACAGGAGAGCTGTCAGTCAATAAATGGGAAAACAAAGTAATTGCATTGCTTATTTTAAAAAGTAACAGATATTTTATGGTAAATTTCAAAGTAACGGATTACTTCACTACTTGAAAAAAAAGTAATCTGATTACATAACTCACATCACTTGTATACATTACTACCAACATTGCTTGGGTGTGGATGGACTGAATTATCTGATACTTTCCAAAACTAAAACTGAACAAGTTAAGACGGATGTGATACTAAACAGCAGTCGAAGCACCCAAGGTACATTGTTTGTTTAGCAATGCTATGATATTTCACCATTCATTCTGAATGTCATAACTACATGAGGATATTTGTTAGGTACAAATAAGCCTATAAATATGTCTCTCACCCTTCATTAAAGTTCTCTTCCACTTTAAAGCTGAATAAGCAGTTAAATTGGCAGCTGCTCAAAGCTTTGCTTCCTCTTAGAACAGGATTTCAAATTATTACTTCCGCAAAGGCTTATTAACACCATCAGGCACAACGACTGGGGTGTTCAGACGAACACTGCAAGAGATTCAGGTTCAGAGGCAAAATAACTTTGCCAAGTCGTGTGAATGTTGGGTTTGTCTAGGAAGTACTTTATAGCTTTCCTTGACACCAGCAAGGAATTGGCCGTATCTAAAGGAAAACATGCCTTGATTGTTTTGGAAAGTGGAAGTCAAGCAATTTATTGATTTATTGTTGCCAGTTATTCAGCATGTTTACACTTTTTGGAACAGATATCCTAAAAGAAATAAGATGATAAAGACTACTATTTATTATTGAGTGTGTTTGACTGGTGCTGGAAATATATAGAATAAGGAGCCATTCATACAGAAAGTGTTTTTCATTCCACTTACTGCTTTTTCATTGGTTTTCAATGTAAAGTTGCTCTCAATGGATGTGTTGGACTTGCATTTTACAACTTTTGTGGCATCTTGCTCATGACACAATGTTATATAAAGGCAGTGCTCAAGTTAAAAGAAGCTGAAGACTTCTTAGTGTGTGAATGACCCCATTACTGCAAAATGTAATTAGTTAAAAGACCCAGGAACCATAAAGTAAAACAAGAAAAAAAAAAAGAAAAAAAAAAAAGAGAGAGAGAGAGAGAGAGAGAGAGAGAGAGAGAGAGAGAGAGAGAGAGAGAGAGAGAGGGAGAGAGATTGTGTTGTTTTCACTGGCTGCACGCGAAAAACAAGTATACAGTGTGACCAGAGTAGTCCAATTCATGAACATAGTAAAACCTTTTATAAAATTGTCCTTTTAATAAATCATTCAAAAAGTCTATTAAACTTGATTTATTGATTTCATTGATAATAAATCAATCTCTAACCATTCAGGGGTGTGTTTCCCAAAAGCACTGTTAGCAAGTTTTTTCAAAAGTATTGTGGTTGCAAGTTCTGTTATTATAGTTAGAAGCACAGTTTCCTGTTAGTATGATGTGCATGTAAATAAAACATGTTCTTTACACACACACACACACACACACACACACACATGTATATAAGACAGAACCAAAAAAGCGAAGTAGTCACCAGATGCCATGTTTGTTATTTACAGTGATTAGCAGAAATTATTAATTTACCTGCGTGACACTGTCATTAACAACAGTTCTGTTGTTGAATGAGTGTGGTTTGAGTGACTGATGTGCAGCAAAATTACTATGGTTAAGCAAAGAGTTGTATGGGAAACGCACCCCTGAAGAGTTACTAAATTAACATCTGATTCTCTGTCTAAACCACGAGTAATAATAACTTTTAACTTCCACAGTTTGTGAGACTTAAAAAAGAATTGTTATTTGAGCAACTGGTCAGCAATTATATTGAGCTGCGTAGTAATTTTACAGCCATTATTATTTTGCTGCTTCCAACAACACTTCATGATTTACTGTCACATGACAAACCTTGACTCATCTGAGATAAGTTCTCTCAACAAACATCATGTCATCTTTAAAATTTAGACTGCAAAAACAATCAGTGTCTATCAACATTAACCACCCACCAGTAAAAGTTATCTCTGCAAAACAAGTGCTATGTTTTTTTTTTTGGTAAACTTGACAACACATGGCCAAATGTTTGTGGTCGAAAATATGCAGCATTAGCAGGAGGTTGATGGGAACTCAGTGAGACGGCAACACCTGTGGAAGTGCTTAGTGCATGCTTTGCATAGTTAACAGCAGATTTGGGACTGAAGGATTTGGCAAATGCATGGTCATTTGTTCAGCCCTCCCCATTTAAACAGCTTTTCCTATGACTTTCCTGGAATTCAGCACATAGACCAGATTTCTAACCGGATATTTACATATTGAAGCCTGTGAGAATCCTCTTAATGAAATCTTTATGTAATCCCTATTAAGTCTACGTTTTTCCTCAAATATAAAACTAGTTAAAGTTAACTTATAAGTTATAAGATGTATTCACTATTAGAAGTACATGTGTTTGGCTGATTGTTTATTTTATTTTTATTTATTTATTTTACTTTATTTTAAATTTGATAGCATTTTTTTCTGATTTCATAATTGAATTAGTGTAGTGAATGGAAAACTGATGTTCAAGCCATGACCTGTAAAGTTATGACAGTTGTTTATATCTGACAGAGCTGAAGAAATCTGATTTAACACCATTTTAACGGATGGCTGATAAAAAGATATGCTGATATACTTCCATAACTTTCAGATCATTGGTGCTTCTTGGATGTGATGTTTATATTTCTCTTGAACTACGATTATGGCAGTTTCTGGGATTCACAAGAGGCAAGATGGCAGTAAATCCAATAAAATATTTTAAATAGATGCACGCAGTTTGGAAATGCAATGGTCAGTTTATTATAATCTTTTTTTTATTTTTATTTTTCTTATTTTTAAAGATGGTCACTGCCTTCATGAAACTATTATGAGGGAAAAAACATAAACATTGATTTGCAAATGTTATTTATTTTTTTTATGCCATGTAAGCATATCTGAGTTTGTCATGTGATCCATTAATGCTGATAAGGCAAAAAACCAGAGAAATAAAAAGTCAACACTGGCAAAATGTATTCCGAATGAAACGCCCTGCTGCTTTACACCACGAGTCCTGATGTCTCGTTTTCTTGAGGAGCGGAAACCATTCCAATGATTTCATCATCACTGTAGCTATGTTATTCAAATATACTTCATACGCCCTCGAGTAACTCTCAACAATGTTTTCATGTTCTCCAGAGTCATGCCTTTGAGAAGCCACAAAATAAACTGATTTCATTTTAGGTTGTGGAAGTTATTTGGAAGAGTGTGAGGAGATACAGTGTCTCATCATTTCCTGGAAAGTTCTTGTTGGTGGCTAGAAACATGAATATCTGATGTGACAGTGGACATCAGTGTTGCCAGATCTCCCTAGAAAAACAGGCAAACTGGTCTGACAAAACAAGTTCAAGTCATTTATAATTAGGCAAGCAGTGCACTAAAGAGAATTTTGGAAATGCAATGAACTCTTATACTTAAACAAGTACTGAAATAACCTTGTTAAAACACCTGTGACTTCTTTTAGCACTTTTTAGCACTTCTTTTAGCACTTTTTAGCTGTCTCTTTTGGCACAAATTCTTTTGACAACACCTTCATGTTTTCAGTAACCATTTCCTGCTGCATAAACTAGCTTTATTTAGGTTTAGGTAGAAGTTGTGAAATGCTATGACCAGAATAAACCAAAGATGGCCAGTGCAAAGGTTCATGAGCATTAATAATATTAGCATAACAGATCCAGAGTGAGTTAGTCAGATTAGTCAGAGTAAAAAATCAGAATAAATGATATTTGACACAAATATACAACACTCATATTTGTAAAAAAAAACAAAAAAAAAAAACAAAAAGTTATATTTCTGGTTTCATTTTAGTACTGTAAAATAATTTGAAGGATTATATTAGTTACACATTAATTACAGACTGTAATTACCATGTTATTAATAGTTATATACATCTCTTATCTCCAGGCTGAGATCACAGTCTACAAACCATGCTTTCATCCAGACCCCTCACTTTCCATTCTCTCCAGAGTTTCAAGACAAGTTCAGCCCAGTCCAAACAACAACAGTACTGTTTCTTACACAGCGCTTGTGCAGGGGATGCTGCACCATGACTGGGTTCCTTTTTACCAGGGCAGGCTTCACTGGAGGAGCCGGCGAGGCATGACACTGATGCTGTGCAAGGCAAACAGTGGAACTGGCCGCAAGACCACTATGACAGGCCCTCAGCTGTAGACTACTCAAAGGCAACATTGTTTGTCGACTACAAATTGGCACAATAGAGCGAAGGGTAACATATTACGTAGCATTTAGGTAAAGCTTCTTATATATGTATGGGCTTTTGGTGGTTTGAACCACAACTTGGAGCCTGGTGCGTAAATGTGTACTAGCATTGAAGGACTTTAACAGGAAGCGGACGCATGGAATCTCGCCAAAAAGGCAATGAGTGTGAACAGAAATTGGAGAGAATAAATTGATCCCAAGAGCAAATTTTCTATGTCACAGTGACATCATTAAAGGACAGATTCTCAGAGAACGTGCAATTTGGCTCCATTATGCTCATATCCAAAAGATTAATGATTGTTTCATGTTTTTTTTTTTTTTTTTTTTTTTTTTGCAAAGATTTAATAGTCAAGAGAATTGACCTTCATGAGGTTTCCCACCATTTTCAAATAATATAAAAAATTAGTGAGGACAGTTTGTTTGTTGAACAAGTCATTGTGGTTTAAAACCATCTGCTTATGATTGCACCACCGTAATAAAGATATGATGCTATTTTTATGTAGATATAATCTATCTGCACGTGGAATAGTGTGAGAATTGACCCTAACTGGTCATGTTATATACTGTCCATGCGTCCAAATATGCTTACTTCCCTACCATATAGTAGGCGATATACAGTATGTGAATTGAGTAATATGTCTGAATTCGTAGGCAGTAGGTAAAAAGTACCTGAATGTCCAACTTTTTAATAATGGCAAAGTTCATTCTGCTTCAGATGTAATATCTACACAGACAGTATGTGATTTTGGATCAGTGCTAATTTTGACAGCCATTTTTAATTTAGTCTAAGTCTTTTATATTATTCTTAGTCTTAATCCTGTATCAAATGTACTTTTTAGTTATCATATTTAGTCAAACTTGTCCTGTTTTTGTTTAGTCAAGTTTTAGTTGACAATGTCTGAGCACTGTAGTCTAGTTCTAGTCAATGAAAACTTTGGCATTCTGTATAATGGTTAAACTAAAAAAATAAAAAATAAAATAAAAAAATGCTCAAAAATATAATCACAATGATTGTTATCATTTGAGAAATTTATGTTTACATTTCAGGCATTGCACTTTCACTAATAAGCACAAATCATGAGGACTCATACACATTGTTTATTTTACCTCATCTAGTGTACTGACTTATTACAGGCTATGTACTATATAAATTAATATCAAAGAATGATATGCACTCTCTCTACATTATGAAAACTGGTAATTGCAAAAAAATAAATAAATAAATAAAATTACAATAATGTTTCTCTATTAAAACAACAGTGGTTGAATAAGAGGATTTATTCAGCAACCACAATCGAAAACAATAAAGTCAAGACCTCATGACAGAAAACAGATTGGCTGAACAACACTTTTATTTAAGTCGAACATCTCACATGGAGATCACTAAACTCCAGCTTACTTGTTTGTCTGTGTTTTCAGATCATCATTGGCGCTTCCGTAATGAAGAGCGAGTGCGGGCATATGGTTGCTAGATTGCAAAAATTAAGCAAAACACTGGGCAGAAAATATATCCTTTTAACAGAGAAGCTATGATTTGGGGATTTGAACTCTTGATATCTGGCAACCGCACAGCAGTCTGCAATAATATTTTTTTCTCATTTTTTTGACGAAAAATAAAGATTTTGGTGTAGTTTTTAATTTTTTTTAAAATACATTTTAGTCTCATCTTTTATTGTCAACGATACTGTGACCTTATAGTCTCATTTTTATAGTCTCATTATAGTGACATTTTAGTCTCATCTTTTATTGTCAACGATACTGTCATTTATTGACCTTATAGTCATCTTGTCATCGACTCATTTTAGTCATGCCAAAAAAGCTTGTCTACGAACATTTTTCATCATAGTTTTCGTTAACAAATCTTAGCTTCAACAAATCAACACCAGTTCAATTCATTCAATTCAAGTTTATTTGTATAGCCAGAACCATCAATCCTCACTTTCCTTCCGCAGTAGCAGATTTAGTTAATATATACTCCCCAAAAAAATTGCTTTCCAAAATATACAAAATTATAACCAATTCAAATAAAACCATAACTTTACCAACAATCAAATGGAAGAAGACCTTTCTATTGCTCCTGATACCGACTTCTGGACTCAAATCTGTAAAAATATTTATTCCATGACTAAAAACGCCAACCTTCAACTCATACAGTATAAAACTCTTCATAGAACGCACTACACTGGGGGAAGACTGTCTAAAATGGGATTCACATCAGAAACTTGCTCACATTGCTCACAAAATTGTCCGGACACATATATCCACGCCACATGGCACTGCCCACCCATTCAGCACTTTTGGAAAGACGTCACTGAATCCCTATCCTGCCTCCTGGGCTGCTGCATCCCATTATCCCCCTTACTCTCTCTACTGGGTGATCTATCAACTCTCAATCAGGAAATAACAAACAAAAAGGATACTCCTTGTAGCTTTAGCCATCGCCAAGAAAACTATCTTCTTGAACTGGAAATCTCGAAACACTATTCACATAATGCATTGGAAAACTTTGCTCATAGACTACATCTCTCTACAGCATTTTTCACCTCCTTACAGTTATACTTCGGAACCACAACACTCCAGATCAGACCTCATTCAACTCTTACAAATCTGACACTCATTCTAATTATTTATTTATTCACATATTATTATACATATTTATACAAGGTTTTAGTAATACTATGTGTTTTCATTACTATAATAATAATTATTATTATTGTTGTTATTATTATTATCATTATCATTATTAATATCATAGAAACATTGAGCAGTAATAAGATGGTGTTGATTGGATGATGCTTTGTATAAGGACGGTAATGGTTTAATGAAGATCATAACACTAAATATATTAAAAATATATAAATATAACTAAATCAAATCTGCACCCAACATATACCACACGTTTTTAATGCACCACATGCTGATTTTAATGCACCACACCCTTCTTTTAATGCAACACCTCAGCTTAGGCATACATACATATACATATAGTAATCTGTGTTCACCGTATGTTGTACGTTTTGCACTTTTTGCACGTTTTGTTAAAAAACAAAAACAAAAACAACAACAACAAAAATCTTATCTTGCCCCAAAATAATGAAAAGGTCTTTACTACAGTAGTCAACATTTGAAGTGGATCAAAAAAGTTCATCAAAGTTGTCCTAAGACAAGAACAGGTATTGTTCTGGTTTCAGGACAACTTTGATGAAACTACTATATTTATAACCAACAAAATCAGAATTGCTGTTTTGTGGCTTTTAGTTTTTTGTCTGTTAGCTTTGAGGGAATCTATATTATGGTTGTCCAACTCTGCTCTTGGAAGGCTACCATCCTGTAGAGTTTAGCACCAACCCAAATCGGACAATGAACCAGCTAATCAATGCGTTCAGGATTACTTGAAAACAACGGTCCAGTGTGTTGTGAAGCAGGGTTGGAACTGATGTCTACTGGATAGTGGCCCTCCAGTGGTTCCCAACCTTGTTCCTGGAGCCCTCAGCACTGCACATTCAGCATATCTCTATGTCTGTCATGCCCATTTCAGGTCTGTCACACCCATTTCAGTCTCTACTCATGACCTGTTGACCTGAATCAGGTGTGTTTGATTAAGAAGACATGCAAAATGTGCAGTGTTGGGGGCTCCATGACCAAGGTTGGGAACTACTCTGCCAGAGTAGGGGTGTCCAATCCTGCTCCTGGAGCCTGACTATCCTACAGAGTTTATCTCAAATCTTAACCTGAACCAGCTAATCAAGGTCTTTTAAGTGTGTTGGGTTAGGGTTGGAGCTAAACTCTTCTAGACCTTTGCCCTCTAACCCCGAAAGACTTTACTGATGAATTATTGACTGAAAGCAGAACTTACCCAGAACAATCACGACTGTTTTCAGCAAGCTCATCATAGTATCCCGGTTCCGCCGTTGACCCGAGCTGTGCCGGGACATCCTCATGGTTCGCTGACGTACATACATAAATATGTGGGCGTATAAAACAACCATTACCACGAAGGTCACCAGGTTGAAAATCGCCCAGAAGCCCAAGTAGGAGTTGCTGTAGAGAGGAGCCATGTTGGAGCAAGTATCTATAGCACAGATGCAGTTCCAGCCCACGCTAGGAATGGCACCCATGATGATAGACATAGTCCAGATGATGACGATAACTACAACTACTCGTCGATTGCTCATGCGGGTATGGAGCTGCATGCGAAACACAGTTATGTGGCGCTCAATGGCTATAGCTAACAAGTTGGCAACTGAGGCTGTAAGGCTCGTATCGATGAGGCCTTGGCGAAGCAACCACGTGCTGACCGTTAGCCTTCTCGTATTGGGTCCTGTGTTAAACATCAAGTAGAAATAGGCAAGTCCTGCAAAGAAGTCCGCAGCTGCTAGGTTAGCCATGAGATAATAGATTGGAAAGTGAAACCGGCGGTTGATGTAGATGGCCACCATCACGAGCAAGTTAGCTAGCATAATAAAAATACATACTGTAATCCCAAGTCCCATCACTAGCTTGCTTACGGCATTCCATTCTGTGGCCAGATACTTCTGACTGCGATTGTAAAAAAAGGCTATGGTTTCGTTGTAGTAGCATTGTCCGTCATCCATCCTGAAAGGTTATGTTTCTGAAAAAAAAAGATAAAAAAATGTGTCATATTACATGAAGTCTAATGAAAGTCGTACATGGCTTAAAGTTGTGCATAATTTATGGATTGCAATTTGATATTAATGGTATACAAAGTAGAGTTGTCACCCACATGCATGGTGGCCAATTGATTTAAAGCCATAGACACAATAAATGGATTATTCTGAAATAAAGCGTTGATGTATGTTTTGTGATCATGCACAAGAGCATTTAAAATGCATGTACTTGTTATAGTAAATGCAATAACTGGGTAATAACTAGGTAATAACAGTGAATCTACCCCTAAAACTAATCCTAACCCATGTAATTACCTTATATTATCCAGTACTTTCTTAGGTAAGTATACTTTGAGGATAGGTAAGTGCACAGACTTTAAAATAAAGTGCAACCACAATGTCTGTATTGTGAACAACATCAAGGATTATCAGTTAACTCAAAAGTATGTCCAGAACCCAGTGAGATTTTTCACAGGCATAAAATATTGAGTTTATAGCATGCGATTTCCATCTGGTTCTGTTTTATTAGCATGTTACCTCATAACGCTGACCAAGAAAGGCACACTAAACACATAAAAAGGGACAACTTGCATAAACATACAAACAGACACAATGGTTGTCTGTATAATGGCTTTCTGACTCTCAAAACTAACTATTAAACACATCAGGGCAGGACTGAATTGGCCGATTCTTCCTCCCCAAACACCCAGCACAGGAAATAGGCCTCTTTTGGGTATTGCAAGATAATTTAACCATTAGCATGTGTATGAAAGTAATCACTTGTACTTCAGAAGAGTTTCATTGTTTTTGAAATACCTTTTAAGAATCATTGTGATAAGATTTGTCTAAAGCAGACATTTTGAGTAATCTAGTGGTTGCTCTTTTCCCAGAAATTTAAATGAATTAGGACTATAGTTTTCAATCTTCAAAAATCATGCAAAAGCACCATTCAAGTATCAGTAAATTGTGTTTGAAATCCTGGCTGCACTGAATATCATACATATGTTTAAATAAATACATAATTAAATAAATAAATAAAGTTGAACCATTTTCACTACAACAGTTTCTTTTAGCGATTACTAAAACTTCAAAACACACTTTTTTTTTTTTTTCCTGCTCACATTCAGCTATCTCAGGCTCAGCATGCTATCAATTGTTTAGAATTCAAATGCCAAGCGAGAGTGGATGACCTTTCCACAGTTATTGTGTACTTCTAAACCTATCATCACCACACATTGGTCCATAGTGTTGGGATACAGACAGACAGATCCTGTCATTGTGTGTCAATGTGTTTTATCATATAGCCCCAGGCCTCTGATCTCTCGAAACTAAGGCAATGAACAAGAGCAGTCTGTGCACAAATGTCTGTGAACTTCCTCTCTCAATGCTCAAAGCCACAGCTTCAGCATTATTGTAGCACCCATCCTCAATGGATAAAGATGGTGGAAAGGAAATTCCAGAAAGGCCGTGGCTGAGTGCACTTGATAACATTGTATCTTCAAAGTGTCTCCTGCTAAAACCACATTGCAAAACCATTACTAAAGGAAACATTTTGTGATAGTAAAAACTTATTTTAAACAGTTTTGCTTATAAATTACATTGGACTATTCCATTTGCCAATTGATTCTTCGAAATGAGCTTTTCTCAGAAATATTTCACTTCGTGACCATCCATACAGTGCATTTTTTAAAAATGTGTTCAATTATTTTGGTACCAATGTTGTTTCAATACATCCATCACTGAATGATATGCATGATCATGTTTAATTAGTGATTTATTAATGATAATCTTGGAAGCATATCTAAATAATAAAAGAGTTTAAATAAAAGAGTGTTCCTGCTAACACTTTTCCAGAAAATCAACCAGACCCTGATCATAAACATCAATATAAAGTAGCATTAATATGCAATATAAATACTGTGGACACAAACTTTCTGAGAATGAGGTTAAGGAACGAGCAACAGCATCAGCCTCGATCCATTTTAGTATTGCTCCCCTGCCTGTCTGAGAATACAATGCAGGCATTGTTCTGCACCCATCCTGTCAAAAAAGCAATGAAACTGTATTGTTACAAAGAATAAATTGTTCACATTGGTGCATAGGCAATACTCCAATGTGATTCAGAGCAGAATGATGCTAATTTATGCCCATAATTAGGTAGGTATTTGCAAGCTGCTAACAATCCAGGAGGACTGAATAACTCAGGTAAAGTAGTTGTGAATTCAACTCATTTTGAGTTTTCATGATCACAAACTTTGGAGGGTCATTCTGCATTAAAGATATATTACAAAAAATAATGTGTCCTATAGGCTGCATTGATTGAAAATTCAGATAGAACTATATTGATTGTCATAATACACAATTCTAGATCTACTATAGAATTTGCTATAGAATATCCCCAATACTATAGAATAGTGTGAACTTGCTTGTTGAATGTGTTCACTGATCTATCACCACCACCCACCACCAGCTTTGTTTCTTTGGAAGCATCCTCAGTCCCGAAACACAAGGTGGCTACTGTTAGGCCGCAGATCCGACAAAAAAACTCAACTAAAAGGGTTGGAGTCTTTAAACCACAAAATGCACCACAAATGTGTCAATGGACTGCTGAGAAATGGTTTTGAAGTTTGCTGAGAACTGTGGGCAGTTTGACTGTCTGGTTTTCCATTTTAGGCTTGAGATGTTAAGGCACTTGATGTTAGGTAGCCTTGAATCTTCCTCCAAAACACAAGAAAAGGATAAATGGGAAAACATAACCTAGCTCTCTTGTACTAACCAGCTTATTAAACCTGAATCCAACCAACTTGCTAAATTACTATTTTGTTAGTGGTACCCTAACAGCATGGAAATTAAAAATTAACCGCTATAAGGTCTAGTTTCCAGCAGAGACAACTGCAACAGAATATGTAAGAGCCGTTCTTCAGCATAAAGCCCCCAACATACTTCAGGCGAAACTGACGAACGAACTGGTGTGGTAGCATTTCAAATCAGGCCAAAACAAAGTTCATTTGAAGTTCATTTTGGGAGTTTGAAAGTTTACAGAAAACTTCACTCTGGCTGGTAAACAACTTTAGACTACCATTGGTTTGTGGAGATTTGTGGAGAATCTTCTCTGGTTCATTTCTTCTGTTCAGTCTGTTGAGCTCAGACCGAGTAAAAATATGAACACACTGGAGAGTTGATTTATAGTACAAAGTGGAGATGCAGCACAAGCATGCAGCACATATATACCAACCTGATCTCATAACGAAAACGTACCTCTGGGAACTTTTACGCAAGATGTTTCGTGACACATTCGAAGTGGTGCTAAAAGAGTGTTCTTTTTTCCCCCCTGGTTTTGTAGGTGTCACCACAGTTGAAATGTACGTTGAGTGGTGCTGTAAGTCTAATTCTCCATGACATTTTAAAATAACGTATCTTCTGCACTACACCTAAACCTACCTGATAGTATGAACAAAAGTGAATGTGATATAAAAACGCGATCACAAACATTCTGTTTTAGTTTGTTTTTCAATCTATTATCTTTCAGCTCTTTCATCGTGAGTCATGTTTTTGACGGAATTTGTACCTAAGGATTCCACATCCTAAGCCCAATTCCGTGGGGCTGAGCTACTGAGCAAGCTTGTTACATCTGGAAAGTGAAACATTTAGAGCTGCAATCATAACTATGTACGAAAAAGATTACAAGTGCTCGATGTTTTACTACCTCTAGTGTTAATTTCTGTTGGAAACTGCAGTGATATGTACTTATTGGTACCTAAAAAAGTCTTGCAAAAAAGTTGAACAGGTACGTTTTTTGTATCTAAAAAACACTTTTAGCAGCATTGGGATGTTTGCTAACAGTATACTGCTGCTTGCATCAAACTTGTGTCACAGAACGAAAAATATCTTTACTGTGAGTATGCTGTCTTAAAGCAACTTATTTCTCTTCCCATGTGCCAATCAAGGTCTCCAGACTCACTAGAAACTCCCAGGAGTGCGTACTGGAGCAGGATGGGGCTAATCTCTGCATGAAGGTGGCCCTGCAAGAGCAGGACTGGACACCCCTGGTCTACAGCAATGCCAAAGCTCTTGGCAGCTCTTGGTGGCAGCGGTCCACTACAGAATTGAGGGCATGGAGTTGATTAGTCTGGTGTCACGCTGCGCCACAAAGACGAAGCCCAGCAGGGCTCCAATCCAAAGAAGGCAGCTGCCCCCCTTGAAGTTAAGAAACCACATAAATAGACCATGGTTGGTACGCCAAAAAACTGTTCTCTCTGGGTCTGTAGAGCCAGTTCCACATGGGTATGGAAGACCTGTGGACATCCAACACAACTGTTTCTTCTTAAATCTTCATTGTTCCATCCTCGATTGCTTTTCACATCCTTTTGTGGAGACCCATCATACTGGCAAGTCTGGCACAATTAAAGCCACCATTTTCAGGTCTTAACCATATGTTTTGTACTACCTGGTCTCATGACAAAAACGTACCTCTGTGAACTTTTGCGGAAGGCGCAAAATATGTGCCAATAAGTACATATCACTGCAGTTTCCAACAGAAATGAACACTAGAGGCTGTAAAACAGCGAGCACTTGTAATCATTTTTGTACACAGTTATGATTACAGCTCTATATGTTTCGCTTTCCGGTTGTAACAAGCTTGTTCTGTAGCTCAGCGGCACAGAATTGAACTTAGGATGCGGAATCTCATCAAAAACATGACTCATGATGAAAAAGCTGAAAGATGAGAGATCGAAAAACAAGCTAAAACGGCATGCTTGTGATTGCGATTTTACATCAAAATCACTTTTGTTCATACTATCGGGTAGGTTTAGGTGTAGTGCAGATGATTTGTTATTTAAAATGTCACGGAGCATTATAGCGCCACTCAACGGACATTTCAAGTCAGAACTGCGGTGACACCTACAAAACCAACGTCACATAAAACGTACCATATGTACGTTCATCTGAAAAAAAAAACCAAAAAAAAAACCACAACCACTCTTTTAGTGTTCCCAGAGGTACGTTTTCGTCATGAGACCAGGTTGGTTTTGTATTATGGTGAAAGGAAAGAGCTCTCAGTACTACACTTCCTGCCTCTAATTCTATTTGTGGTGCTACTTCTAAAACCAGATTGGTCAGCTGTGGTAACATGGTGAGTGGAGTACATTCAGCTAAAAAATAAGACAGGTCTGTTATGTAACTACAAATAAAAGCCCAATTTCGGAACCCACAGAAACAAAACACATCATGAATTGACCTACACTGACTTAATGATGACACTTCTATGGAAATGTATGTCAAGCATTGAACTGTGTGAGATACCACATAAGTCAAACATATAATCCTGCAGTTCTCAAGAAAGTCGAGAAGAGGAAATCTACATTTGACTCTTCATGGTTCAGTCATTGTAAGATCTGGATATGGAAATTGTTTAACACCATTCTGGTGAATGAAACCACCCTAGAATATGTTTGGTGGCACTATCTTCCTGAATATGTTGTGGCAGAACAGTGTTTTCACCTGGATTGCATGCACCTGGTGGTCTCATATTCCATCTTGCAAAAACAATCATCAGACCTAATGATTCCCACAAGATGGCTGCCCAAATCATTATGAAACTCAGTGTTTAACAGTTGGCAAACTCAGTTGGATGAAGCAAACAGGATAAAAGATGATTTAACAGGTTATTTCCATTACTCGGGGGTCTAGGCTTCCTACCCATTTCTCCAGATTATCCTTCACTGTACACAGTCTTCAGATACAAGTGGTTTCCAAATGGCAGCCCCCTGACATAAATTTGCTCAGTTTTTGCACAGAGTGGGTCACAGGGGTTCAATTTTGAGGTTATACGTTTGCAGTATTCAGAACCAATCCTGTTAAGTATCCATCTATCTCTATTAAAGCAATAGTTCATCCATAAATATTCATATATCCACCCACATTCGAAACCCACATGACTTTCTATATTACTTAGAACGGACAAGAAGAAAATATACATATATATATATATATATATATATATATATATATATATATATATATATATATATATATTGGAATGGCAAGACTATTCTTAAAAATCTAAATGAAAGTGGGATGGATTTATACTTTTAGTAAATGATAACCCTGGAATGGATATTGAGGCTTTCAAGCCAAAAAGCAGCATAAAAATATCATAAAAAGTACATATGGTTTATACATTGTATTCCGAGTCGTATGAAGCCATATAATGGTTTGTGTGAGAAATGTACCAAATATGTATTAGGGGAGAGTGGGGGAGAGGGATGAGTTACAGTATATTCATACTGCACATGCTCTATTAGCTCCTCATCCATACTGGAAGAAATTAGCCACATGTGACAGTTCCTCCCACAAAAAAAAAAAAAAAAAAAAAAAAAAAATATATATATATATATATATATATATATATATATATATATATATATATATATATATATTTTCATGGTAAAAAAAAGCATTTGTTTTATGATTAGATTTTTTTTTTTTTTTTTGCCAGCGGCCTTTTGCACTTAGTGTAAAAAGCATCTATTGTGCAAATAGCCGCTGACAAAAAAAAAATAAAAAAAAATAAAATAAAAATTAAAAAAAAAATAAAATAAAATAAAGCTTATATATTTTATATATATATTTTTTCTTAGCGATAGATGCTATTTACACTAAGTGCAAATAGTGATGGATGCTATTTACACTAAGTGAAAACAGCAGTATTTTTTTAACGATATGCTAGTTAGCCTACACTAAGTGCAAATAGCTATGAATTCTATTTACACTATGTTAAAATAACAAGTTTTTTCTGCTATTTACACTGCTTATTGCAAATTGTGGCAATTATCCACACCACAGTATTGTAGTGAATTACAAAACAGTATGCAATAATAATGTATTGAGTGTACATTATAATTTTAATTCAAATCATTACATGGATGCCACCTCACTGGGAATATAAAGCCCTCCCTACACCCACCCTAACCCTAACCAATACTTTATTTTAAACTTTTTGATTATTTCCTTCATTGTTTTTGAAAATAAATGCATTTCCGATGTGATATGAGATTTGAAAAAGGAGAAAAGGTTTCGGAAAAAAGGCAGGTTCGAACTCGAGTCGATCGCGTCAAAACACACATACCCTACCATCTACACCACTGGAGCTAATATTGGGTAAGCTTGCCATAACACTACAAAATTGTAATTTTATGGTTTAATAAAGAACCCTTTTCAATAGTCAGGTATCTTTTTTATTATTATTTATTTTATTTTTTTTTAAAGTAAAAAGGATTTTTAAAAATTAGGCCGAGTCTAATGTGGACTCATCATAGTTTCATAAAAGGGTAGATTTGTCTAATTTGAATCTGAAAAGTAAGACTGATTACCACTTGGTTAACCGCTAGTCGGTCAAACTAGTTCTTAAGAAGCTTTGTTTATGCAACTGGCCCCAGCTCAGTAAACTTTCACAGAAGTTAACAGTTGAAGGCTGTTATTAAAATTTAGTACCTTGACTTTGATTCAATTAATATTTTGAAGTTCAAATGTATTGTAATAATTAACCAAAACATTGTTGTCACTTGTTTTTTTTTTTTGTTTTTTTTTTTTCCATTTACTGTTCTTAGTTTTTATACAGCCAGTTTAACTTATTGAAGACCCTATCTGTGCACAAATAAAATAAAGAAATTGCAAAATGACATTTAAGAATGATTTGGTCACACTTTATTTTAAGGTCCAATTCTCGCTACTAACAAACTATTAACTACGACTTTTGCCTCAATAAACTCCTAATTTTCTGCTTATTAATAGTTAGTAAGGTAGTGGTTAAGTTTAGATATTGGGTAGGATTATGGATGTAGATATGGTAATGTAGAATATGTGCTTTATAAGTACTAATAAACAGCCAATATGTTATTAATAGGCATGTTTCTAACCAATAAGAATTGGTTCCTATTCTGAAGTGTTACCAGTGATTTTAATTGCGTCAATGAATGTTTCAACCATCCCCTGTTAATATTTGACTTTGTCTATTCAAGTATAAATTGTATGTATATTATGATTGTCACGAATCTGGTTCGTGGTCTTCCGTCTGATTGCCACCAGAGGTCACCCTTCCATCATATTGACTCTCACACTACACAGACTGTCTCGCGTTACCTTGCACTACATTTCCCATGATCCGTTGCACTGACTGCTAATCCAGGAAACACGGGCAGAAGTCAAAACACGGGGAAAACAGGCAAGGCAAGACTAAGACAACTCAGAGGGCTTCGTAGGGTAGCTATCACTAGGATATTTGCATACAATACTCGGCGATCTGTGAAAGGAAGTCCAGGGTTTAAGTAGGGTGTGTGATTGTGTGATAGTTCTCAGGTGTGAGCATGTGATTGGTACAGCTGTGTGCAGTCAGTGCAACGGATCATGGGAAATGTAGTGCAAGGTAACGCGAGACAGTCTGTGTAGTGTGAGAGTCAATATGATGGAAGGGTGACCTCTGGTGGCAATCAGACGGAAGACTTGCCGATCGGACTCTGTTTGCCCTCGTTTGGATTATTGCTGTTTACCTGGATTTACTCTCTCTGCCTTGCCCTTTGGATATTGTTCGCCGATCGAAGACCCACGCTTGTTCTACGACTACTCTTTGTCTTGCCTGTGTTATACCTGTTTGCCATCGTCTGACCCTGCCTGTGTTTTGACCATGTTTTACAATAAAGCCTTGCATATGGATCCGCACGTCTCTCGTCTCGTCAGCCCCGTAACAATCATGTTACAGCAGTGTGGGTGGGTAGCTGACAGATGTGGCTTTATTGTATATAAAAAAAATGGCTTTCCAATACAAACCGTCTCTGAGAAACTGAAGGAAATGCAAAAAGTGTTGCAACCGTCCCCACTCTCCCCTACACCACACATCACTGGATCAGCTGTCATAACTGTTGAGCAGTCAAGAGCAGCGTGAACATTTACCAAATATCTTCCTTTGTGTTGAACTGAAGAAAGGCATAAGGTTTTAGAACGTGATGTCTTTTTTGATATCATTTCCTATCAGGTTTTCCTGAAAAGGAAAAAAATAAAAAACAGAATATGCTGGTTAGGTATGTTTTGAAGCATGACAGCTGGTTTAAGCTGGTCCTTAGTTGGTCATGAGCTGGTTTAAGCTGGTCCTTAATTGTTCATGAGCTGGTTTGAGCTGGTTTAAGCTGGTCCTAAATTGGTCATGAGCTAATTTAAGATGGTTTGAGCTGGTTTAAGCTGGTCCTTAGTTGGTCATGAGTTGGTTTAAGCTGGTCCTTAATTGTTCATGAGCTGGTTTGAGCTGGTTTAATCTGGTCCTTAGTTGGTCGTGAGCTGGTTTAAGTTGGTCCTAAATTGGTCATGAGCTGGTTTAAGCTGGTTAGAGCTGGTTTAGGATAGTCCTTAATTGGTCATGAGCTGGTTTACACTGGTTTAAGCTGGTCTTTAATTGGTCATTAACTGGTTTAAGATGGTTCTGAGCATGAGCTTGTTGTTAAGGACCAGCACATGACCAGTTTAAACCAGCTCATGATCAACTAAAGACCATCTTAAACCAGATCCAACCAGCTTAAACCAGCTCATGACCAACTAAAGACCAGCTTAAACTAGCTCAAACCATCTGCCATGCTTCAAAACATACCTAACCAGCATATGCTATTTTTTATTTTTTTGTATTTTTTTTTTGTATTTTTTTTTATTTAATTTTTTTATTTTTTAACAGGGTCCTTGACAAATGATGTAATTTTGGAGTTGTAAAACATGTAGCTGCAGTCCTGGCACAGTTTAGTTTGGTTGAGTTTTCGTCTGTTGTTAAAAAGTAATACAAGACAGTTTATAG